>JANJGK010000002.1:37491176-37511176 GCA_039081455.1 Macrobrachium rosenbergii
AAAGCTGTAGTTGAACAGAATAAATATCTATTATTATTCAGTTTCTCTCTCTCTCTCTCTCTCCCTCTCTCTCTCTCTCTCTCTCTCTCTCTCTCTCTCTTGCGTCTACACCGAAAATGCAAAATAAGTGTTGTAACAATTCATGTCGTATGAAATTCGCTGAAACCTATTGAAAGTTCATTGTGGTTTTAGTTCTTAGAAAATATAGCAAATAAAAAATGCGCGAAGTTTCTTCGGTGCTATCGATTTTTCTGTACAGCCGCTACAGCGTATAATAAAGGCCACCGAAAATAGATCTGTCTTTCAGTAATCCCGGTATAATGCTGTATGAGCCGCGGCCCATGAAACTTTAACCACGGCCCGGTGGTGACCTGTCCTATATCGTTGCAGACTCACGATCATGGCTAAATTTAATCTTAAATAAAATAAAACCTACTTAGGCTAGAGGGCTGCAATTTGTTATGTTTGATGGTTGGAGGATGGATGATCAACATACCAATTTGCAGCCCTCTAGCCTCAGTAGTTTTTTAAGGTCTGTGGGCGGACAGAAAAAGTACGGACGGGCAGACAACGTCGTTACAATATTTTTCTTTTCAGAAAACTAAAAATTGTATCAGAAAATAAAAAAAATAATTAAATAAGTTTCACTGTTATGTTATGATTAACCTACAGATAGACAAATTAATAACGCTGGATTGTTAATTAAAAGTTCCATAACGCTTTGAACTCCACCGATGCCTCGTAATGGATGTTTTACGACTGAAAAATATTCCGGAAACAAAGAACAATTGATTTGCATATATTTTGATAAGAGTAATTTGGAATAACAGTAATTTGAAAACAATAGGTTATTCACATCGTGATAAACGCTGATAACTGAAAACAAAGTATCCGTTTGAATTTCATTTTTAATATTGTAAGGGAACTGGACTTTCGCAGAATAAATAAAATTAAAAGACAATTCTGTTTACATATTGTTTCACTATTCGCAGATGTATTTCTATAAATAAATTTACAATGGCTTTCCAAGTCGTTTTCACTGTTATAAAATATGTATTTTGTTCCAGAGCAATGAAGATGACAACTGTTACTTTATCTAAAACGGTCAATTGATAAAAACTTTCAAAATGAAGCCACGGAAAGATGATATATTAATAAACAGTTCGCTCAGTATGCAATCATGTTCTGTCAGATTTATTTATATTCTTATGAAACGATTAATGGTAATTGTTTTGTAATATACTTATTATTATCATTGAAAATATTTAAATAATGGATTGGAACAATAATTAAAATATCACAACCTAACAAACGTGGATTACATGGTTTCAATATTTGAAGGAGGAAATTATTAAATAGAGAGGCTATTGAAGATTATGAAGAGGTAAATAAAAAAAATAAATACGTGTACAGGAAACAAAAATGTTTATTGAAAGTACTTTTAAAGTAACAGGAAGTTTCCCATACTTTAAGTTCACCTGTAAGCTGATAGCTATTAGTGATTATGAAATATTAAGTATATTAAACGAATTTTCACTATTATAGACGGTAGTTTTCATATATCAAGTTAACGAGGAATTATGGAATACCCTTCACAAAATCTGAAACACTCCGAAACATTCCCCAAAATGATAAAGATGATGCAAATGGCTTTGGCAGCTTCGAACTGCTATCCTTATGAGTCCAGAACCATTACGAATCTCGCGCCGTTAAAGTTGAATTGCGTTCAAACTTTCATCCATACGTCGAAACTGAATGGCCCTCTTGTCTCTGGCGTTTCAATTTTACACGCGGCTGACCGTTGGAAGCTTTGGGTAACGAGTTGTAACGAGCTGCAAGTGGCTCGTATCATTAATGTTGGCAGGAAGTCGGGAGTTTTCGAGCGCTTTCAATTGTGGCCGAAGGTATTGGCGTCCGCTCTTCGACACAGGTGTTTTGAAGGCTGTTATCCTGACGATGGTCTTCTCTAAAGTGAAGGTAATAAAAACTTTCCTCAGCTTCAATAGGAGGAAATTGGTGTCATATTCCATAATGAATTTTGGAATTGATTTCCAGGACTAATGAATACAGGAATTACATATCAGTTTGAGGCGTCTTTCATTAAACTTTCCGGAGATTCAGTAGAAAATATTTAATATCATATTCGATAAAGAATCCGATTAAATCCTAGGACTTTGGGAGTCCTTTTCAATGTGATTTGAAATTAAATCCTATCAATTTGAGGCTTGTTTCAATACAACTTTCTTCAGATTCGATAGGTGAGAACTGATATTATATTCGGTAATGAATGTTGGAATTAAATCCTAGGACTTTGGGAGTCCTTTCCAAGATTATATGGGAGTTTAAAGCATATCGATTTTAGGCATATTCTCTTTGGCCGGTTTGTGGAATGGAATGCAATACAAAATTTAGGCCAAAGTCCAAGCACTGGGTCGTATGAGGTCGGTCTGGGCTGGAAAAGGAAATTGAAAGTAACAAGGCTTTAAAGAGTAACGGGGGGAAAATCTCGCAGTTGCACTAGGAAACAATTGTCAGGAGAAGGTGGAGAGTAAGATGGAAGAAAGAGAATATGAACGGAGGCACAGTAAAAGGAATGCAAGGAGCTGCAGCTAGGGGTCGAAGGGACGCTGCAAAGAACCCTCTAGTAATGCCTACAGTGCACCGCGTGAGATGCACTGACAGCACTACCCTGCTACGGGATTTGGCAGATTTGGAACGGAAGCCTTGTTGTTAAAGCAGGAATTTAACTGTTAACGAAGGTATTGATGATCGATTTGCAATATTTTTGTTTATTTTTTATCTCTTTCTTGTGATACTGACTGATATCCGTTTCATCCTGTCAATATCAGGATTTTTAAGGCATGCATTTACTTATATTTTATTATTTTTGATTCAGTAAACGACAGTAACTGGGAAAGCCAACATTTACTGATGATACCAATTTTAACTTTTCCTCCACAACAAATTTTGATGGGAATACACTAGAACCCTTTGAGAAATGAAGCCAGACAAAGTAAGGTTAGTTAAAAGCTCTTTGGAAAGGTCACGAGAATCATTCTGAAAGTCAAGTATATCGCTGAAACGACCAAGAGTCTGGAGTTTGGCCATTATGCAATAGGTCAGTTTTGATAGCTCCAAACTAAGTGAAGTCTATTATTACTGATAAACAGTTTAACCAGACAAATGAGCTAACATTTTTAAATGTCACAGAGATGGCCCGAAGGGTTTCGTACTTTCTTCCTTTAAATATTCAGCTGAAAATCCTTATGGACAGAGTCAACAAACTATAAAGGCCATATTCCAGGGCTTGGTTTAATCAGTTTTTATTATTACGATCAGATTCTTCACTCTACAATACCCGCCAGTGTGGGTCTCAGTGATAGTCATGAATCAATGGGAGTATCAGATATGGTTGACCTGGTCATAATTGGAGATTCAATTTCTTTATCAGCATCAATGTTTTTTGTAGTGACAACAAAAGCACGGATTCAACACATTTCGGTATTGATACTGGCTTCATATAATTTCTGAAATAAATACCTGATCTTTTGGGCAAAGGTAATTTTAGGAATCTTGAAATGGCTCTAGACTATTTCTAAAGGCACTGAAAATTAAAGAACTGTGCGGTTACATGTGTATTAGAACTTTATCTGATGATATATTAATACACTTAGCATTACTTGCACATTTCATGTGAGTGTAGTTGCATGTCCCTACAATCTGTATTCAAAGGTTTTTGAAATTTTCACTCTTCTAATACATGAGAGCAATCTATTCAGTGCCATACCCCTAGTTTTATTTAATCTTTTATGCGAGATAAATTTTCCTCATTAAAATTCCTACTATTGTATTCTTTACCTCTGTCACTTTCTCATATGGTTCCTCATTCTTTCTCTTGCATCCTTTTACATTGATCATCTTGCATGGTTGTTACTCAACCACTCCTGTTGAGTTAGAAAACTCTTATCATTACAACAACTACTTTTCTTTTATTCACATCTTCTGTGATTTCATTCCTAAACAGCTCCTACCCACTTTTATATGTCTAATTTTACACGCTTCTTCATCCATTTTATCCACGTGTTGATCTTAGGTATAGGAAGTGAAATAACTGATCTCTTCTGTCTGTATTTCCCATTACCTTCTGTTACTTGTTTCCAATAAACACCATATTCTATGGAAGTTTGAATTTCAAGTCTATGGCCCCTGTGGACTTGTTCCAAATGAATAGGGTTCAAATTCTGAATAGTTACGTTGAATAGTAATAATAATATTCCTACATTCAACTGTTGTTTATGTACGCTCATAAAAGTATTTACAGCATAGAAATAAAACTTGAAAGATATTCCCCAGTCTCTTACCTGACCTGAATACCTCTTTGATAAGTTCTGTGAAGAAAATTTTTAATATGCCATTGATATATTCACGGGTTTCTTTCCTGTGCGGGAAAGGTCTTGTTTTCTCTTCCTCGACACCGGAAAGGTTCTTTGATTTCTTTGATATCTGACTAAATGTTATGTATATAAATATCTAAAGGAAAAAAAATCACATATAGGAATATAGAAAATGAGTTTTATGGATGTTTTGATAGTATTCGGGAATAAATGAAGATTTCTTTTCCTCAACTCTCTCTCTCTCTCTCTCTCTCTCTCTCTCTCTCTCTCTCTCTCTCTCTCTCTCTCTCTCTCTCTCTCTCTCTCTCCAAATATGTAGCTACAAAAAATGTTTTCAAGTATGAACACTGTAATCGTGTTCTACCCATCAGCAGAGTGTATTCAGGAATAAATGAAAATTCCTTTTCCTCAACTCTCTCTCTCCCTACCCCCGCCCATGAAGCGGTGATATTTTCCACACTATTCTCTTCAATTATACAGCTAAGAAAAATGTTTTCAGATATAGACACTGCATTTATGTCTTACGCATGAGTAGACAGTATTCAGAAATGAATTAAAATTCATACTTTCTCTCTCTCTCTCTCTCTCTCTCTCTCTCTCTCTCTCTCTCTCTCTCTCTCTCTCTCTCTCTCTGTCCTTCCGTGGATCATACATTATCCCATGTAAGTAGATCTCTAAAAAACAGTTTTCTAACATCAACACTGCTTGTTAACATAGAACAAGTAAACTAATCTACAATCACATTTTTGTATCTAATTTGCTTGTATTATGATTATTTAGAAGATGAATCCTGTTCATATTGAACAAGTCCACAGGGGCCAATGACTTGGAATTCAAGCTTCTGAAGAATATGGCGTTCTTGGGAAAGAAGTAACGGAAGGCATTAGGAAATACAGGAAGACGTCAGTTATTAAAAAAGAGAAAAAATTAATTAGGAAATTAAGGAATAAACAAATAAAAAATGGAAGTCAATGATTAAAACCTAAGGGGACTTATTTTAGGGTAGTAGGCCTAGTGCCTTTTCCGAAAGGACATGTTTATACAGACATCTTAATTTTACCTCCATGCAAAACAACCAGACTCTCGTAAACACGAAAAAGGAATCATATTTAGGTTCCCAAAGTCATAGCCGAGTCAACCACGTCGTTTCGGTTATGGAGTTAGGCAGTCAACATTTCCCCCATAAAAAGTACAAAAAAGTGACGGAAGCAAAAATAACTGTTCGAACCTTCGTTAAAACCGTAAGAGGAGATTTGATTTTTTTTCTTTTTAACTCTTCGGGATTGGACGGACGGTCGTTGAATGCAAGTCAGTAAGGAAGGAGATATATTGGTAAAAAGATGGACGAAAAGAATGGCGGATGAGGTGACCTGATATGTGGTTTCCGTGTTACTTGGTTCAAGACCCACTGGTCTTCTTGCATGAGGTGATGGATTTTTGGATCTTGTGTGGAGAGAGGCTATATAAAAAAGGGGGTTATAGGTTTTTTTATAATAATAATAATAATAATAATAATAATAATAATAATAATAATAATAATAATAATAATAATAATAATAATTACGTCTTTTTCCTTACCAGGAATGGCTAAAGACTATACCCTTTTTCCCAAGGCGATTATATATATACATGCATACATACATACTGTACATTCACACACACACACACATATATATATAAACTAAATATTAAGCAATTATCTTTTGATCTTCCTTTGTATTGTGTAATTTTAAAGCTGGGGTCTTGCTAGATCAATGGGGCATACTAGGATGATCTGCAACTTCATTTAATTACCTCAAAAATCTGGGCTCTGGCCTTGGGGACAGCTAAAATTACAAACAACAAAATAGGCCTGAAGGGCTACTTCAAGGGGAAAGTGATTAGATAAACTCGGGGGGTTTAACTTAATTCATTATGTTTACAAAAGAAACACATCAGAAGAATGGTAGCGTAATTCTGGAGAAGTGAGGCGAAGCAAATGACGGGAAATTCCAGGAGGGAATACAAATGGGTCACCTGCTTCAGAGTTGTTGAAACGAAGTAAGGAGGGCCGCTAAGCACACAGATGATACGCAAGTCCACGGTGAAAACTCCTAATCTGTAATCAAAACAACCACGGTTAGTTAACCGGCTCTAGCACTGAAGTGGAGGAATCGAGGAATCGCATAGAAGATACCTAAACTGAACTCGATTCCCCTCACTAGAACATCAAGCTATTACGTTACTCTTCTCGTAAATGCTTTGCAAATTAAACAGCACAAAATATAAGCAATACAGGTCTCACTGTAATTATATCGCACTATGAAAGGAGAGGAAACAGTTGGAGAATAACAGGGAACATGGCTGACGAAAAACCTTAAATCCTGGTATTTTACCTTTCTCTTTAGGAGCTGAAGTTCTTCCTATGAGGGCCAGCGAAGGAGCAAATTAATTCACATCAAAAGTTACTTTTACTGCCAGCCACGTGTTTGAAATAGGCAGTGGATTGAGCAAGGGACGGAGCTCTGGAGTCCGTGGCTCCGCCGACAATTCTGAGAGAGAGCGTCTCGTCCAGGATTCTTTTGTAGCATCGGAAGTTACAGCTTCCTAGATGGCGTTGTGATCACTCTGCCCACATGGGAACCGCGGGCCGCATGGTTTCAAATTCAAAATGGCGGAACGCACGTGGTCCGCCCGCCAGCTGGCCTGCCTCGGGCGACGATTAGCTCTTGGCAGGGGGTCTGCACCTGGAATTAAGAGATTTCCGACAGCACGTTGGACAAGAAAGGGATTTAAAGGGGTTTTCCCCCAAAAAAAGGCAGTGGAGAGAGGTTTAAGGGACGAATTTCTCACTGTGAATCATACTAAATTTGCCTTATTTAATTACTTAGCCCTTTTACTTTAAATTTAGTGCAAAAAAACCTGGCGTAGGAGAGAATATTCTTAATAACTGCATATTTTTTTGTGTGACATATCAAATCGATAACATTCTTTTAGCAGTAGCTACCGGTTAGTTAGATCATTTCAGTGATTTATATTAAAATCTAGTCTGGACTATAACGGATAAAAGAACTTAAATAGTCAACTTTAAACCACCACTCATCAGGGGACCATCAGATGAATCCCACAGCATAAAAGGTGAATGGCATGCCACTCTGTCAGTGTAGATTCAGCCATTTTCACTTGTTATTTGTTTAAAGGTTTCGTTGGACGCAGGGCCTTTTATTAATGTATGACTGATGTGGGAGCTTAATATATTATTTGGTTTAAACGAAGTTTTGGTTGGATGTGAATC
This sequence comes from Macrobrachium rosenbergii, assembly GCA_039081455.1. Lineage (NCBI taxonomy): Eukaryota > Metazoa > Arthropoda > Malacostraca > Decapoda > Palaemonidae > Macrobrachium > Macrobrachium rosenbergii. Next base: position 37,498,845 of record JANJGK010000002.1, read on the forward strand.
AGATAATAATAATAATAATAATAATAATAATAATAATAATAATAATAATAATAATAATAGTAATCTGATGGTATTAATTATTGGTCTATTTTGTAATAATAATTCAGTGTTTAGTAAATTTATAAATAGATAAAAATGTATTAAAACGCGAGAAGAACAGCATTAGGGAGTAATGCATTACATCTTCGCTTGAACTTTTGAAGTTCCAGCTGCACGACATCCTCAGTAGGAAGACTGTTCCGCAATCCAACGGTGTGAGGAATAAAAGGCCTCTGGAGCTGAGAAGTTCTACAGCAACGCAAATTAAAAACAGCTGAGGTAAATTAATAACAGTAAATAATTCACTTCCTGTAAACAAGACAGGTGCTTTCACCTGGTTCTTGAAATGATCGAAGTCACAAGAAGAGGAATTGATGAATATTTAAAATAAGCAAAAAGGGCACCGAAGTTTTTTTTCGGCGCAATCGAGTTTTCAGTACAGCGTTATAAACACAGCAACCGAAACTAGATCTATCTTTCGGTGGTCTCGGTATAATGCTTTGTGAACAGCGACCCATGAAACTTTAACCACTAGCCCGGTGGTGGCCTGTCCTGTACAGTTGCCAGATGCACGTTTATAGCTAACTTTAAGCTTAAATAAATTAAAAACTAGTGAGGTTAGAGGACTACAATTTGGTATGTTTAATGACTGGAGAGTGGATGATCAACATAACAGTTTGCAGCTTTCTAGCCCCAGTTGGTTTTTAGATCAGAGGGCGGACAGAAAAAGTGCGGACGGACAGACAACGCCATCTGAATAGTTTTCTTTAACAGAAAACTAAAAAATGGTGGTTAATATAGAAAGAGCATCAGATGGACTGACTACAAGGAGAGTGATATATGTTTGGTTAGAGAAGGCTTCTACGCAAAAGTTTCTTTGGAAATTCGCCATGGGAAAATGAAAAATGAAGTTGAAATATTAATAATTATAGTAATAAAACTATGACACTAAACATAAAAGACAAAACCCAACCCCAAACTCATCTCTCTCTCTCTCTCTCTCTCTCTCTCTCTCTCTCTCTCTATACTTCCAGTACAAAATGCCTCGCAAATATCTGGGAAATATTAATAATAATAATAATAATAAAACTATGAGACTAAACATAAATGATAAAACCCACCCCACCTCCCATCTCACTCTCTCTCTCTCTCTCTCTCTCTCTCTCTCTCTCTCTCTCTCTCTCTCTCTCTCTCTCTCTCTTTGTATACTTCCAGTACAAATGCTGTGCAAATATCTAGGAAATATTAATAATCATAATAATAAAGCTATGAGACTAAACACAATGACAAAACCCAACCCCAAACTCCTCTCTCTCTCTCTCTCTCTCTCTCTGCATAATTCCAGTACAAAATGCTGTGCAAATATCTGGGAAATATTAAAAATCATGATTATAAAACTATGACACTAAGCATAAATGACAAAACCCAACCCAAACTCCCATCTCTCTCTCTCTCTCTCTCTCTCTCTCTCTCTCTCTCTCTCTCTCTCTCTCTCTCTCTCTCTCTGTATACTTCCAGTACAAAATGTTGTACAAATATCTGGGAAATATTAACAATCATGATAATGCAACTATGAGACTAAACATAAATGATAGAACCCAACCCCAAACTCCACCTCCGCCGCCCCCCCCCCCCTTGGCCCTTCCCTCTCTCTCTCTTTCCATATTTTCAGTACAAAATTATGTGCAAATATCTGGGAAATATTATTAATACTCATAATAATAAAACTGAGATTAAGCATAAATGACTGAACCCAACCCCAAACTCCTCTCTCTCTCTCTCTCTCTCTCTCTCTCTCTCTCTCTCTCTCTCTCTCTCTCTTTATATTTCCAGTGCAAAATGCTGTGCAAATATCTGGGAAATAATAATTATCATAATAATAAAAGTATGAGACTAAACATAAATGATAAAACCCAACCTCAGACTCTTCTCTCTCTCTCTCTCTCTCTCTCTCTCTCTCTCTCTCTCTCTCTCTCTCTCTCTGTCTCTCTCTCTAATGTCAATAAGAAGTTTATAACCTCAAGTGAAGATCAGTTTCACCCACACTAAAACTTCCTTTGTCCAACTTAGCGCCACGTAGATCCAGGAATACCAACTAAATAATAAGAATGATCGTGTTATCGTTGAGAATTATACAACGATTATACTTTTAAATAAAAGTTTAAGTGATAAACTTTAATAATTTATTGTTTTTACATTTTTAAATTACATATACAGTGGTATACTTACGTGGTTTTTCTCGTTTCAAAACCTGGTAGCTTGGCAATTCTAACTGCACCCAGTCCAAGGAAAGTAAACAATACCAACACAAAAGTAAGAATCTCGTGTTATCATCGAGAAATAAACAACGATTATCAGGACAATTTGAAAAGTATAAGAGACAAACTTTAATCACTCATTCTTTTTAGCTGGTTAAATTGCACAGAAAATGGTAAATTGACAGCGGATTCCTTCTTTCAGCATCTAGTAGGTTGGCATTTTCGACTGCACCGTCTCCACGGAAGGAAAGTAATTCAGTTCTTGTAACTTTTCTTTGTTCGAAAGTGATCACTCGAAGCAGAGAATGGTAATATATTCTAGCTCACTGAGATATGTGACTGAAATAACAAATGAGTGCATAAATCAGTCTATTTCAATAATAGATACAGCAGGCATAACATAGCGATCTTCACGAGCTTTGTAACCTAAAGGAATGCCCCACATGGGGCTGCACTTATTCAGTATCTCTTCAGGTGGTCTTTATAAGAGCGTGTTATAAAGATATTTGACTGTGGATAATAGGACCAGGTCTGCTGTGATAAGCGGAAGCAGATTCGCCTTGAAATGAATATGATATGAAATTTCACAAAAAAAAAAAAATTACGTAACACTGACGTTTATTCTTGGCCTTTTAAACATGCATGAAAATTATAACAGTTCTTATACTTTAAATCGAAGCATTATATAAACGCTGGTTTTAAATAAAAATGCTCTTCAAGTTTTATATTTTTCTCCGACTCACTGCTGAAGAAATTGTCCTTGCAAGGATTTAGGTTATACAGACGTTCATAATCAGGGGAGACTTCAACACACAGGAATAACGATCTCAGTATTAATAAGCAGATCTAGTGAAATTAGTATCGGTATTTACACCAACTTATCATCTTTAAACCTCGTTTAAAATTATACCTTAATAACAGATATATTTATGATAACGTACGAAGTGAAAGGCTTTTTTTATTATTACAGGAAGAAATACGTCGCAGACCTCAATAACATTGGCTGGTTTGCTATACATTATAAAGTAAGAAGTCTGTGGAAAACGAAAATACTTGACTTTTTATTCTCTGTAGAATCCGTTGTGTATCATCGTAGTAGAGAGTAGATTCAGGTTCTGAGAATATTCAGCTGTCGAACGACATCTCTCTATTCTCTGAAAAAAAAACGTTTAGACTTTTTCTCGATGATCTGTAGCCTTCAAATAATCGCTTTATTGTCATCTATGCTGTACATACAACAAGACTATGTAACATTTGAAACATACTAGCAATAAACGTTTTACATCTATTATTATGTAGATATTTCATGTGTTGCTTTATGTTCACCTAACCCGATTTTAGGATGACTGTCTTAAGCAATTCAATACCTGATGGGTTGCCATACGACGGAAGGAATTGAATTGCTGACAACATCCTTTTTAGGATGCCGGTGATCATGAAATTCCAATTCCTGGGAAATTTTACAGGAATTTTCAAGACTTCTTTTTATTTCCCTCCTAATCAATACCTTTCTTAACCCTCGTAATCAGTCTTAATTTTCCTTTGTAAGTGATTTGCAGTTAAAAATTATAAAAATAAAGTTAAAACAAAAAAAAAAACATTATATGAACTGGTTCATGGGGCGAGAACTGAAGAGGTATAGAATATAGCACGTTTCAAGATGGAGATGTTTGTTCATGATTGATCTGTATAGAGCATTCCACTGACTGATCTGTAAAGAGCATTCCACTGACTGATCTGTAAAGAGCATTCCGCTGACTGATCTGTAAAGAGCATTCCGCTGACTGATCTATAAAGAGCATTCCGCTGACTGACCTGCAAAAAGCATTCCGTTGACTGATCTGTAAAGAGCATTCCGCTGACTGATCTGCAAAGAGCATTCCGCTGATTGATCTGTGCTGATTGATCTGTAAAGAGCATTCCGATGACTGATCTGTAAAGAGCATTCCGCTGACTGATCTAGTATGCATGGCATACTAGATTATACTACCACGCTAATTAAAGAACCCAATTATCAACAAAATCATCAATGTTGCATATTATAACATGGATGATAAATTTACCAATTAAATTCAGGTATATCATGTCAATCACCTATTCAGTACTTTATTGTTGAATGGACAGATACATTTCAGATAACATCTGTTATCTCTAGTTGATAAAACTGTATCAAAATACGCAAAAATGAAAATTATAGTTCAATGTTATCATTGATTAGGGTGACCAAAGGCCACTGCCTAGTCCTTTCTCTAGAGAGGGAATTTCAAGTATTTTTGCTCAAAATAGAGGATGGATGTACAACAGCATTTCGATACGTGGGGGAGGAAGGGTCTCAGATCTTCGTTATAATTCTATTTTTCTCATAAACTAAAGAATCAAATCCATTGGAATAAATAGGGTAGCTGTTTATTAGAATATCGTTGAATTACAAGTGAGTATTTTAACTTCAATGTCAATAAGGAGTTTATAATCTCAAGTGAAGATCAGTTTCACCCACGTCAAAAATTCCTTCCCCCAACTTAGTGCCACCTACATCCAGGGCTGCCAGAAAAAAAAGTGGGCAACCATTTGTTGTCACTGACATGTATAAAACGATCGTGTTGGCACATAAAAGTATAAAAGACTAACAATCCTAATTTAATATTTTTAGCTCGTTAAATAAAACATAAAGTGGTACATTTACCTGGTTTTTCTTTGTCTAAAACCTGGCAAGTTGGCAGTTCTGACTGCAACGTGTCCTAGTAATATCAAAAGTAGCAAAAAAGATTTCGTGTCATCGTGGAGAAATATACAACGAGAAATATCAAGAGAATTTAAAAGCATAAGAAACAAACTTCAATAATTTATCATTTTTAGTTCGTTGAATTACGTATAAAGTGGTACATTGACAGTGAATTCCTTCGTTTAGAATTGATTAGGTTGGTAAATTCAACTGCACTGTCTTCAAGGAGGGAAAATCATTCGGTTCTTTTAACGTTTTTCGTTGACCGAATGGTTATTATATAATTTTTCTAGTTCATTGAGATATGCAATTAAGATAACGAAGGAATACGTAAATGAGAACATTGCAATATTAAATGCAGTAGCCGAGATATACCAGGGTCTACGACCTCTATAACCTAGACTCCTAAAGGATTGCCAAGCTGAAGGCTGGACTTAAGTCAACATCGTTTTAGCTCGTCCTGAGAGCCGTTCATTAATTTGACATCTTTTAGAGGATTAAAGCAAAATGGCTTTGACTGTGGGAGCGTTATGCTAATAATCAGTAATATTATGCAACTTCGACTACACTCTATATTCGACATTGTCTGGCCAATAAGCTGCATTTTATCCGGTCCGAAAGCAAGATCAATTTGGCTGACGAACAAATCCCTAGTAAATTGTTTTGCTTCCCGATGAATCTAAGTCCGATTGAAACATTGCCTTATTGCAAGGAAATTGCGATATATTGCAATTTCGCAGGCATATTAATTATCCAGTCTGAAGGAAAAGTTGGATTATTCGACGAAAAATCCTTAGTCTACATCCTTACTATTCTTGCGAATTTTGCCTGGCTTGCAAAATTACCGCATTGCAAGGGCATTGCAATATATAGGAACTTCTGTTGCGTATTCGTGATTAGAATGTCAATATACTGCATTCTATCAAGCTTGAAGCTAAAGTTTCACTTGCCATTTTGATGAATTTTCCCTTGCTGGAAGCACTCCTTATTGCAATGAAATTGCAATATGTTCCAAATTTTTATGCATAGAACATAAGACTGAATTTTATTCCAAAAATTAAAAGCTGGTTTGCTACCAGAAAACATCATAATAAGGTTGATCATTTGCATATTTTTTATTGCGGGCAACATTGTCGTATTGCAAGGATATTAAGACATATTTTAAACTTCCATTCATATTCGTCATTAGAAGAAAACTCATTTGCATTTTATTCAATTTGAAGGAAAAGTCGTTGCGGCCCCTACAAAATTGCTAAAGGCTCCAACGTCAGTATTTTGATGAATTTTGCCGGACCTGCAACATTACAATAATGCATTTTCGGCATAACAGACAAATCGCTTTCCCTTTCTTTGGTCTGAATTGTTATTATTATTATTCACATGTATTTGTCATTATTTTTCCAAGATATCATTAGCATATGGATTCACCGATACCAATAATTCTCTTACTGTTCAGTAAAAAGTCAGAGATAGATAGATATAATGTGTAATAAGTATTTCAAGAATGGCTCTCTCTCTCTCTCTCTCTCTCTCTCTCTCTCTCTCTCTCTCTCTCTCTCTCTCTCTCTCTCTCTTCGCAACCATATCTCATCTGGCTGCATCTATGTAATACGACAGCTGGGTCTGCTAACCTGACCTCAACCATCCCGCCCCACCACGGGAACTTCCGCCACTTCTCCCTTAACCAATCACCTGGAATCTTTTGATGTAAAGCACTGCCTGGCGATAGGAAACATTAACGTATCATATTCTTTTTATTTCCCCAGTTCATATCCCACATCGCCTACAGCTTATACATTGCTATAAAATATCTTTCATTATATTTTCACATATTGGAAGGGTTCGATAGTGAAGTCTAGAAAACTGTACCTTATAATAAGACGATTCTCATTATAATGTACGATAAAGAAATCTGTTTCAAGGGACATGACCCCGCCTCTCTCTCTCTCTCTCTCTCTCTCTCTCTCTCTCTCTCTCTCTCTCTCTCTCTCTCTCTCTCTAGATGCCTCCTATTCAGCCTTCAGCAAAGCTAAAACATTAATTGTCAGTGTTCTTTTCCGCCAGGTAAACCATCATATCAATCATTTTGTGCTGGCAGATTATTCTCATTTCGAAGACAGTTTTGTCACTTTTATAATTGCTTGCAAGCGGCATCCACACACTCACCCACATATCCACTTCAACCAGGTCCATACCCTGACCAACATAACCACATCCACACACTCACCCACATATCCGCAACCTCTCATATGAGACCTGTCCACATCGACCATATCCACCCTTAAACCACATAACCATTACCCACCACATCACACACACACACACACACATATCCACGTCCATCACATCTACACACATGTTCTTACTCACCACATCCACAGACTCACCCACATGTTCACACTCTCATATGTGACATATCCACATCCACCGCATCGAAATCCTCGCCCACATCCACCCCTTAAGCACATGTCTACACCCACCATATCAACAGCCTCACCCACATTCCAACATCCACCCCTCAACGACATATCCACACACACCACATCCACAGCCTCACCTACATACCAACATCCACCCCTTGACCACATGTCCACACCCACATCATCTACACACCTATCCACATATCCACATTCTTTTCTGTGGGACGTATCCACATCCTCACCCATATATCTATACCCACTGTATCCACATCCTCAACCACATATCTATACCCACTGTATCCACATCCTCACCCACATATCTATACCCACTGTATCCACATCCTCACCCACATATCTATACCCATTGTATCGACATCCTCACCCACATAGCTATACCCACTGTATCCACATCCTCACCCATATATCCACATCCACCCCTCAATTTCAAAGCAAAGCTGGTTTGCTCCCAGGAAAGATCCTGGAACTATCCCAGCAACGTTGGCGAATTTTTCCTTCTTTTCAACATTGTCGTATTGCAAAATATTGCAACTTTGGCGCATTCGTTATTAGAAGTCCAGTAAACATTAGTTTATAGTGTTAGAAGGAAAGACTATTTTGTTCCCTGTACAGATCCTAAGGCTAGACATAACCTTGCTAATTTGACGAATTTTGCGTTGTTTGCAACATTATCGTATTGCCCCTGTTATTAGCATATTGCACACTGCACCTCCATCTGGAACATTGCAATGATTGTGGATATTTATTGTCCTTTATAATAGCCTTCTACGAAATAAATTTTGAAATTAAATGATTGCATGACCTGTTCATGACTTCCTTTTGTAATTTAATGATTCCGGTCTAAATATAGTATGAGTCCAATAGTCTTGATTCAGTTTCATATACATGAAATTAAACTGTAATGGCCATGTGATTATAGGGAGTTACCATGTGTTCAAAGGTTATATTAGGCTTCAGTTTGAGTTCAGTTTTAGCCTCCTAACTAAAACAACGATAATTGGGAATTTTCCACTATTGACATTATGAAATAGTATCAAAATGATCAATTAATGAAATAGTACTTTAATTTTGTCTTCAAATCTACGTAGCCTATATTCTAAGGCGGCCACGTGGTCACCATGCGGTTCTTTCTTCACAGAACAATTTAGAGGATTTTTTACTATAAGCATGTCGTTAACGCCATCTATTGGCCACCTAAGAAAATCAGCGCAAGTGGACAACTACATTTTCAAAGATGGGTGAGGAAACTAGTTAGATTATTCTAATTCCCATCTTTTTATCATAATTTAAAATGACGAGTCTACTGTGATATCTAAATTCAACTTCAACTGGAAATGCGTATTTCATGCAAAGGAAAAATGACCCAAAATTCGACGTAAGCGAAGACGATAAACATCAACTTGCCTACAGTCCTCCTCCATAGTGAAAATGCCACCGCCGGTCATAGACGATATGAAGATCCAGGCATACCAACGAAATGAAATTCAGCACCGTATTTTGGGCAAGAACAATGCTGTTCTAAGCATAAGATGATCGATTCTGAAGTGATTTATTTAAATTCGGTTTTCTGAACTTCCTAAAGACTACGTGAAATATCAAACTACCTTTAATTCATCTGCTTTAAAAGCTAAATATAGATTGGCAGATTCGTCAATCCAGGCATACCAACAAAATGAAATGCAACATCGTATTTTGGACAAGAACACTACAGTTCTGAGCGTAAAATAATCGAATCAAAAGTGATTTATTTGAATATGGGTTTCTGAACTTACTACAGACTACGTGAAATAACAAACTACCTTTAATTCATCTGCTTTAAAAGCTTAAATAGACTGGCAGTTCCGATATCCCTTCTGTTACTGTTCGTAGACGTAAGGTCTCTCCATGTTTTACTTTGACCAAATACATGCGGGAAACAAATAAATACTTTTAATTTTTTTCAGGATATTCATTGAAAATAAACATCCGCAATATTATTCAAAAATAACGAACTATAGTTAAAAATTTTAAGATATATTAATAATATTCATCATAGACAGATCAAATACAGATGCTTCCCCAACTCAACTGTAGAAATCGATGTGCAAAGGAATCATCATTTTATGATACCAAATTATCTAAAAAGTATTGATCAATGCTTAAGGTAGGAAGGAATATTGTGCTAATATGAACAGGAATTGTCAATGAACGGATAAAGTATAGTGTGTGATGACTGAAATATGTTGGAATAATGCATTTTTTTTTCAAGAAAATTATTTCAAAATATAAACATTTCTAGCTTGAAAATACCTAGAACTTAACATTAATTTCATTCTGAAAGAGTTGACTGATAATATTGCCTGCAAACTTTCTTTGTAATTTTCATGATTGCTGAGAAATACGCGTTTTTCATTTGACATTATTTAGAGGATTAAGGCCAAGCTGCTTCGATTGTGGGAGCTTTATGCCATAAATCAGCAATATATGCAATTTCGACTACACTGTATATTCGTCATTGGCGAGCCAGTAAGCTATTTTTTATTCAATTCGAAATCAAGATCAATTTGGCTTATTAACAAATCCTTAGGCTATCGCTTTTCTTTCTGACGAATCTTAGTTTGATTGCAACATTGCCTTATTGCAATTAAAATGCTGTCTGTTGCAATTTCGTAGGCAGATTGATTACCCAGTCTGTAGGAAAAGCTAGTTTGTTCAACGAAAAAACCCTTAGTCTATATCCTTGCCATTCATGCGAATTTTGCCTGGCTTGCAACATTTTTTGTTGCATGTTCGTGATTAGAAGGTCCATATACTGCATTTTATCATGCTTGAAGTAAAGGTTTCTTTAGCAAGAGAAAAAGCCCCAAGGCTGACCTTGCCAATTTGGAGATTATTATTATTATTGTTATTATTCAGAAGATGAACCCTATTCATATGGAAGAACCCCACAGGGACCAAAGACTTGAAATTCAAGTTTCCAAAGAACATGGTGCTCATTAGGAAGTAAGAGAGAGTAGGGAAATACAGAAAGAGGAGATCTCACTTATTAAAAAAGAAAAAAGTAAATTAATAAATCGATAAACAGATAAAAGTGTATTAAAACGCAGGGAGAATAGCATTAGGATAGTAATGCGTTGCCTCTTTGCTTGAACTTTTGAAGTTCCATGAAGAAAATGCGTCATTAATACCTCAATGAACAATGGTTGCCATACCCATCCTGTGGTCAAGCCTAGGCTGCTCTTTGGTTAAAATTCCAGATTAGGCAACTTCTGCGGCCTGAGCACCACTTGTAATTATGCATATCTGGGCTATAGGCTTACAAAATAATGTCGGATTTATGCTAATGTACATATTTGGTTTTCCAGATGGCGATGGAGTGTCCCTGGAGAGTGTCTCAGGAACGGTGTGTTGTCTTTCGCAAACCTCCCATCCACCAGAACGTCTACAATGCAGAGACTGAAGACAGGAGATGATTAAGACAGTCATGACCCTTTGGATGTTTGACTGTGTTGCAGATGCGTTTTTGTTTACATGCCTGTCTAACAGTAATATAAAAATGGTAAAGTAACTTTTTGTTACATTGGTTTTCAGATCGGAACCCCTATTTCAGTAAACGCATTATTTCTGTTGGCTTGTTAATACATTTGATTTGTATAGTACATGCAATTATACCGTTGGCCATAAAGCGTAAACCACTATTATTTTTCGGATATCAGTGACAGAAAACATTTACCATCACTGATAGAAAAAACACCATATTTCCACTTTTAAACATGATACAGTACACCAGATTCTGTTTTGCAATATAACATATCACTATTGATATTTTTCACAAAAAGAATTCCTTTGCAAATCCAGCAGTGGTGGATGTCAAAACATTTGATGTAAACGAGATTGAGGGATCTGCTCTTATATACTGTATTAGTTACCACAATTTAATGTAAAAACTGGTGGATTATCAATAATGAACTCCAAGAATTACTGATGACATGTTTATATTAATCTTTGAAAACATTTAATAAAAAAAAATGTAAAATGCTAGATTTTAGTATCTGCAATATACATTACTTAATACAATTTATTTCCAATAATAATTGGTGATAGATTAATTAATCTTCTTGGAAAACATTTAATGAAATATTAAGATTAATGACCTCTCGGAATTTAATACTTTAAAGAGATCCATTGTCATCAGAATAAACTTCACTTTCATTTAGTTCTCTGGATATCTTTATCTTGCTGTCCAACCCCTCCAACTCCCCCCCCCCCCCCCGCTTTTAACTGTCTTTAGCACCGAATGGCTACAAGTGCTCCTTGACAGCCTAAACTTCAGAAATCAATCGATCACTCAACAAGAAAGCTAAGCATATGAACATAGACAATATCCTGACATTTGATCACAGAGGGAAAAAAATGGTCTCTTGGTCCCAGGCGACTTGGGCAAGTGACTGACTGGCAGTTGGCAAATGAGATTATTTGCATGTCGTCTTGGGGATTTACGTAACGTTTATTTTCTGAACCGATAGGACAGAGAAACGTGCATTTCTTTAAATGGCTTCTGACTTATGAGAGTATACGTTTTGTAAATACTGATATTCGCCTTTTTTAAGATACGTTTACCTGTGATTAATCTATATTATTGGTAAATAGTCAATCGCTATTCATGTAGCCATCCAGTTTTGGCAATATTTTTTTTATTAGAAATATGCAAGTGTTATACATGAAAGCACAACTTGTATATGTATATATATATATATATATATATATATATATATATATATATATATATATATATATATATATATATATATATATGTATATATATATGACTTTTTTTTTATCACATCACCGTGATTCATATTCAATCAGTAAGCTACAAACGTCCTTTAATATCCA
>JANJGK010000002.1:37516176-37523676 GCA_039081455.1 Macrobrachium rosenbergii
CCTTCCAGTTAACTTTCCTTATTTTATACCATAGCAAAGTATTCAGTTACACTCAGGCTACCATGAAGTGGGAATATTCACCTAGTCTGGCTGCTCCTCTTCACCGGAGGAATATTATCCACAGCAACGGCAGAGCTTTGGTTCTCCCGAATTATCGATTTTGTCCTCCTTTATATTTCACACATCCTGCAGCTTGCCGACAGGGAGGGTATAGAAGTATGATTAGGACCATAAACACACACACATACACACACACACACATATATATATGTGTGTGTGTATGGCTTTTTTTAAGTTGATGTATGCCTCCTGCTCTGTGTATATCTTCGTGTATAAAAGAATTATATCTCACGGTATTGATATAATTCAGTACTCATCTGTAAGCTTCAGTAAAACCATTGGGATCCTACAAAACTTTAATCCTATAAAACATGGGATTCGGATGAATTTTAAAGTTGATCACAGACTACGCTCAAAATTGATAAAGAAAAGCATTTGAATTTTTGGGTGGAGTATTTCGATAAGGGTGCGGTTTTTATTTTTATGGAAGGTATTTAAATGAAAATGTCTAGATTATTACTACTTTAAGATTCAAAGGAAATGTAAATCATGGTGAATTGTAAATTAATTGGAAATTAATATCATCAGTACTAAAGATACATTTACTCTTAGGTCGTGAAATAAAAAAAAAATTCGAAAAGCCATGAAGTTCCTCTGCCGGAAATGTTTTTCAGTATAAAGCTCTCTCTCTGTCTCTCTGTCTGTCTGTCTGTCTCTCTCTCTCTCTCTCTCTCTCTCTCTCTCTCTCTCTCTCTCTCTCTCTCTCTCTCTCTCTCTCTCTCTCTGTGGCGAGAGGTTTAATCAAATACTGTTTGGGCAATCTTTTCCCATCCTAAAACCTTGTTTCTTTTCTTTTTTTTTTGTCCTCCTTAAAAATAATTTCCATACCTCTCTGATCTTTCAGAATAGTTGTCAAAAACTAATAGTTTCTACTAAATGACAAAATTTCACTCTAATTTTTTTTGTAATATCGGAATATGCTACCTGAGAGTTCACATTTATGTACTAGGTCATTTTTATGCTTTTTATAAATATCCAAGAATCTTCTCAATTTTGTTCCATATGAGGAGAGATATATCTCCTGAATAATAATAATAATAATAATAATAATAATAATAATAATAATAATAATAATAATAATAATAATAATAAGAACGACGTCTCCACTCGTCTTTCCTTCATGTGCCTTCTTCATCTTGGCATCTCAAGCTCTGACTATCTCTCAAGGTTTCTAAGAGTCTGGTGACAGAGCCACAATGGAAACCAATAACATCGTTCGTTAAGCAATAAAATTCTTTCGTTGTTGCGTAAGTTCTCGTCCTGAAAGCCAAATGCATTTTCCCCATTTCACTTTCCTGGTCTCTATGTTCGTTTTGCTGTTTTTCCCAATTCAGTGGCATTGCTTTTTCCTTTCACCCAAGGTCGATTTATGTATTGGCAAGTATCTTAAGTGGATTTCGAATTCTCGTCTTGATTTTTCTTTCTTCTATACAAACAGGGCAGTGTTTATATGTTTACTCTGTAAGTAGATTAGCCCAAAAAAATAACACTCATTGTTCCTGAATATTTTTATTATAAAATGCAGAATTTTTACAGGTGTCTCCTAAATTGGGAGCGAGTTATTTACTATTAACCTTTATGTTTTCGATTTAATTGTTGATATCGTAACTTTTACACTGTAAGGAACATTTATAACGTTTTCTGTATCATAACGTTTCAGTTAGCCTTTCTCCTTCCATTAGTCTGTTGTTTATTTAAACCAGAATTTTACTAGTAATTTCGCCAAACGATAACTCACAAAGTAGCTTACGCATACACTATGTGATAGGCGGTGCATCTTCCTGAAACCTCTTTAAGTATTTAAGCCATTATATCTTGAATGAAAATCATAATCTCTTGAATAAAATTTATTATTTTAATCTCCAAGTCTGATGGTAATGACTCAGTAATCGAATATTTAATAGGACCTAACTCATCTCATAGATTAATGTATATAGTATTTTTAGTATCGGTTTCATAGATACAAAACTACTCTAAACTCTGTCTTTATGCTATTAATACAGGCATGATGACTAAGATAAAATGACAAAACTTATTGAGAACATCTTTCGCTTCCTAAGTTCTTAAGATAAGGTGTTCCAAATAACTGGTATTAATTGTATGTATACTTCTTCTACACATATCCCGTAAAAGCAATATGAGCTCAATTTATTAGATGGAAGATTAAAACGAAAGAAGCTGCTCGCTCAGCGGAACCCCCCGTACGTCAGAAGGGACACCCATTATTACAATGGACAAAAATTCGGTCGACATGAAAATTCTATCCCCCATATTAAAAATATATAACTTTCATTTGCAGACAACGTGTAAATCTACCCCGGATATCTATTTAAGATTTGCTAAATTCTGGGGTATGGGGTATTTTTCTCCTGTTAGCCTTGCCGCTCTGGGCGAGTTAATTCCTTTAATCCATGACTTGGTCTAACCCTTTCAGTTTTAAGATGCTTGGACGTTTGAGTCTCAAATTATACAGCCTGTTCATTTCTTTTGTCTGGTTGTTCATATATATATATATATATATATATATATATATATATATATATATATATATATATATATATATATATATATATATATATATATATATATATATATATATACAACATATATATATATGTATAATAAAAATACATAGTACATTAAAGTATATACAATAAGAAAATTTTCATATAATTTTTTTTTATGTATGGTGAGTTAAATAATATTTGATATTCAGTTCTGTACATATTTCAAATACAACCGTTTTTTTTTTTCCTGTAAATATTTAATAACATTGTAGACGATTTCCTTCGCCAGGGCGCTTACACGTGCTTTAAAGGGACCCTCCATTGTCCTGCAGGGTTGGGTCAAGGTTAAGTGAGATTAGAAGACTTTTAGAAGACTTCTTGAGCACTCACTACATTTGGCAAAGGTCTGCAAAAACGCTGCCACGTTTACGACGAATATAAGTTTTTTTTTTTAACCTTATGGTAATGAAAATGAATAGAAGGACTTGTTAGTTGAAAAAATATAATTTCTAGGACAATTCTGTATAGAAGTTCTTTCAAAATCCTAGTTCAGTATAATTTGTATACCACGAATTTTGTACTGTATTAATCTACTTTAGCTCCGCTCTGCCACTCGATTTGGTCCTACTATAGTTTAACGGTAGAATTGAAATGACCATGAACTATTCGATCAGTTTCTCTCATACTAATGTTTTCCACCTCAATTTCATTACTACAAATTATGCATTTGTGCAGAAGGTTATTATCAAATAAAACAACCACTTGACCATTATGTATCATGCATTATAACTTCTCATTTTTAATGAATTGTCCCTTCACATGGACTCGCTCATATAGCTTTAGGAAATAACGAAAGATAAAGGAAAAAAGTTGGACAACAGTCAGCCTGTTGAATTCAAGGTTGATTAACTGGCCTTACGAGTACTAAGTC
Source organism: Macrobrachium rosenbergii (assembly GCA_039081455.1). Lineage (NCBI taxonomy): Eukaryota > Metazoa > Arthropoda > Malacostraca > Decapoda > Palaemonidae > Macrobrachium > Macrobrachium rosenbergii. The sequence goes on from JANJGK010000002.1 coordinate 37,519,735, forward strand.
CGTATTGATATCGATAATAATAATAAGGAACTATCATAGTTATTGCTTCTATATTTCGTTGCATAAGGCACGTTGGGCCATGGCGTTTATACAGGTGGAAATTCAAAAAGAAGAAAAAGTGAATCTCATATGACTAAAATATTTGCCGAATTAAGAATTGTCTTGCCGAAAGGCGTTTTGAAGCTATTTATTACTCGGATCAAACAATCTATCGAGTATCAGTGAACAAAAAAATAAAACTTATCACTCCCTTGCTATAAATATATAAACAAAATTGGAACAGAGCAGGATCATGAAATGGTAACCATTTATGAAGAGGTTAACTTAATTTCAAGCAGATTTTCTATTTAATTATATAGCTTCATTTCTCGCCCTGGAGGCGGCCGTATTAGGGCTAATACCAAAATAATTACTAAAACAGAATTGTCTCTGCATAAGACAAGGTATGCTATTTTCATTTATAAATGTTTTGGATGACTCCCCCCACCCCCAGGTCCCAAATCGCACCCACCTGCATACCTGCATACCCCTCCTGTTACTCTCCTGGATAATTCTCATGGTGTCTCAAATGAAAAGCTTTATTCACTAGAAATAGGTTTAAAAGATGCTGGACGTAAACCTTTATTAAGGAAATATTAAAGTTATCATTCTGAAATGATAGCTTGGTATGTTTGTGAATTCTTTCTCTACATGACGCGAAAGTTCCCTCAGGTCTTTCATCTGCTCCATAATGCAACTTTTTTAACTTAATACATGGTGAGCGACTATCTCATCTACACATAAAACTTCTGCCATTTCACTTATGGTGCACTTCCTTACTCTAACCTGCCTTGCGACTGTTAATATTCTTCGTAACGCTAATTATAGCGGTATTATTTTTTTATTGCTTTAAGTTGTAATCCACAAAGGTTCATACTAGACATTTTGTAATTATAGTTTACATATAAATTAACATTCAAGAAGGTAATATTACCCCATCAGTAAACAGAGATACAAATAGGAAGTACAAACATTAGAACATTATTTAACTTAGAAAAACTTAATACTGTCAGCACCTAAAAAGAAAAGAAGACATGAATAAATAGTTCTCAATTTTAGCCAACGGCAGCCTTTTTAAGAGAGCTGTCTCATCTCGCGGGAAATGAAAGAAAAACAGAGGAGGAGAGAATCCAGAGTAAAGGCTTTGGTGATTTCAGGGAAAGGACTCAGTCATTCTTCCAGTTGCGTTAAAAAAAAAAAAAAAAAAAAAAAAAAGACACACACACATAGGGCTCTTTTAGCACTCCGTGGATGGGACCCTATAATTCTTGTAAGCAGAACAGATGGCAACTTGGCAACTTAGAGGCGCTGCTATATTTCTTTGGTGCACCTTATTAACCCTTGCCCGCTCCAGAATGCGTAGGCCGGCACAGAATGAACGTTTTCAGTTAGGGCACTAGTACAACAGATAGAAGAATAAGTAAATATATTTCAGTGTCCATATTTTACAGTCATTGATGAAATAATTAATTCCATTTTTTATTATTTATTTTTGTAGAACATTACTTATTATCAGTATGCTGCTCAAATTCGTCAGCATGATTCCAAACCAGTTGTAACGGAATTGATTTCAATTAGAAATAATATCAGTAATCCTCTTTTCCCTTAAAACTTGACCGTGCATCGGACGTAGCAGATCCTTTACCTGTACTCAGTTGGTTAGATTTCAGTTTTTTTGTGCTAAGGTTGTGTAGAGAATATATCTTTATCGTAAAAATCAGAGTAACTATATGGTAAGCTACCACAGATCTTTGAAATTATTTCACATAAATGGGTAATGGCCACAGGGGCTAGAAAAATATATGGTATTTCTAATTTAGATTCTTCCTCAAGAAGGCCAGTATTATTAATATTATTATTATTATTATTATTATTATTATTATTATTATTATTATTATTATTATTATTATTATAATTATTCAGAAGATGAACCATATTCACAAGGAACAAGCCCACAGGGGCCATCGACTTGAAATTCAAACTTCCAAAGAATACGGTGTTCTTTGGAAAGAAGTGACTTAAAGTAAAAGTAAATACAGAGAGACGAGATTAGATATAGTCCACGATATGATTTGGAAAGACAGCACCATGTCAAAGTGAACTTCACCCCTATGGAAGGAAAACCAATGCAGAAAAAACCGAAATGAGAGAGAGAGAGAGAGAGAGAGAGAGAGAGAGAGAGAGAGAGAGAGAGAGAGAGAGAGAGGAGGTAGATGAATAAGTGAGACAAAGAGGAAGAAAGAGGTGGGTGTAGATGAATAGGAGAGATAAAAAGAGCGACAGCGGGTGGATGAATAAGACAAAGAGACAGACAGGCAGACAGACAGACATACGTACAGACTGAGAGGGATGATGGTTAAGGAGAAAGAGAGAGAGAGAGAGAGAGAGAGATAGAGAACGGATGAATACTAATGGCCAATTACTAGACGTTGAACATGAAGGATTTAATAGTCCCCGAATGTTATAGAGTGTATTAATTAGAGTCTGACAAATAGCTTGCGTCCATGAAGACTGACTGCTCTCCAGATGATGGAGACTGTCCACCTGGGGACTATCATCATTCTTATTATAATTAATCATTTTAACCAGGTCTCCAAATTTTCAAATATAGACTTCAGTAAGCTTCGCACGAAACCGCTACAAGTTTGAGAAGTTGAACAGGTAAACGGTTCTTAGAAAGGACACTGCAAAGAAGTTAAAGAGATCGCAGTCTCATCAATAGTGTGCCATGCAAGACGCACTGGCAGTGGTAGCCACATCTTGAACCTGTGGACGAATATATAAATATATATATATATATATATATATATATATATATATATATATATATATATATATATATATATATATATATATATATATATATATATATATATATATATATATACACTGTATATATATATATATATATATATATATATATATATATATATATATATATATATATATATACATATATATATGTATATCAAGAGGCACAAGTTCATATTAACTAAATGATCATAAGACTTCAGACCACCTATACTCATGCCTACTAACAAGCCAATGGCGAAAAAAAAGGCAAGCACACATGTAGTGTCATCACGAACCTTCAGCGGATCGATAATGGAAATTCGGGATATTTATGTCGTCCTCGAGGAGACATTTTTAAAGGGGCGAAGAGAAGTATTGCGACTCGAGTTTGTCTTCAAGGTGCAAGAAATCTCTTTCAGGGAGTTATTTATGCTGTCTGTGTAGTCTGTGAGGAATTAGTTACGAAAAAGGGATGGGGAATAGACCCCACAACAGATATTTATACATTGTTTTCCTTTCGTTTATAGACGTGACTACAGGATGTGCTTATTTGTGTGTGAATTGGAAAGGCTTCTTTGCTATAAAATAAATTTATGTTAATGTTCATTTTATACAGGAGCATTCAGACAATGAAGGTGATTATTGGGGCAACAAAAAATATTACCTGAATGTTTAATATACTACAAAATGTCTGAAAGATTAGAAGTCTGTGGGTTACAGTGTTGATAAGACATTAGTTACCTCAAATAAAAATAAAATAATTTAAATCTTAATACTAATTGTGTTTCAGTGTGTGAAGCAAGGCGCGGCTTTGCGGCTTTTTTTTTTTTTTTTTGCAAAGGGAATGAAACTAATATCAGATTGTAAGAATATCATCAATGTAATATAACAAACAACCAAGAACTCATGAATGCCTTATAATTCATTGTGAATGTAAAATATGAAACAAAGAAGTTATTGGTAACAAATATTTTCGTTCGAAGGAAGGACCGTTTACAAGGGTATTAAGATGAATTGATAATTTACAGGAGATAGGTCAGTATGTTTCCCTTAAAGTCTGGTCCACATGTCAAATACTTGTAATTGACATTTAGATGCCTACTGCAAATA
>JANJGK010000002.1:37528676-37563676 GCA_039081455.1 Macrobrachium rosenbergii
TCTATTGACAATCAATCAGATATTAAGATTGGCGCAACCGAGGGATAGACACAGAAGTAACTACTTACCGATTAAAACCAGTTTCTCACAATACGTTAACTTGAGAACTTTGGATATATGTTATAGTGTTATTAACTTCTAATGGAATGCAAGTTTATAAATGCCTTTAAACGTTTTCTTTAAACCCTTATTTTTACGACGAGAGAGAGAGAGAGAGAGAGAGAGAGAGAGAGAGAGAGAGAGAGAGAGAGAGAGAGAGAGAGAGTATTTTCATAGGAAAACTGTTAAAGAAAATCGTATGTAAATTGATTTCAGGATTAATTAGAGCCTGTTTAATCATGCAATTACAGTCGATCTCCAAGCTTTCCCACCGGATCGAGAGAGAGAGGGAGAGAGTGCATGGATGACTTTTATTCGAACGCTTATCGCTTAATAACAAAAAAAAAAGAACCGATACACCTGAAATTCAGGTGATAGCAACAGACAGCAGGAAAATTTGCCTTAAACCGTTTCTAGAGCAGTTGAAGGAATTCCAAACCTATTTTCGTTTAATCTCTAAGTCTACATTCTAAGATTTATTGCATAATGGAGGTTTGACGTTCTGTTGATGGGCGTGTTATGCCAGAGTTTAACGCTATGGACGTTTCTGAACAAGAAGTTTAATCTTTATTGATTTAGGAAATTGTCAGTAATTATCATGTGGCTATTGCTATATGGGTCTAATTTCACTCTATTGAACTTACTTAAAAACCTTTTTCAGTTGCTTCCTATTTCAATTTCTGAGATTATTAGATTATTATTTGAAAATTAACAGCTGCTTTTATTCATAGTTGTAAACATGAGATTATAATTCCCTACTTGCTGTACAGGTTCAAAAAAGAATTATGAAGAAATAAGACATGTTAATGATATTGATTTAAAACGGCAGAAATTCATAAACTATCCAATACATAAACAAGAGGAGAATATCAAATCCCCTTTCCTTATTAGTAAAAAGGTAGAATTTTGACGCTGCATTTTCAAAACCCTGAAGGAAAGCTGGTACCCATTATCTCTGTCTGTCTCTCTCTCTCTCTCTCTCTCTCTCTCTCTCTCTCTCTCTCTCTCTCTCTCTCTCTCTCTATATATATATATATATATATATATATATATATATATATATATATATATATATATATATATATATATATATAACCGACTGCACAAAAACCTGCAAATCCAATTAAGCAAAGGAAATTACAAAATACTCTTCCTTTATTAAAAAAGAGCGTTTTGATACTGCATCCTCAAAACTTTAAAGACAAGCTCCTCTCTCTCTCTCTCTCTCTCTCTCTCTCTCTCTCTCTCTCTCTCTCTCTCTCTCTCTCTCTCACCGACTGGAAAAAATAGTGGAAATCTAATGAAATGACAAACGGTTACCATTTCGATATTGCATTCTATCTTCCCTACTCTCTCTCTCTCTCTCTCTCTCTCTCTCTCTCTCTCTCTCTCGTCTCAGAACGGCGAGCGAGATAAGTAGTTCATTACAGCGAAGCAGGAAGAGATTCTCGCCATTTTAATTATGGCGAAGTTTTTGAGGAGATAATCATAACCAAAAGAGAAGGTTAATGGGTTTCTCCTCCTCTCCCATTTCCTCATCACCCAGCTTTCTTTCCTCAACTTTCTCTCGAAAGTTCGTTTTATTTCCTTCTCCTGAAGGTTTTATGAGGTTTATCGCATAGCAGAGGTTTGCGTTTACAGTTTAAGCTCCCCAGGAATGGATTATACCACAAATAATTGTCTGGGATAAAATTTTTTACGAAATTTGGGTTACACCTAGCACTTGGTACTTTCGGCCATTCAATGCTTCTGAAGACAGTGAAAAGCGGGAGTTAGAGCGGTTGAACATCAAGATAAAAGGATCCTGAAAATAATTAGATTAAGTACAAGGATTTAAATAAGTTAGAGCTAAAGAAGGTGGACAGCAAGTTTGAAAGAAAGGAATCGGCACTAGAGGAAAAGTGGCTAAAAATTGGGTGCAGCCAGGGGTCGAAGGGATCTTGCAAACATCCTTCAGTTAAGCCTACAGTGGACCACATGAGGCGTATTGAAGGCACTACCCCAGCATAGGATCTAGGATGAAATATAATGTTCACAAAACGTATTCTTATCGTGAATATTTTTTTCCAGTTAATCAGGTATCGATTTGGAACTGAATACAAATTATTCTTCCCCTTTTGTTTGTTAACATTTCTTCAGATTTCTGTTTACTTCGTCCCCTATCGGAGGAAATCATTCATTCGTTTAGAATTTCTCTTTTAATTCTTCAGAATCCAATGTGGATTTTTATTTGGGTGGATTCTTTCACAATAAAATTGCACCTGAAAATACCCGGTTAGTGTTTTAGTAACACCTCTGTCTGTCTGTCGGTCTGTCTGTCTGTCTGTCTGTCTGTCTGTCTCTCTCTCTCTCTCTCTCTCTCTCTCTCTCTCTCTCTCTCTCTCTCTATCGTTAGCTCTGAATTTTTGACAGAAACTAAGGGAAGTGAGATAAAAGTATCAATGTCAAATTGCATCTGAAAATACCAGGTTACTCTCTCTCTCTCTCTCTCTCTCTCTCTCGTTAGCTCTAGATTTTTGACAGAAATAAAGAGAAGCGAAATAAAGACCGTCTTTCCCCCATTGCATCAAGACCTTCTCTTTATAAAACGTTTAATTCCATTGAACACTAAACAACAATTTCCCGGGAAATGACGCTCGGATGCTGGAAAGTTTTTCCTTTTGTCTAATGAGTTGAACTAATTTGCAAATCGTTCATCTATTTATTATCAAAGTAGTTTCACCAGACCACCGAGCTGATTTTCAGCTCTCATAGTGCTGGCCTACATATGTTCAGCATTCAAAGCATCGTTATCGCTAATTTGCAAGTTCGTATTAGACTACTTTACTGTTTATTGCTTTCTTTACCTTTTCTTTGCTTTCTCTCTCTGTATCTCTGTCTCTTTTTGGTACAAGGTTAAAGGGATTGACGAAGACTGTTTAAGACTGTTTGAGGCAGACAAAAGATAATTCGGATATGCCGGATTAGAAGCGCTTGATTCGTCTTGTTACCGCCTAAACAGACGCGCAGGCGCGCGTTTGTGCGTGCAGGTGTGTGTGTGTGGTTATGAATGAAGAATGTACATTAGTTGAAATGTATAATTATGTAAATCTAAGAAAATTTTTTAAACGGTTAAATTAACCTATTCATTATATCCCTATACCTTCTGCCACTGAAATGGATAAGCACAATTTCACAAATACTCATTAGAATCGGTAAATATTTCTGTTCCTTATATGCCAAGAACGACTGATATTTCGTTTTTTATACATATTCATATGAGACACATCGTAATGACATCCCAAGCATTCTGCTACGAAGTGCGGAATCATAAAAGTATTTATTTATCTATTATCATTTTTAATGTAGTTCTACTTAGCACTGCCTAACTATCATCAAGAAAAGCTCATTATTTTCAAAATATTTCGATTTATCTTTTATTGTTTGGTTAAACTGTAAGAATATCTTCAAGTTAAGAGAACGCATTAAGGGTGAGCAACTTTAATGCAAATACTTTCTAGTTAGGTATTTTATCATTCTATCATACAGTATTGCATAAATAAGCCATTTAAGTAAAGGTAAATGGGATTATAAACGTAGGAATGAGCGAAAAACTGAACGAGTTGTTAAGGAAAAGACGTCCGGGCGGTTTCTGGTATGAGCTGTCAATCGTGTGACGGACCTTTAAGAAGCCGGTTGATTATGCCTCTCCCGGGTGACGGTAGGTGGCAGCAGCTTGCAGGCCTATATAATTCCATATCAACACAGGAGAAGAAGCGTTTATATATATATTTGCATCAACGCTAGATTTATTAGTCTAATTAATCTTGGATAAATGTCTAGACTAAAAGTACACATTACTTACAAATTAAAGTATTTTAGTCTTAATATGACGTACGTGGGGTTCCCATTGAGAAGCACTTCTTTTAATTTGTCACACATAAATAGAACATCAATTAAATATTAATGAAGGTGTAAGAGAGGGATATATACACACAAATAACTAATATAGATAAAAATCAGTCTCCCATAACCTGTGACCTTGAGAAGTCTGGATATGTTATAGTGTTTATTCATCTTCGATGTAATAAAGGCTTCTGAGTACGTTTTACCTTGGTCTTTAAACCTTCATTTTTGCCAAAGCGTAGAGAGAGAGAGAGAGAGAGAGTTGATTATTTTTATATTAAAACTAATGATGAAAACAACAGGCTTAATTATAGCCTATTTAACCATGCAATCACAGTCTTTACCGAGGCATTGTCACCGGATATGGATAGAGAAAGAGAGAGTGTACACAGATGTCTTTAATTCGAACGTTTATAGCATAATAATGGAAATAAAACCAATACACCTGACATCAAGGAGACGTCAGCAGTTAAGAGCAGGAATGAATTTGCTCCATGCTTAAATGTCTGTAGTTAAGAAGATTCCACAGTAGCCCTTGGCAAAAACTATTCCACATTTCAGTTGTAGCCACGATAAAGGAAAACCTCTGTCAAAGTGAATGGTATTAAATCTGATGCTAGAGAACAGTCAGGAAAAAAATCATTCACAGCAAGACTGAAATGCATGTTTACATCTATATAAATTATAAACATGAAACCATAAACTGTTTTGCAGGTGCAAATGCCCAACCGGAAACTGAAGAAAGACTTTGAAGCGAAGGATTAATTTCTGCTAAAAGAAGAATGAAGTTTTTTTTTAGATGGTCCTCGGGGAACCGCCCACCAGATGAAGGAATTCAGTGTTCGTTAAACGGACCTCGAATGTTGCAGTGTCAGGGAGTCTGCAAACGGGAATATTTAGGTTATGATGGGACGTTCTGATGTCTTGAAAAAAAGAGGTTTTGGAATTTTCTCACATTTTCCGTAGTAAAATTTCGTAATGCTTTCTTCCGACTTTTTTAGTACAGAATTTACTATATAAGCATGCATATACAATATAATATTAAATAATATATATGTATATATATACATATATATATGTATATATATGTATATATATATATATATATATATATATATATATATATATATATATATATATATATATATAAAGTCTGTGAGTTACAGTGTTTATAAAACTTTAGTCACTTCAAAATAAAATGAAATTATCTAAACTTTGATAGTGTATGATGCTTTAGCGTATGAAGTTAAAGCATGTCGTTTATTTGCAAAGGGGATAAAATAAATATCAGGCTATATTAACATTATTAATATATGTATAATGCATATGCAAGCAAATGGAAAGTTAAAACACGAAAAGAATAGGTAATTATAGTAAGATAATATTTTTGTTCGAAGGAACGACTGCTGACAAATGTATTAAGATGCACTGATACATTTATAGAAGAGGCACCGGTATAATTCACCTAAAGTCTGGTTAAGTGCAAAATGCTCGTTTTACATGCTTACTAATAATAAGTGGAATCTCAGAATATAAAATTAGATTATTTAGGTTCATAAATTGAGCCAAAAGGCTGCATTTAACATAACTCACATAACACGGAACAAAGAGTAAAATGCATTTAACCAAAGACCTGAATGGTAATGACTAAAATCCTAATCCAACTTCTGCCATTTTCAGAAATTTCGGTGACAGGCTGAAGCGTTAATGTGCATAGTGAGGTCCTCTTAAGTCTCCCTAATCTGCCATTGGCTCACAGTAATCTTTGGAAATATTAAATATTCTCTCGATGAATCCCAAAGAAGCTCCTTTTGACAATTAGAGATTGCTGATAAAACCCTAATGGTTTTCAGTTGTATTATCAATGATTTTCATTTCTCCTTCAAAGAATATCTTTTCAAGTTACTTGTGGCTTTTACGAGACTCGTTTCTGGTGTAATTATCTCGTTAGCAGTCTGGGAGGCTATAAAAGACAAGCATTATAGTCATTTGTCTATCCAAGAATGATACTTAGGATGAAAACAGACGAGCTCTTTCAGGGGCAAATGGCTCCTCTGGAGATTCCAATGCGTCAGCCGTGAACATTTTGTGGTTTTTAGTAGGTCTTTCACAGGCATGCAGGTCATTAGATAAGGATATGATTCAGATCATTATGAAATGAAGAAATGATGGATGGTTCTTTATTTAAAAAAGTTAGACAAAATAATGCTTCTATTACTTAGTTTTTCTTTGTATTTATTATAATTTTAATTTATGCGAGTATATATATCAATTTATGTATATATATATATATATATATATATATATATATATATATATATATATATATATATATATATATATATGTTGCATGTGTATGGGGCGCCTATATGCACGTATGTATACATGTTTCTCTTTCTCAACCCAAAGTATTATGAAACCAATATTCACAGTGACAATTTCTACCATCCATTCCAAAATTTCAAAACGGGTCTTCCTTTTGCTAAATGAAATTGGGATTGCACTCATACTGCAATGCAGCGGCAAACACATCAGACGTGGGAAGTGTATAATTCAACTATCTGGCTGTGGATGTGTCTATAGCTAATGGGAAAGAGAGCTTAGGCACTTTATGCATATAAACGGTTCATGGCCTTTTTCGAAAGCGTTCCCTTAAGGATTATATGTCACCATTCTTTCTCAGGGATCGTGATTCAAGATGGTAAGGAATATGAAGAACAAGGAATTTGAAATTAGGTACTCTTTAGTATATATAGCTTTTGCTTTTAACATTCCGTTTCGTCTACATTGATAATAATTCCAGTTCACTAAGGAAGAAAAATTATGAATCCAATGACTTGAAACTTTTAATTTGCAACGAGTTATATAACAAGTAGACGAATAACCTAGGGAGATGGAGAACGAAAAGACAAGTATCTGGACTAAATATTTTCGAGTAAGGTATGAAATTTAAATGTTTAAGAACTATAAGGAATTGGAAATTAGGTACTCTTTAGTACATGTAGCTTTTCCTTTTATTTAAAATGACCAATGGACAATATACATTATTCTCTAATTACGACATTGCGTTTTGGAATTCTCATGTAACATTATTCTTCAAACCGTTTCCATAAACAGTACTTAAACTCTACTATATATAGCTAATGAATCTTCTATGCATTCTGCGCTGAAATAGATACATCAATTTTACAGACATTCAGGACACTCGGTAGATATTTCTGTTACTTATTTGTCATGTACGAATAATATTTTCTTTGTGGAAATTACCAGGTGGTGAGTCCTTGTGGCCTACTATGCATAATGCAATGGAGTTTATAAGCATAAAAATATATTTCGATTTTCATATAAACAAAAATCAACATCGACTTAGTTTACTTAGCACTACTTAACTGCCAATGAAACAAGCTCCCTATTATCAAAATATTTCAATTTGTTTTTAATTGTTTCGTAAAACTATTTGAGCGTCTTCACGTGAAGAGATAACGCATCAAGGTAAATATTTTCAATGCAAATATATTGTAGTTACGTGTTCTATCATTTTATCACACATTAATGCATAAATACATTATCTAAATAAAGGCAAATGGCACGATAAACGTAGGGTCGAGTGAAAAACGAACGATTTGGTAAGGAAAAGAAGTCCGGCGGTTTCTGGTATGAGCTGACAACAGTCCAAGGGACCTCAGAAGCCGGTTGATTATGTTTCTCCCAGTGAAGACAGATGGCAGCACTTTGCAGGCCTATATGTTTCCTTTTCAGCGCCTCGAGAACCATTTATATATATGATTAAATTGGCATTATCGCTGTCGTTATGATTATAATTTTGAATATAATACATTTTGAATAAATTCCGGAGTAAATGTACACCTTATGTACAAATTAATGTAACTTACTCTTTAATATGACATAGGGGGGATTCACCTTGAGAGAATGATTACCTGTAATTTTAATTTGCCGCAGATAAATGGATCATCAAGTCAATATTAAGATATCTAACATTACATGTTCTTGAGAACGTTGGACATGCAATATAATGGTTATTAATTTCGGATGTAATAAAAGATTGTAAATACCTTCCATCTTAGTATTCAAACCTTTAGTTTTACCAGAACAGAGAGAGAGAGAGAGAGAGAGAGAGAGAGAGAGAGAGAGAGAGAGAGAGAGAGAGAGAGAGAGCGAGAGAGTTTTGAGTATCTTTATATGCAACTGGTGATATTGCAGGACTAATGAAAATTACGTCATTTATTGATTCCTGTGGAAAGTGAGATGCCTCTAATCTTTGTCCACAATAAACTTTTGTTCTTGTAAAGATTTTGAAGAATGGATTATATCAGACTAGCCTTCCTAGACAGCATGCTCGAAATGTTAGAACTAGCAATACACTGAAGTATATATGCACGGGTGTATATATATATATATATATATATATATATATATATATATATATATATATATACATACATACATATATGTGTGTGTGTATATATATATATATATATATATATATATATATATATATATATATATATATATATATATATATTGCATGTATACGGCATGGCTATAAGCAAGCATGTAGATATGTCAATTTCTCTCTCTCCCCAGAGTATTTTGGAAACAACATTAACAACGACAATTCCCATCATCCATTGCCACATTACTGAAATTGGAATTGCATATGTATTGCAATGCAAACACATCAGACGTGGGAAGTCTATAATGCAATCACCTGACTGTGGATGTGTGTTTAGCTAATGGGAAAGAGAGCGTAGGCATTTTATGCAAATGAGCCGTTCCTGGGTTTACCTAGACTTCCCCGTAAGCATTCATATGTCATTGCTCTTTTTCAGGGGTCTTGATTTAAGATGGTGAAGAATATGAAGAAGAGTCAGTTAGTTTAATGAATCTTGTTTTGTCCTTATTTAGGGAATTGGAAAATTCGGAGGTTTCCCTCAAAATTCAGACACATGCCCATGCTGATATACGCACATATGTACGTACAGTATATATGTGCTTGAGAGAGAGAGAGACGGGCGATTGGAGGTGAAGCTTTAAACATACGAAAACAATGTCATATACCGGAATCTCTTTTCTCCCTCTTGTTCCTCCACCTTTTCAGTAGCATCATAATCATTTGTAGCAACAACAGTATTAGCTACAGAAGTTAAAGCGTTGATAATATACTAACACCCCCCACCCCCAACCTTACCCCAACTCTCTGGAACCACAAAAATGACTTCCTTCATCTGCATTCCAGTGTTTATTTTTTTCTACGACAACGTTCCTCTGGAAATGGAGGTAATTTGACTTCCAGCAAATCTACCCGAATATTTTCTCCTAGTCAGACCCTGGGGGGTGGGGAAGGGAGAGGGTTGGAAAAGGATCTAGGCAGGGAGGGGAGACATTCCGGTGTGACCAGAGGCAAATATTTTTTTCTTTTATTCATGTCAGCGTTTGAAGCCTCTAGTCAGGTTTGAAGTTTTCATCAATATTTCTCTCGTTTTAGGTTTAGGTTTATGGGTTTATGTTTAAGATTTGACTGGCTAAACATAGTCGACATATGCCCAAACAAAGCAATATATATATATATATATATATATATATATATATATATATATATATATATATATATATATATATATATATATATAATACCACACACACACACACACACACACACACACACACACATATATATATATATATATATATATATATATATATATATATATATATATATATATATATATATATATATATATATATAGCATACATACACATCACGCTTAAGTGCCATAAAAATACTATTACATTCAGATTTATAAACTACTAAGTATCCTTTCTTTCCAAATCAGCTCGCGCTTAAAAATGTTAACTTCACTTGCACGTACTTTCCCTGTATGTTTGTCTGTCTCTCTGTCACTCTGTTTATACCTGTCAAGATAAACATCCTAAAAATAAAGATTATTAACATTATCAAACATGTCTTGTTCAGATTATGAAATCAATATTTACACGATTAACAGGTAGCCTCTAACACATATATATTACACCATGATTAAGTACCATAAAAAATACTACTTTATTAGAATATATATATATATATATATATATATATATATATATATATATATATATATATATATATATATATATATATATATATATACCTTCTAACTGACCCTTCTCAAATCAGCTCGTGTTTAAAAATGTCAGGTTCAATGTTACGTTCTCTCTCTCTCTCTCTCTCTCTCTCTCTCTCTCTCTCTCTCTCTCTCTCTCTCTCTCTCTCTCTACGTTTGCGTTGTGATAAATATCTTAAAGAAAGATTATTAATGTTATCGGAACAAAGATTATTGATGTTATCAGATCAGGTCTTGTCTGGATTATAAAAGTAATATTCAGATATTTAACAGACAACCAAAGAGGATTCAACGTATCCTAGGCGACCTTAAGTATCAATGAAAAGCTCCCTGTCGGAATCCTTAATGAGCTGTTTATTACACTTCTGCTTCCTTAAGGATTCGTTCGAAACTCGGTTCAGTTAATTAAAACTTTCTTTTTTTTATTGCTCTTAGAGATCCATATATCAGAAAAGGCGAGTTATACCGCGTTTTATCGCTTTCCGAAAGGTCCCATTTATGGGCCTTCAATTTTTATTCATGTTTTCATGTTTTGATGTTTGTAAAGTTGAATGACTTAGAATTGCGAGGCCCAAAGGAATAATAATAATAATAATAATAATAATAATAATAATAATAATAATAATAATAATAATAATAATAATAATAAATCATAAGCGTGGAAACAAGCCACTTGTAACAAGTTGAAATACAGTAAAATGAAATCAGTGATATTCCAGTTGACTTACAACTCTGTGTGTGTGTGTGTGTGTGTCTTTGCAGATCACGTATCGATGGCGAAGTCAGTCACAAAAAGAGGCAATGAACAGCCCAGCCAAGGACTGAAGATTTTATTCCCAGCCGATGTAAAGAGAGATTCTAAAACGCCCAATCTGGAATTCTTTATGAGCAGCTTGTTGCCCGCTCCCTGTTCCCACAAACACCGTTATCATAATAACTTTCTTCCTTTCACCTTTTTCTTCAACTTTCTATAGAAGGGGGTAGTGCCGTCAGTGCACCTCACGCGGTGGACCGCAAGCGTTATTGAAGGGTGTTTTTACCGTCCATTCGGCATCTAACTACATCCAAGTTTTAACTTTTTACTTTATCTTCATTCCAGCTTCCTTTCTACAGTCTTGCTGTCCAACCACTCTAACTGTTACTTCTTCCAGTTCCACCTTTAGATCCTTGTACTTCATCTCCTTAATTTCAAGATCTCTTTACCTTGCTGTCCAACCACTCCAGCTCCCTCTTTTCACTGCCATAATCTGTTATTGAGCGGAAGCGCCCCAGTGCCTGGCTTGAGAGACTAAATTTCGTAAATAAACCAATCTCTCGTCTCTGTTGTGGACTCGGTTGTGTTCTTTATCCAAAGCCCATAATCCCTGTTTATTCCTTTTCTTTAACGACGGTTCTTAATCATCTTTGTCTCTGCAGAATCACTGGGAGAATTTTTATCTCTTTGTAAACGAGTCTGGCATAATGACTTCTCAAGGGTTTTTATCTCTCACGGTATAATGAAGGCGATGATACTGATAATGATGGTATCATTATAATGAGTAAACTTTACCATATACCATTTTTACGGCTGCTGAAGCAATTCCAAACCTGTTTTCGTTTTCATCTAAAAGTTTATATTCTAAGATTTCCTGCGTAACGGAAGTTTGACGTTCTGTTGATGAATGTTTTGTGTACGTGCATAAAGAGTTTAAAGCTACGGACGTTTTCTGTACAGGAGGTTTAATTCTTATTAGCTTGAGGGAATTACCAACACTTACCTTGCACCTTTTGTCATATGGATCCAATTTCAGTCTATTGAACTTACTGAGAACCTATTTAAAGTATTTTCTGTTTTACCTTCTGAGACAGTATGATTATTATTTGACAGCTAGCCACTGCTTTTATTCATTGTTTTAAACACGCAACTGTAAATCCTGCCTCCTGTACAGTTTCAGAATAGAAGTATGAAAAAATAAGATATTTTTAAGTAAAGTATTTAAAATGGCAGAAATTCATAAGCAATCAAATACATAAAACAAGAGAAGAATACCAAACCCCCTTTCTTTATCTAATAAAAAGATAGCGCTTTGATAATGAATTTTCAAAACATGAGGGATTATCTCTCTCTCTCTCTCTCTCCCATCTCTCTCTCTCTCTCTCTCTCTCTCTCTCTCTCTCTCTCTCTCTCTCTCTCTCTCTCTCTCTCTCTACAAAGGAGGACTGCCAAATCACTTTCATTAAGTGGAAAATAGCATTTTGATATTGTATGCTCAAAACTTTAAAGGCAAGCTCTTCTCTCTCTCTCTCTCTCTCTCTCTCTCTCTCTCTCTCTCTCTCTCTCTCTCTCTCTCTCTCTCTCTCTCTCTCTCTCTTTATAGCGTCTCAGAACCGAATGTGAGATATATAACAGTTTATTATCGCTAAGCATGAAGCGATTCTCGCCATTTTAATTAGAACGAAGTTTTTGAGGAGATAATCAAAAGAGAAGGTTAATGGGTTTCGCCTCCTCTCTCATTTCCTCATCAACCAACTTTCTTTCCTTAACTTTCTCTCGAAAGTTCGTTTTATTTCCTTCTCCTGAAGACTTTATGAGGTTTATCGCAATGCAGAGGTTTGCAGTTTGCAGTTTATACGCCTCAGGAATGGATTATAACTCACATAATCGTCTGGGATGAAATTGTTTATGAAATCTGGGTTAGGCCTAGCACTGGGGCACTTTCGTCCTTTCAGCGCTTTTGAAGACAGTGGAAAGAGGGAGTTGGAGTGGTTGGACAGCAAAAAAAAGAGAACTTGAAATAATGGGGATGAAGTAAAAGGTTCTAAAGAAATGAGGGTTAAAGATGGTGGACAGCAAGATTGAAGAAAGCAACTGGGAATGGAGGTAAAGTGAAAGGTTGAAATAGCAAGGTGCATCCAGGGGTCGAAGGGACGCTGCAAACACCTTTTAGTAAAGCCTACAGTGCACCACGTGAGGTGCACTGAGGTTACTACCTCCGTACGGGATCTAGAATTAAATGTATTGTTCATAATTCGTACTCTTAAAGTCAGTATTTTTTTAACTTAACAACTGATTTGGAAATGTATGAAAATTAGTGTCCCTCTTGTTTGTCAACATTTCCTTAGCTTTATGTTTGTTTTGTCCCCTGTGAGAAGAAATCATTAATTCATTAAGAATTTTGCTTAATTTTTTCAAATCTAAAGGGGGTTCTTTTTTGGGGGAATTCCCTCACTGTCAATTTGTACCTAAAAATACAAAGTTATTTTCTCTCTCTCTCTCTCTCTCTCTCTCTCTCTCTCTCTCTCTCTCTCTCTCTCTCTCTCTCTCTCTCTCTCTTGTTAGCTCTGAATTTTTTTTTACAAAAATTAAGGTATGTGAGAAAAAAGTGCTATTATCAAAATGTACCTGAAAATACCCGGTTACTCTATTGGTAAATCTCTCTCTCTCTCTCTCTCTCTCTCTCTCTCTCTCTCTCTCTCTCTCTCTCTCTCTCTCTCTCTCTCTCTCTCTTAAACTAGAATCTGGTACTGAATTTTAATTTTCTATGAGAACTAAATTCATAGCCACAACATAATATAATATCCGTTTCTCTCTCTCTCTCTCTCTCTCTCTCTCTCTCTCTCTCTCTCTCTCTCTCTCTCTCTCTCTCTGTCGTTAGCTCTGAATTTTTGACAGAAATTAAGGGAAGCGAAATAAAAACCCGCTTTCCCCTGATGCATCAAGACCTTCTCTTTATAAAACGGCTAATTTAATTGAACATTAAACACCAATTTCCCGGGAAATGAGCTCGGATGCTGGAGAGTTTTTCCCTTGGTCTAATGAGTTCTTCCATAAAGAACTAATTTACATATCGTTCAGCATTTAAAGTGTCATTATCGCTATTTTGCATATTCGTATAAAAGACTTTTTTGTTTATTACTTTCTTTACTTTTTCTTTACTTTCTCCCTCTTTACCTTTGTCTGTCTCTTTTTGCTACAAGGTTGACGGAATTGACGAAGACGAAAAGTAGCGGAGGGTGTTTGTGACAGATAAAAGAGACTTCGGATATGCCATTAGAAGTGTTTAATTCGGCTTGTTTCCGACTAAACAAACGCGCAGGTGCGTGTGTTTGTGCGCGTGCGTGCGTGTACCCGTGCATGTATGTGTGTATAAATAAATAATGTACAATATTTAAAATGTATAATTATCTACGCCTATAATTTTTTTATTCCTGGGAAAATTAAGGTATTCATTATATCTGTTTTATGTTCCAAATGAAAAATTGCGTCTATGAATTTTTTTAAATGATAAAAAAAACTCTGCTCATTTTACTTGCATTGTTCATGAATGTTATTTAAAGTGTTTCAAAGCCCTTTACGACAATTTCAATGGCAACGAATTTTATGAATTTGGATTAAATTTCACGTCCCTAAAGAGTCACCGGACTGTGTTCGTCACACTTATATTGTTTATAAATGCAATTTAAAGTCTTCAGTAAAGAGTAAACGTGATCCAAATCCCTCTGCTATAATTTCCATAAATATGTAATGTTCTGTTTATAAAAGTAAGAGGTCCTGGTAAGAAGGAAAATCATCATTCTAAAATTATGTAAATACTATTAAATAACTGTAAACCTGCATTATTGTATTTTTGCAATAAAAGATAAAAAAAACTATAATTTCCATAACAATAATTTTTTTTTACTTGGTTAAAATTCACAGTTGCACAAGAGACATCAAGATGAAACGGAAACCACACGTTTATGGTCAATAACATGGTAAATAACAGCTCTATAGCATTTCTCATAACATCTTTTATATTCTCCTTTTATATCCTACTTTCATATCCTCCCACAAGGAATGAGATGGAAGTGGCATTGTTGAGCTATAAATCCTGGCGCTGAAGATATATCCTTCATGTTAATGGGATGGACTAACCCTCTTGTACTAAATTCGTTTATAGTCATATGAGACATGTCTTCATCTCTTTTTGACCCTATCATGTATAGATGTATATGGTATGGCATCTTGTATATGTATGGCAATCCACTTATGGATAGTTTATTGATTCATTTATTTTTTGCTGGTGCTATAGGATTCTTAGGATTACAGTCCGTTAGTCCGAAGGCCCGATAGTCCGAAGGCCCGATAGTCCATTCTTAGACATTAGATTTAACCACCATGACAATAAACGATTAATACATTTTTCTTATCTGTGTTACCTCTCCTTCATTCAGTTTTTATTTATTGCTATATAGTTAATTTACAATATTTAAAGTACAACATTCAGATTTTGTCAACAATTGCGCTCTATGCATTCTGCCACAGAAGTGGATAAGCAGCACAATCTTACAAATACTCAGGAGGATAGGTAAACATTTGTCCCCTATTTTCCATGAAAGAATGATATTCGTTTTTTTTTTTTTTAAATCATATGAGCCATCCTTCTGGCATCCCAAGTATTATGCTACGAAGTGCAGAATCATAAAAGTATATTGATCTATAGCTACTAAAAAATCATTATTATGAACGTAGTTCTACCTAGCAGTAGTTAACTACCAACCAAACAAGCTCACAATTTTCAAAATATTTCTATTTATCTTTTATTGTTTCGTTAAACTAAACGAGCGTCTTCACGTGAGGAGATAATGCATTAAGGGCAAGCCTTTTTAATGCAAACACATTGTAATTATGTATTCTATTATTTTCTCACAAATTGCTACATAAATACGTCATTTAAGTAAAAGTAAATGAGACGATAAACGTAGGAAAGAGCGAAAAACCGAACGAATTGTTAAGGAAAACAAGCCCGGTGGTTTCTGGTATGAGTTGTCAACGTTCAGAGGGATCTCAGAAGCCGGTTGATTATGCTTCTCCCGGGTGACGGCAGATGGCAGCAGCATGCAGGCCCATTTGATTCCTTTTCAGCAGCAGAAGAAGCTATGTATATACAATTAAATTGGCATTATCGCTAGATTTATTAATCTAATTCTGCATATAATGAATCTTGCATAAATGTATGAAGTAAATGCATACCTTACGTACAAATTAAAGTGATTTTCTCTTTAATATGACGTACGTTGGATTCCCAATGAGATAGCACTTCTCCTTTTAATATGCCACAAATAAATGGACCATTATTCAAATATTAAGATAGGTGCAAGAGAGGGATATATTAGAAGCAACTACTTAAAGATAGACCGTCTCTCACAAGATGTGTTCTTGAGAACTTAGGAAATAACGTGATTATCAATTGAAGATACAATGAAAGTTGATAAAGGTTTAATCTTGGTGTGTGTGTGTGTGCTTGTGTGAAACTATTGATGAAGTATATACTGTATATTCATTTTAGGATTAGTGAGCTCCTATTGATACTGCAATTGCAGTAAATGCCAAAACGTTACCGCCGGAGGGATAGAGAGAGAGAGAGAGAGGGAATGAGAGTTCATAGATGTCTTTTAGCCGAACAATTATAGCTTATTAATGAAAATTAAACCGACTTACCTGAAGTTGGGGAGACGTCAGCAGTAGAGAACAGTATTTGAATTTGTTCCTCGCTTAAATATTTGGATATGAGAAGATTCCACTTAAACCTGAAGGTAGAAAACACCCAGAAAGATATCATTCAAAGCCAGACTTAAATGCATGTTTATATTTATGTTAGTTATAAGCAAGAAACCATAAACTATTTTGCAATTGCAAATTCTAAACCGGAAACTGAAGGAAGGCTTTGAAGAGAATGATTGATTTCTGCTAAGAGAAAAATTGAGTTTTCCTAGAAGCGTCCTCGGGGAACCGCCCACCAGATGAAGGAATTCAGTGTTCATTAAACGGACCTCGAATACTGAAGTCTCCGGGAGTCTGCAATTTGGGATTATTTGGGTTATGATATGTGTTTTGGTGTCTTGTAAAAAGAGGATTTGGAGTTTTCTCTTAATTCACGTTGTAAAATTGAGTAATGCTTTCCCTATTGAAATTTTGAGATATATCTATCTATATATATATATAAATATACATACGTACATACATGTATGTATGTATATATACATATATATATGTATATATGTATACATACATACATGTATGTATGTATATATATACAAATATATATGTATATATATATATATATATATATATATATATATATATATATATATATATATATATATATACATACATACATATATATGAATTTATATTATACTTGCATCGTTTATAAACACAGTAAAAAGTTGAATAAAGAGTCAACATGTTTCGAATCCCTCTACTGTAATTTCTGTAAAACAACTTTCATGAATGTGATTAAAATTCACAACTCCAAACAGAGACATCGTTTATGGGAAACAACAGGTCTTTGGCATTCCCATTACTCCCTTTATATGCTTCTTTTATATCCTACTTTTATATCCTCCCACACATTTTTGTATTGCTTAGTCAAAAAATTAAATTGCTGCAGCGGCACTCTGCTTCGCTAGCTCCCAGTTTACATGGAAAACAGGTGCCGTGTTCAATACCACCCCTTTGAGGATGAAGGTTAAAATCAAGAGCGGAAGACAGCAAATAACTTGAACATGAACCAAAGGTCTCAGTAGCAGCCTAATCTGCAATTTTAAGCAAGAGGCAGCCTAGGCTTGACCACATGACCAAGTGAATGCAGTGAGGGGCCAGGACTACTGTAGCAGGAATTTCTGTGGTTCCAGGATTTTTTTTCTGGGAGTAAACAAACTTTACTTTGTAACTAGATCAAATGCAGTCTACTGGGCCATGAAATGCTTTCATGCATGCATAACTCGTTTCTATTAAAACAGACTTGCAATAATACAATGTTCAGAGAAAACAGAAATTCCTGAAAATAACAGATCTATAGCCTTATGTGTTTTTAAGGAATAAACAGATTTTAATTGAAATTGCGTAAAATGAAGGTTACTGGATTTTGGAAGCTCAAAACCAACTTTTGAAGCTTCGAACTGAATAAAAGTCAGTCTACTGGGACTCTAATGACAAATACGCATTCGAAATCAAAATATATTACAAGCTGCTTGCAATACGGGAAGAATGCAAACAAACTCATAAAAAATAGCAAGACGATTAGGGTGTTTTGGGGAACGAACCAGCTATCCTTGCAATACGGCAATGTTGCAAGCAATAAAAAAATGCAAAGTAGCAACCTTATTATGATTTTTATGGAAGCAAACCAACAATTACTTTTTGGAATAAAATGCAGTCTGATGCTCTCCCATGCACGGAAAGTTGCAATATATTGCAATTTCCTTGCAATAAGGAATGTTTCCAGCATTGGAAATAAAGAATAATTTTATAGGTACAAAAACAAGGACTTTGTAAGTAGCCTATTTTGATTGCTCGGGTGTGGCGAACATTGTTCACTGAGTTCAAGTTCAAGCGAAGATGCAATATATTACTACCATAATGCTGTTCTCCTTGCATTTTAATACACTTTAATCTATTTATTGGTTTATTAATTTACTTTTTTTTTGTTTTAATAAGTGAGATCTCCTCTTTCTGTATTTCCCCACTTTCTCTGACTTCCTAATGAGCACCATGTTCTTTGGAAGCTTGAATTTCAAGTCACTGGTCCCTGTGGGCTTCTTCCATATGAATAGGGTTCATCTTCTGAATAATAATAATAATAATAATAATAATAATAATAATAATAATAATAATAATAATAATAATAATAATAATAATAATAATAAAGGAAAGTTCGCCAAAATGGGACTTTTTCTCTTGTCAAAGAAACTTTTGCTTCAAGCTTGATAGAATGCAGTATATTGACCTTCTAATCACGAGTACGCAACAGAAATTCCTATATATTGCATTGCCCTTGCGATACGGCAATGTTGCAAGCCATGCAATTTTCGCAAGAATGGCAAAGATGTAGTCTAATGACTTTTCGTCGAATAAACCAACTTTTCCCTCAGACTGGGTAATTAACGTGCCTACGAAATTGCAATATATCGCAATTTCCTTGCAATAAGGCAATGTTGCAATCACACTAAGATTCGTCAGAAAGCAAAGCAATTTACTAAGGATTTGTTCGCAAGCCAAATTGATCTTGCTTTCGAACTGGATAAAATCCAGCTTATTGGCCAGCCAGTGGGGAATATACATTGTAGCATAAATTGCATAATATTACTGATTTAAAGCATAGCGCTTCCACAACCAAAGCAGTTTTGCCTTAATCCTCTAAATGATGTCAAATTAATGAACGGTATTGCTCAGTAATCATGAAGAACATAAAAAGAATGTTTGCCGTCAGTGTTATCAGTCAACTCTTTCAGAATGGAATTCATGTTCAGTTATAGGTATTTTCAAGCTGAAAATGTTTATATTCTGATGTAATTTTCTTGGAAAAAATTGTATTATTCCAACATGTTTCAGTCATCATGGTCTATACGTCATCCGTTCATTGACAATTCCTGTTCATATTAGCACAATAGTCCTTCCTACCTTAAGCATTGCACAATACCTTTTAGATTATTTGGCATCATAAAATGATGATTCCTTTGGACATCGATTTCTACAGTTGAGTTGGGGAAGCATCTGTATTTGATCTGTTTATGTTGAATATTAATAATATATCTTGAACATTTTATCTATAGTTCGTCATTCTTGAATAATAATGAGTATGTTTATTCTCGAGGAATATTCTAAAAAAAAAAATGTTTAAAAGTATTTATTTGTTTCCTGCATATATTTGGTCAGGATAAAACATGGAGAGACCTTATGTCTACGAACTGTAACAGAAGGGATGTCGGAACTGCCAATCTATATAAGCTTATAAAACAGATGAATTAACGGTAGTTTGTCATTTTACGTAGTCTGTAGTAAGTTCAGAAACACGAATTTAAGTCAGTCACTTTTGACTGGAATATCTTATGCTCAGAACTGCAGTATTCTTGTCCAAAATACGGTGTGTGATTGCATTTTGTTGGTATGCCTGGATTGTCGAACTGCCAATCTGCATTTAGCTTTTAAAGCAGGTGGATTAAAGGCAGTTCGGTATTGCACGTAGTCTTTAGTAAGTTCAGAAACCTGAATTTAAGTTCATCACTTTAGATTCGATCATTTTATGCACAGCACTGCAGTGTTCTTGTCCAAAATACGGTGTTGTATTTTATTTTGTTGGTATGCCTGGCTCTTCATATCGTCTATGACGGGCGGTGGTATTTTCGCTATGGGGGAGGACTGTAGGCAAGTTGATTTTTATCGTCTTCCCTTACGTCGAATTTAGGGTCATTTTTCTTTTACATGAAATACTCATTTCCAATTGAAGTTAAATTTAGATATCCCAGTAGACTCATCATTTTAAATTATGATAAAAAGGTGGTAATAAGAATAACTAAACTAGTTTCCTCACCCATCTTTGAAAACGCAGATGTCCACTGGCGCTGATTTTCTTAGGTGGCCAATAGATGGCGATAACGACTTGCTTATAGTAAAAAATCCTCTAAATTTTCTGTAAAGATAGGACCGCATGGTGACCACGTGGTCGCCTGAGAGTATACGTAGAATTGCAGGCATAATTAAAGTACGATTTCATTAACTGATCATTTTGATACTATTTCATAACATAATTAGTGGAAAAGCCCATCAGTCGTTTTTTTATACGGAAGAATGAAAATGAACTCAAAATGAAACGAAAGATTTAGCCTTTGAACACATGATAACTCTCTATAATAACATGATCCTTACGATTTAGTTTCATATATATAAACTGAATCAAGACTATAAACAATGACTAAACTTGTACCCATTTCAGCAGCTTGCAGGCTCATATGATTCCATTTCAGTAACAGAAGAAAAACCTATTAGATATACGATTCAATTGACATTATTCCTTGGTTTTTAATCTAATTCTTTCTATAATAAATTTTGATGAAATATCTGGAGTTAATGTACACATTGCCTACAAATTAGGGTAATTTACTCTTTAATATGACGTACACGAGGTCCCTATTGAGATACCTCTCATTTCAATTTGCAGCAAATAAATGAATGGTCAATTAAATAATAAGTTAGGTTTATGGAAGGGATTTATTCACAAGTCACTACTTACAGATGAAACCAGTCTCTCATATTACTGAGCTCAAGGCCTTAGGGTAGGTGATATAGTGATTATTAATTTTGAATTTAATGAAAGTTTAAAATACATTGACACGTGGTCTTTAAACCTTTGATTTTTACCAAAGAGAGAGAGAGAGTACTTAGATGTATTTTATCCGAACTCCTGTACTTAAAAATGAAAACAAAACCGATACACCTGAAATTCAGGAGACGTCAGCATCAGCAGAGAACTGGAATGACTTTGCTCCACGCTTAAATATTTGGAGATCAGAAGATTCCGCAACTGCACAAGGCAAACTAGTCCACGTTTTTAGTTGCAGCCAAAATAATACTCCTTGCAATGAACTCTCAGGAAAACATCATTCATAGCAAGACCTAAATGCACGTTCATATTTATAAAAATTATCAACATGAAACCATAAACTATTTTGTAACTGCAAATTCTAAGCCGGAAACTGAGGGAAGACTTTGAAAAGAACGATTAATTTCTGCTTGCTAAAAGACAAACTAAGGTTCCTAAGATGATTCCTTTAGGAACCGCCCGCTAGAATACTGCCGTCTCAGGGAGTCTGCAAACAGGGGAATATTAGGGTCATGATGAGACGTTTCCATGTCTTGTAAAAAGAGTTTTGGGATGTTCTCTTAATTTGCTATGTAAAATTTAGTAATGCCATCCTTCTTTGATTTATAGATAGATAGATATGTACAGTATATATATATATATATATATATATATATATATATATATATATATATATATATATATATATATATACTGTACATATCTATCTATCTATCTATATATATATATATATATATATATATATATATATATATATATATATATATATATATATATATATATATATATTTATATATATATATACGAACGAGCACTTACAAAATTGAATATACAAACATACGCTGACACGGAGAGAGAGAGAGAGAGAGAGAGAGAGAGAGAGAGAGAGAGAGAGAGAAATCATCATGTTTTTCCATTTCCTTCCTCTTTCTAATACACCCAAGGGACTGATTCCATAATTAAAGCGAAGGTTGCTCTGTTAATTACATTTCCTGCAGAGCTTAGAGAGAAAATCCCTTTTTAGAGTATTAATATTTTATTTTCAATTATTTAGTTTGCGCAAACCGTAAAACAAAATAAATTCTGCTAATGAGTATTTAAGTCCTACTAATGATTGGATATATTTTAACTTAGTTATGATTAACGTAATATACGTGTGGCAGTTTTGTGCGTACTTTATGTTCATATATATATTTGAATAGCCTCATATACTGTATTCCGACCAGTCTATCTCAGTACGATGTCGATCGATATACATTCATACATAAATATATGTGTGTATATATATACATATATATATTTTTGTTCACTTTAGTACTTCCACAATTGTTCTGTGCATTGGTACAAATACTGACAGAAATCATTGAAACTGGATGGTATCCAGCGGAGTTATTTATTAAAAAAAATTACAAGCTTTCCATGACTAACAGTCCTCATTGTCAGTCCCTGGAAAGCTTGTAATAACTCCGCTAGATACTATCCAGTTTCAACGAAGTCCTGTTAGTAATATATATATTATATATATATATATATATATACATATATATATATATATATATATATATATATATATATATATATATATATATATATATATTTATGTATGAATGTATAATGACCAACATCGGCTGAGATAGATTGGTCGAAGTACAGTATATGATGCTATTCAAATACATATATGAACATAAAGTACGCACAAAACTGCCACACGTATATAACGCTAATCACAAACTATTCATAACTAAATTAAAATATATTCATTCATTTAACAGGACTTAAATACTGATTAGCAGAATTTATTTTGTTTTATGGTTTGCACAAACTAAATAATTGAATATAAAATCCTATTACTCTAAAAAGGAATTACCTCCCTAAGCTCTGCAGGAAATGTAATTAACAGAGCAACCTTCGCTTTAATTATGGAATCAGTCCCTTGGGCGCATTAGAAAGGGGAATGAAATGGAAAACAAGACGATTTCTCTCTCTCTCTCTCTCTCTCTCTCTCTCTCTCTCTCTCTCTCTCTCTCTCTCTCTCTCTCTCCGTGTCAGTGTATGTTTGTATATTCGATTATGTAAGTGCTCGTTCATATATATATATATATATATATATATATATATATATATATATATATATATATATATATATATATATATATACATACTTATATATATATAATATATATATATATATATATCTATATATATATATATATATATATATATATATATCTATACGTGTGTTACTACGTGTGCGCGTACGAATATAAATAAATAAAGTTTCTGTGCAAAACACATATCATTGTCAATCCTCTTTAATTTAAAAACAAATTCAAAGCAACATGTTCATAATTTGAGATCTTATCACGAGGAGGTTGGGAAAGAAGATTAGTCAATAAACGTGTCATTAACAACATGTGGTTATAATATTAAACAATAACCAGATATTCGGCAATACAGTATATTTCTCGTGTCCCCTCCTTCAGGGTAATTAGTAAACACGTTTGGCTAATAAGCAGGGTCCTTAAATTACACGAGCGGTTAATATCTTCCATTATTTACATTCCTTTCTAAATATATATATACACACACACATATATATATATATATATATATATATATATATGTATATATAATATATATATATATATATATATATATATATATATATATATATATATATATATATATATATATATATAGGGTACATATATATATGTATATACACACACATATATATATATATATATATATATATATATATATATATATATATATATATATATATATATATACATTTATATATGTGTACACATGTATATAATGTACATATATATATATATATATATATATATATATATATATATATATCTATATATATTCATAAATAATCCTATTATAAATTGATTTATTCGCCAATAATCGCATTATATTCAAACAAAGATCAACAATCATTCATTTATATAGAGTTGTAATTTATAGCCATGATGTAACTGTACACACCGACAGGCAACATGGAAAATGTAATTTCGGTTTTATTAACAGAAATTACGTGAAACTGTTTAATTATTTACAAAAAGTTTTATTATTATATATATACATACATGTATACTGTATATATATATATATATATATATATATATATATATATATATATATATATATATATATATACATATATATTTATACACACATATATGACCCTAATCAAGCTAGGCTGATTAACCTGTTGGCCGACTTTCCATGGAGTAAATAGCATCGACCCCACTGGCTTACATATCCCTACACATAGATAGGAAAACAGATGCCATACATATTCGGAAGAGAGATTTGCTGATATAGGTAACTGGCAACATAAGCAGGAAAGTTTTTAACTATATTTCCATGTCATAGCATCGTGGGACTGTTTGGGAAAGTATATCAACAAAATATGTTACGATGGTGATTAAATAGAAAGGCAATCCAGATTATTCATTAAAAATGAAATTACCATCTTTCTTGCTTAAGACATGACCCCTACCCTCTCTATTGCTTTAACAAATAAATGCCTTTTTCACAATACTAAGTTGCTCCATATGTGTCCTACAGATAACAGAGATGCGAAATATTGAGAGTAACAAAATATTTCACATAGAATTTCTTCCATCCATAAAGTGGAACGACTTCGTCACGTCTTAGTTCTCTCTCTCTCTCTCTCTCTCTCTCTCTCTCTCTCTCTCTCTCTCTCTCTCTCTCTCTCTCTCTCTCTCTCTCTCTCTCTCTCCATTTATACACACAGTATATATATATATATATACATACACACACACACACACACACACACACACACACACACACATATATATATATATATATATATATATATATATATATATATATATATATATATATATATATATATATATATGTGTGTGTGTGTGTGTGTGTGTGTGTAACTTTTTTACACCTGATATTGTGTGAGAAATATCCATAGATATAAAAAATAAAAGGACTTACAAAATGAGGACAAAAGTTAAATCATTCATTGAAAGTTAAGTGACATATAATGTGCAAAAGCTATCTGGTTATTTTATAATGGTAACCTAGATCAGTATTCAAGTTTTCTCGACGCAAAAAGTACATACATACGCACACATGCACGAATGTATATATATATATATATATATATATATATATATATATATATATATATATGTATATATATATATATATATATATATATATATATATATATATATAAATAAATAAATGTATATGTGTCTGTGTGTTTGGTAAATCTCAAATACCTTGTAATATCGTATTGACTTTGGGGTCATTCAAAAATTACGTAACGCCTTAGGGAGGGAGGGGGGTATAGTGAAGTGTTATGCGTGTGACAGTGGGGGTAGGGGCTGCAGCGTAAGTTACATAATATTTTCAGATTTTTTTCCTTTGTTTCTTTTGAAAAGATGTAAATATGGAAGGACAAAAGAGAGATAGTGAAGATTCTGCAATAGACTTTTATTGTATTTTAGTAACATTGAGAATATGGTATTTAATTTATTTTTAGCATAATTATATGTTTAAAATTATCACAGACTCAACCATTGTTTAAACTTCAACATTTTGAACTATATGCATTACATGACATAGAATAGTATCACAAATTCATCCCTTTTCTGAGCTCCGACATTCTCTACTTTATGCATAGATATGACTGAGAAAAATATCACAAATTAAATTAATCTTCTTCCAAACATGGCATAAGAGAACATTTTCATTTCAGATTTAGCTGTAATTCTTTAATATCACAACATAAAAGTATTAATATTTTAATATATTATTGCATTATAAAAAAGGGCAACATACTAATCCTAGGGAGGCTGATGTTACATAATTTTCAAGGGGGGCGTGTATGGTCATGTGTTATGAGGTGTAACAAGGGGTGTTGGGGGTAAAAAATCACCAAAAAAAAAGTGTAACGTAATTTTTGAACGGTCTCTGTTCCCTGTGGGATTTACAGTATAACTAGAAAGTGCATCAGCCTCGGGTAAAGTTCGAACCTGGGCCTGTAGTTTAGATACATCGATAAACAGTCAAGAGAGATAAGAGTTCATATCGACATGCCACTTTTACAAACAACAACATTTCTCTAAAACATATCACGGAATGTTTAGTTTCGTCTTCCTGAAACATTATTATGCCACAGGAGTTTGAATGTCAGACCTCTGTGTACTCTCTCTCTCTCTCTCTCTCTCCCCAGTGGTCATCCCTGGCTAACAACTGCAATTGCAGGATGAAATAGGCTATCACTAGTCCCCAAATAAATTTGTATACAATATTCTTCACCAGTTTCGTTTAAAATACTCAAAACTCTCTCTCTGTCTGTTCTGGTAAAAATAAAGGTTTAAAGACCCAGATTAAAGGTATTTATAAAATTGTATTATACCCTAAATTGATAAACATTACATCACATATCCAAAGTTCTTAAAATCACGTATTATCAACGACTAGTTTTATCTGCAAGTAGTTGCTTCTGTGTGTACATCCTTCTCTGATACCTATCTTTATATTTAACTGATGGTCAATTTATTCCCTACCTGACACCTATCTTAATATCTAATTGATGGTTAATTTCTTCCGTACCTGGCACCTATCTTAATATCTAATTGATGGTCAATTTATTCCCTACCTGACACCTATCATAATATTTAATTGTTGGTCAATTTATTCCCTGTCTGACACCTATCTTAATATCCAATTGATGGTCAATTTATTCCCTATCTGACACCTACCTTAATATCCAATTCATGGGCAATTTATTCCTTACCTGACACCTACCTTAATATCCAGTTCATGGGCAATTTATTCCCAGTCTGACACCTATCTTAATATTTAATTGATGGTCAATTTATTCCCTGACACCTATCTTAGTATACAATTGATGGTCAATTTATTCCCTGGCTGACACCTATCTTAATATCCAATTGACGATCAATTTATTCCCACCCTGACACCTACCTTAATATCCAGTTCATGGGCAATTTATTCCCTCCCTGACACCTGCTTAATATTTAATTGATGATCAGTTTATTCCCTCTCTGACGCCTATTTTAATATTTAAATGACGTTCCATTTATTTTTGGCAAATTAAACAGAGCCATTCTCACAGTTGGAACCCAACGTACGTCATATGTCATATTAAGAATAAATTACTATACTTTGTATGCTGTGGACATTTAATCCAGATATTTAATAGAGATTTACAATAGGTAGAATTAGGTTGGTAAGTCCACCAATAATGTCAATTTAATCGTATATGTAAATGCTTCTTCCCCTGGTGTTGTAAATGTATCATATGGGCCTGCAAGCTGCTGCCACCTGCCGTCACCCGGGAGAAGCATAATCAGCCGGCTTCTTAGGTCCTCGGACGGTTGACAACTCATACCAGAAACCACCGGGCTTGTTTTCCTTAACAATTCGTTCGTTTTTCACTCGTTCCTTCGTTTATCGTCTTCTTTACCTTTACGTAAATTGTGCATTTATGCAGCAGTGTATGATATAGTGATAAAACACCTAATTGCAATGTATTTGCATAAAAAAAACTTACCATTAATGCATTATCTATTTACGTGGAGACGCTCTTATGGTTTAACAAAACAATAACAGATAATTCGAAATATTTTGAAAACTAGGAGCTTGTTTGAAGAGTAGTTAACTAGTGCTACGTAGCGTAGAATTACGTCAATATTGATTTTTACTTATGAAAACCGAAATATACTATTATGTAAAGCTAATAGACTTCAGTGCATAATGCATGGTTTGCATGGTAGGTCATAGAGATTCATCCCACAGGAATTTCAAAAAAGAAAATATTATTCGTAACAGAAACACTCACCGAGTCTCCTGAGTATCTATAAAATTGCGCGTATTTATTTTATTGGCAGAATTAATAGAAGACTCATTATCTATTCATACTTTAGATTATTAAGTGCTTTATGAAAACAACTTGAAGAATTCCTAAACACGGTTTCTCTTTAATTATGGATTCAATCCCCTGGGTATATTAGAAAAGGGAAGGAAGGATATGGAAAAACAAGATGATTTCTCTCTCTCTCTCATTCTCACTGTTTGTTCAAGTATTTTGTTTGTATTCATGCTGACATGTTCAATTCTGTGAATGTTTGTGTGTGTATATATGTATATATATATATATATATATATATATATATATATATATATATATATATATATATATATATATGTGTGTGTATATATATATATATATGTTACATGGAGTACGTGTAATCAGGGATTACGCGTAATCACTAGGGAATATGTGTAATGACCAATTCCCTTGGGAACATTTGATCCCCGAGGGCTAGTACTAAACACGGCAAAACAGTGATTTATCTACCCAGTTTTGCCGTGTTTAGTACAAGCCCCTGGGAGGTCAAATGTGTTTTGCCGTGTATAGTACTAGCCCCTGGGGGATCAAATCCACTTAGGGACATTTGGTCACCCAGGGGCTAGTACTATACACGGCAAAACGCATTTGACCTCCCAGGGGCTTGTACTAAACACGGCAAAACTGGGTAGATAAATCACTGTTTTGCCGTGTTTAGTACTAGCCCTCAGGGATCAAATGTTCCCAAGGGAATTGGTCATTACACATATTCCCTAGTGATTATGCGTAATCCCTGATTACACATATTCCCTGTAACATATATATATATATATATATATATATATATATATATATATATATATATATATATTTCTGACTCATATCAGGATCGAACCCAGGTCTTACAATTGAAAGGCAAGGGCGCTGCCCACTAGGCCATACAAGTTATAAAAGAAGTTGGAACCTGAGGGCAACTGCACCCAAGGAATTACCTGGGCAAGCTAACTGTTTGCATACCAACGTGTTTTCCCCAACTTCCCGACTCGGCAATGACCCAATTGACAGCATTTCATTCGAATTATCCCTTCTGAGTGATTGTGTGCTGATTATTTCTATCTTATTCACTCAGAAGGGATAATTCGAAGGAAATAGTCTGAATAAACGGTGAAAGAGAAAGGTGGATAAAGGTAACTTTCTCTCTTTTTCTCTCCCTCTCTCTCTTTAACCATTGCGTTCCTGGAAGCCATCTGAAAGAAAAAAATAATTTTCTTGGAAACAGATCTACCCCAAAAGAAAACACATCACATATTGGTCTTGGGAAAAGACAGGAGAGAGAGAGAGACATTCGGGCTCCTCGTGGAACCTGACGTCTCCTAGAAGCAAAAACGAATGGGTTTTCTGTTTTTATATTCTTTTCTTCAGTTATAAATGAAGTCTGTGTAACTTCTTTCCTTTGCACTGGATTAATCAAAAACAAAACTCGATTGAGTATTGCCCTCTGTTCACATATGACACTTACTGTATGTTCCGTGCATGTGGCTTTAATTTTTTGCAAATATAAACGAAAACAAGACGTTTTTGTATTATCTTTTATTATAATTTTAATATTGATCATTAAGGATATTCGATGACAATGGCTTAGACTTTTTAATGCATAATTTTTTTTCCTTCCTCAGCAATTTTCACGCATATCTACGTTATAAAACCGAAACCTTTATAATCCCCAGTTTCTTTGGCATATACTGAAAATCCACGAATATGTTTTCGTTATTGCCTTATGTTCCTTCAGTTGTCGGCTAGCACTCTGCTAGGCCCGAGTTCACGTCTCCGGCCGGCCAATGAAGAATTAGAGGAATTTATTTCTGGTGATAGAAATTCATTTCTCGGTATAATGTGGTTCGGATTCCACAATAAGCTGTGGGTCCCGTTGCTAGGTGACCAATTGGTTCTTAGCCACGTAAAATAAATCTAATCCTTCGGGCCAGCCCTCTCTAGGAGAGCTGTTAATCAGCTCAGTGGTCTGGTTAAACTAAGGTATACTTATGTTCCTTCATTTCAATAAATTAATTGGAGAAAGAGCCTGCAGACTAATGACGAGTCTTACCATGCTTGTTCAAGACTATATAGAATCCACTCGTTTCCCAAACCCACTGGAGCATAATGACTCATAATACAACTTTCCGGAACTAAGATTCGTCCATTAATCACAAGAAAGCACAGACAAACTTTCACTGGACACAGAAAGTTAAGTCTGACAGCTCTTATCTCGGGCAACTTTCCTCGCAATGTCTTATCTACTGAAACACAAAAAGGTCTTTCACTAAGCAGGGGAATATGTAGATAACCTCTTGTAGAAGAACAGGGAGTCCTGAGATTACACGTTAGCTGAAATGTCATTTGGGAACGGAGAAATTCGACAGAGTTCTTTCAGACGCAAAGGGGATGTTCACTGATGAAGAAATTTTCAAATCAATCTGTAACCTAATGAATAAATAATTCCATACATTGTAAAATGTTATCGCTCTCTCTTTCTCACACACACTAACATACGAGCACACACAACAAATATTAAAATATACTCTGCTTCGGCACCTCCACTGGTAATATTTAGTTTTCTGAAAAGAAAACTATTGTGCCGGCTTTGTCTGTCCGTCCGCACTTTTTTCTGTCCGCCCTCAGATCTTAAAAACTACTGAGGCTAGAGGTAGCAAATTGGTATGTTGATCATCCACTCTCCAGTCATTAAACATATCAAATTGCAGCCCTCTGGCCTCAGTAGTTTTTACTTTAAATAAGGTTAAAGTTAGGCATAATCGTGCGTCTGGCAACGATATAGGCCAGGCCACCACCGGGCCGTGGTTAAAGTTTCAAGGGCCGCGGTTCATACAACATTATACCGAGACCACCGAAAGATAGATCTATTTTCGGTGACCTTGATTGTACGAAGTAGCCTACAGAAAACTCGATTGCGCCGAAACTTCGGCGCATTTTTTATTTGTTATTTACGCTCACGATAAGTAGTTCTTTCAGTGTCAGTCACACTGTCCTCAGGTGAGGGGTACAACTAAATCTACCTGGGTCCCTAAACCCACGTCCAGCGCCCTTTGCCTCCTGGGGGACGGCAGGACATAGTGTCATGCCGTCTGGACGTTTAGGGTGGGTTTCTTTAATTTTATCGATATAAACAAAATAGTATCTGGACAAGAAAATGCAAACCGGAGACTGATGATCGCAGAAACGATATCGATAAAAAAAAAAAAAACACCCTTAACGTCCAGACGCCACCATAATACGTCCTACCATCCACCTGGAGGAAAACCTAGGTAGCAAGACTGGATTTTGATGACCTTGCAGACGGTTGAACACATTGCTTACCTGATTAGCGCAACGACCAATCAGTAGACAGAAGGCCTTTAAACAATTATGTTTTATCTCACTGTATGCACAGAATAAGACACATGGCTATGCGAGTGCGAGTAAGATGTATTTTGATAATTTCTTGCATGCAAATTACATGAGTAGGTTAATATTCGAAATAAGCAAGGAACAGCGTCGTCTATGAGGATGTCTAGGACGTGGGGAGGTGATTGGAAAAACCACTACTGTATTGGCGGGAAGGCGGGATATTTCAGTTATAACATGACATGATAACTACGGTATTGTAGCTTTTCTTTCCAGAATACTCTGCATATTTATATACTTTTTCTTGAGCTTACAAATAACAGTATTAGGCCAGTGCTTGGGCACTTTCGGGACTATTTAGCTAAATAACTTATCCAGCAAAAGTTTAAAATCCCATTCACTTCCCGTCATCCTGTGTTGTTAACCTACGTTATAAATAAATTGTTGGGCATTGGAACAATAATTAGACAGAATTAATAAATAAAGATTACAATAAGAGTAATTTCTGACTGAAATGGAATGAATGTGTGCTTAAAAGAGGGTTAGTAAAATAAAATACCTGGCGCATCAGCAGCATAGGCCTAGCTTCAACGGTCCGCGCTTCATGTTTTAGAGGTAAACAATATTTGGTATCATAATAAAGTTATTTCCATACACATGCAATGAATTTGATTGACAAGAAAACATTGTGATTTTAATACTTTCTGAACGTAGGTCTAAGAGTGGTCTGGACTATACTAACAAGATAAATCATAATGGCTGAAAGCTCATCGTTCGTTTGCGTTTGATCTGAGTATAATCTTGGATACAAACTAATCTTTCATGTCCTTGTATTGGTATATTATGAATAAAGATAGATGTCTTTACGAATTATATCAAAAGGAGCGAGGGTTCCTTGTCTATATAAACATTCAAATGCGTTTTTGGAAAATTAGTTTAATATTTATCACAATCAGCCAACGATTTCGGAAACGCTGAATGTCAGTCACTCACGTGCTACACATGAACATATGCCGTGCCTTTACCCTTGAGTGGACAGATGAAATGAAACTGACTATAATTATGGATGATTTCACATACAATTTTTAGCTAGAGAAAAAATCTGCGAGCAAAAAATGACTAAATGTCAACTTTCCCCAACCCTCCTCCCACCACCCCCCTCCTGCAAGTGGTAGGAAGAGGATCAGTAGCTTCCGATTCGGCGCTTATTTGAGTGTGTGTTACCGAAGTGTGTCGCAAACCGACGGCGTTCCTACTTGATTGTCCTTGTATCATGAATGTGTAACATGTCTAAGAAGCGCACCATTCATTATATAGTCCGTGTAACTGAATGTCATAAGGTGGGGTTGAAAACACGTGAATTTGTGAAGCAAAGTAGCATAGGTAAGAGACAGCTTGTTGTCAAGTTCATGGCGTCCATCCGGGGTGGGGGTCTACCCTGCTCTTGGTCATGGAGCCCCCGTAAACTTTCTCCTCGCACTCTCATGCTTAGGAAACGACATTAAACGACCAGTCTTGCCTAGTGCAAGGAAATTAAAAGCATAATTTTCAACTGCTTACCCACGTATCCACACGTAGGCTACCATCCAGATACACCAAAGCAGAGAGAGGATGGGGGAGGCTGCGTTTCACGTGAGTGGGGAGGGGAAAGATGGAGTGGAAGGTGCCACATAGTGATAAGCTAGGGCCCAAGCATGTTGCACTCACGGTCAAGTTCTGCCAGCATGTTATGGTGATGGAGTGTTTTTTGTTATGGTGGCGTGGGGGATTTAGTGTTTCTTTCCAGTTCTTCCGAAGAGTGAGTACGTCAACAGAGATTTTACCTGAGGCGACGTTTTGGAATCTTCATTATGAGAAATCGGGGGACATCCATTCTGCAGCAGGCCGGTGCTAAGTGCCACTCCGCCGATTACGTCACTGATTCACTCACAATCACTCTCGCTGGTTATTACGTGACTGATGGGCTAAACGATTGCCAAATTGACTATATTAAGGGCAGAGGACAGGGCACACTCGAAAAACTCAGACCGCCATACACTCGATCTGGGACAGCTTTGAACCCTTCCTCCAGCAGAAATTGGCGAATTCTATCCCCGATAGGATTAAAGCGGTGCTGAAAAGAAAGGGTGGGCCTACGAAGTATTAGCATGGGTGAGTGTTACAAATAGCGTTTTTTAATTCTTACACTAGCCATTGTTTCTGTTAGACTAACTCATCTGAAAAAAGATAGTATTTGATGTGGGCACAATTTACATATATATATATATATATATATATATATATATATATATATATATACTCGTCAACTGTATATTTTCATTAGTATGGGTGTTATAGGCTCCTCGCACTAACCTGGCGGAGAAGCCATGCCCACCATTGTAACTGCATAGATTGCAGGATTCGTCAGTATTGTATCTATTTCGAATTTAATCATTAACAAGCATACAAAATATAGCATATCATTACAAAATCTGGATGTAATATATAAATTTCTATTCTTTCAGCATAATTGCTGTCACTTAAATACTTGTCATTGTATGAAAACAAACGAAAAAAAAAAAACGAGTGCAACTGTATGCAAAGAAAGGGGAGGCGTGCTGGTTAATGGAACAGCCATGGTTTTGGCGACAACACAAATAATTATTTTTACTGATTAACTAATCTTTAATTTGTATTTGAATTTATGTTTGGGTTTAATCGTAAGAGCAATACTATTGGGTTTAAGGTGATCTAAAATTAATTTCCTATAGGACTACGTAAATTTTATGCTATTTTCGAGATAACTGAAGGGGAAATATAAAAGCTGTATGGTTTTTAATGTATTTATTGAGTAATAATAATACTCAATCGGGAAATATATGTCGAAAAATTATATGTATGTATCATTCCTATATGCCAAGAAACATGTATTAAAATGACATAACGTTAAAGTTATAATTTAAAAGTGAATATTAGCAAACGAAGGCAATTAACCACATATAGGCCTATAGCCTACAGCTTCATAAATTCATAAACAAACCTCATAATATAATTGCTTACATGTATAGTCGCATAAAACAAAGGGTAAATAGAGAAGAGATATAATTTTGTGGTTTATACAATTATTGGAACTAGACCCATACGAGGCTACCAATCGGCTCCGCCAGATTCAACCATTTAACCAAGGAATTTTAATAAACAGCCTAACCGATCTGTGAACCGCAACTATCCCCAAGTATTCTAAATTCTAGCGATGATTTCTGAGTTTGACTACATATGGAATAAGCACTCTAGTTCAGCTCTGTGATAAAATCCTATACTGGTACTCAATGTTGCCATTGAATAAACAAAAACAAAAAAAAAATAAGATAAACATAAAATAAAAAAAAAAAATAAAACAAAACGGATGGAAGAAAATGCCTCGTTTTAGACCATTTTTTTTTTTACTTTGTCAGGGGATATCTAACACTTTTCTGAAAGTTCACC
>JANJGK010000002.1:37566176-37578676 GCA_039081455.1 Macrobrachium rosenbergii
GAATATTCAGCTCAGAATTTATTTATATTTCAGTTTCTGTAAAAAAAACCTATTGTGTGGGCTTTGTCTGTCAGTTCACGCTTTTTTTCTGTCCGCCCTTAGAACTTAAAAACTACGGAGGCTAGAGGGCTGCAAACTGGTATGTTGATCATCCACCCTCCAATCATCAAACATACCAAATTGCAGGCCTGTAGCTTCAGTTGTTTTTATTTTATTTAAGGTAAAACTTAGCCATGATCGTACGCCTGGCAATGGTATAGGACAGGCCACCATCGGGCCGCGGCTGAAAGTTTCATGGGCCGCTGCTTATACAGCATTATTCGCTGAACAGAAAATCGTTTGCGCCGGAGAAACTTTGGCGCAGTCTTTAGTTGTTATTTATTTGTTCTACTGCCATTAAGGCTTCTATGATAAGAGGGTTCAGCAAAACCAACTTTCACAAAATATTACTATTACTATTTTTACAAATCCGAATATTCTGTGCTATATATCCAATATATATTTTTTACTATATTATAACCTTGACATCTGAAGGGGAATGATTCCATAGTAAGTCACTATCCCAAACACCCCATTATTTTGTCATCCTAAGGATTTACCGAATACCTAGTCTAATTATGACAATAAAAACTAAAGATGCGGATGGTTTCATGTAATTCATAACTCCTGTGTAATTTATAAGTATACACACACACATATATATATATATGTTATATATACAGTATATACAGTATATGTATATATATATATATATATATATATATATATATATATATATATATATATATATATGTATATGTATATTACATGTGAGATGATATGGATATGATTCCATTTTATATATATATATATATATATATATATATATATATATATATATATAATATATATATATATATAATATATATATATATATATATATATATATATAATATATAATATATATATATATATATATATATATATATATATATATATATATATATATATATATATATATATACGGTATATAATGGAATCATATCCGTATCATCTCACATGTAATGACCTGCTGAAATATATTTATCCTGTCCAATGACAAGAGGAAAAGTTAAATCACATTTGGATATATATCACTAGAACCCAACAAATGGAACAAGATGTATATGCATAAACATTGAATAGGGGATGCTAAATCAATAAACTAAAGTGTAGACAAAGCCAAAACAATCCTCATTACCATGCAAGCAAAATACTGAATGTATTCACCACCGACAACGCTCTTTGGGTGACAGTAAATTGGGCAGAAACCCTTGGCTTAATAATTGCATCACGTGCATCTGACGCTGCCTGTTGAAAACAGCTTAATGACCCACAGTTGACTGGATGTTAACCTCAGTGGCTGCAAGGGGACGAAAATTTGTGGAACCTCTCTTTTTTGCAAGAAATTTCACGTATATGGATATATTATGTCGCGCTAGTTGAAACCTGTTTATTTTGGATGCAGGTGCAGGATTATTATTATATTATTATTATTATTATTATTATTATTATTGTTATTATTATTATTATTATTATTATTATTATTCAGCAGATGACCCCCATTCGTAAAGAACAAGCCCATTGGCGCCACTGACTTGAAATTCAAGCTTCCAAGAAATGTGGTGGTCATTTGAAAGAAATTACAGAAGATAGCAGGAATTATTATTATTATTATTATTATTATTATTATTATTATTATTATTATTATTATTATTATTATTATTATTATTATTATTATTATTATTATCCAGAAGATGAAACCTATTAATTTGATTTTAAAATCAAGCTTTCAAAGAATTTAGTGCTCATTTGAAAGAAACAACAAGTTAACAGGGATAGACACACAAAAAAAAGAGACCAATTATTAGAAAAGAAAATATAAATAGAAAGTTAATGAAAAAAATCTTTCCTCTTCTCTTGGAATTGTCCCCTGTCAGTATTCGGATCCCATTTAAGAATTTCAGGAGTGCCTTTATTTCCTAAATTATGACCCTTCCACTCATTCAATTCCTCTCACATCTCTCTTCTAGAGATATTATTGAGAATTTCTCTCTCTCTCTCTCTCTCTCTCTCTCTCTCTCTCTCTCTCTCTCTCTCTCTCTCTCTCTCTCTCTCTCTCTGGCATTGCCATACGGTTCTTTTAATTGCATTTTTCCTTCATTCACTGGTCATTTTCTCTCCTGCTTCAAATTAATATCCTTACCACTTTGTTCATTTAAGCACCTCCTTCAGTGCTTTAGGCTACTATAATTTTCTTGCTTAATGAAAACAATTTATGGTTTTCTTATCTAAATTTCGTTTCTCCCTCCTTTTACAATAAATATTTCTTTAAGTGGTTCTGATTCGCCGTTTAAACAAATTCCTTGTATTTTCTTTCGAGTATTTTTATCCGCCATTTTTTTTTGTAGTAGTGCATTCTAAATGTCCTCTTTTATCTTTATTAACCTAATCTTTACGCTTTCTTTTTAAAATTTTGTCCTCTTCCTTTATTGCATGATTTTTAAACTCGCCTCTCCATCATTTTTCTCAAACTTAGCGCTTTCTTTCTGTTTACTTTTAAGGTAAAAAGACAACCATAGACTGTCTAGAATGCTGCTATGAGTCGTTCTTTCACAAAATGTCAAGAATGTTATGAGTTTATTATATAAATAGGAAACATAACCAACTACACTCCCCATTTAGGAAATCACTTCTTGCATGTCGTTTATTTCCACAAAGAAGTATTCATGCACTTTGATCACCCTTGAAAACATACATTCAACATAAATGGATTTCATAAAAGCGGACAGATTCAAAGATACATTATAAAAGGTTGCTTACATAAAAACACTACAATGTGTATTGGAATGTAATCTCTATTTGCAAACGCTTAAACTGGCAAGAAAACGCCAAATCCATCGAGTAAAAGTCTGACCTTTTACTGAAACGACGGCGCGTATTTGATGTTGAGTCTGATATGAAGCAATTAACTGACATCCTCGAATCCAGTCCATTTGAGAAAAAGTATTTAAAACAATAGTGATAGAGAAATGTTACCATGAAAGAAAAATTACTTTTTGTCATTAGCCTTATATTTTGACAGACTAGGTTATACTGTATCATAGACACTCAAATAATTCCAAATATAACGACTTTTTTATGGCTACAATTTTTTTCTGTCACTTGAAAGATGATATATCTTTAAGGCTTACTATTAAATCTTTCTCTAAAGGCTTACACTGTTGTTGCGTTAACCCCTTAATACTGGATGAGTTCCGAATAATTCGTGTCCTGTAGTCAGGAAAATTGTCAACCAAACTGAAGATGCTGCTAAACCTCTTCTCTCTCTTTATAGTTATAATCTCAGGTCAGAAAACATAAAAAAAAGTTTGTTATGTAATTTCTCAACCACTGACCATTTTTTATTTCATCCTTCCGCCTTTTGCTTTTGAAAAATAGCTGGAAATTTCATGGAGTCAGGATGAATCAGAAGCATAAGCTACCACTACTGACTGTTTCTTCAGACAACTATCAGATGTGTGTTTTTCTTAAAAGAGCAGAAAGTATGCTCACCCTTATACAAAAATGGGGTGTATCGTCTCACCTAGTTAACAGTATTGTAAAAAATGAGTGCACATGAAATTAGTCTACAGGAAATTAGTCAACAGGAAATGAGTCTAAATGGAAATAGTCTACAGGAAATTAGTCTAAATGAAATTAGTGTACAGGAAATTAGTCTACATGAAATTAGTCTACAGGGAACTAGTCTACGTGCAATTAGTCAACTGGAAATGAGTCTACGGGAAATTAGTCTACATGAAATTAGTCTACAGGAAATTAGTCTACATGAAATTAGTCTACATGAAATTAGTTTACATGAAATTAGTCTACAAGAAACGAGTCAGCATGAAATTACTCAACATGAAACGAGTCTACATAAAATTAGTCCATGAAATGAGTCTGCAGGAAATTAGTCTAGAGGAAATTGGTCTACAAGAAATGAGTCTACAGGAAATATGTCTACATGAAATTAGTGTACAGTAAATTAGTATTCATGAAATTAGTCT
This sequence comes from Macrobrachium rosenbergii, assembly GCA_039081455.1. NCBI lineage: Eukaryota > Metazoa > Arthropoda > Malacostraca > Decapoda > Palaemonidae > Macrobrachium > Macrobrachium rosenbergii. The sequence continues at coordinate 37,570,244 of JANJGK010000002.1, forward strand.
ATAGAAAATTAGTCTACATGAAATTACCTACAGGAAATTAGTCTATATGAAATTAATCTTAGACTAATATCTACAGGATATTAGTCTACAGGAAATTAGTCTACATAAAATTAGTCTACACGAAATTAGTCTACACGAAATGATTCTACATGAAATGAGTCTGCATGAAATTAGTCTACAGGAAATGATTCTACATGAAATGAGTCTACATGAAATTACAGGAAATTATTCTATATGAAATTAGTCTACAGGGAATTAAGCAGTGAAAGTCAGTTTTTACAAGAATGAGGTTTGGAATCAGATAAATCATAAATAACGAATCACAAAAAGTGACAGCAAGCTAATGATAGTTCCTTAAAAATAACGTATGAACAGACAGACTGGAGAATGACGGCATTACAAAAATAACAAGAATCATGAATATGCAAAGGAAAAGAAACGAATCATACTTGTATTTATCTTTATTCAAAGCGTTTTCGACTTCGTCTAGGAAAATCCAATAATAAAAATTCAGAAAATGCAAATAAATGTTGTTGCAAAACACATAAAAGAAATGGAAACTTGTATAATATTACAAAATGCACCACCTTTATGGTATAAAACTAGAGAAGAATAATAATATACAAGAGAGGAGGAAACGGTTTAAAACCTTGACAGACAGATGCAATGTCATGTGTTTCAGTTTTTAACCTGGAATATGTTTCTTTAGCTCTCTCTTGCATAGCCTAAACACATGACCATGTATTTCCCATGGGTAAATATTATCGTTCTCGGAAAAATGTAACAGTCTAGAAATAAGAATATTTCACTTTATAAAGACGCTCTTTTGACCCATATTGAAGAGTTCAACAAGTTCAAGGGTGCTTTAGAACCGAGTGTAAAGACAGTATAATGTCTGATTTACATGACAAGATGTCACGGGAATTATTTGCAAGAGGAAAATAAAAAATGATTAGCTACTCTTATAAAGGAAATATGCCTAGGTAAACGTGTTTATTTATGTGACTTTCAGACAGACAGAGAGATCATAGGTCTTGGAAAATATTCCTCACGCCGTTGGACTGTGGAACTGTCTCCCTAAGGATGCTGTGCAACTGCAAGCTCAAAAGCTCAAGCAAAGTTGCATTGCATTACTATCCCAAAGCAGTTCGCCTTGTATTTTATAATATACGTTTTTATCTATATATCTGTTAACACGTTAATTTATTTTATCTTTGCGAATAACTGATTTCTTCTTTCTGCATATCCTGTTACCTTCTGTTACTCCTTTCAAATGGACAACTTATTCTTTGGAAGCTTTAGTTTCAAGTCAATGGTCCCTGTGTGCTTGTTCCATATGAATAGGGTTCATCTGTGAATAATAAAAATCTCAAATACAAAAGAAATGTAGCAGAATATATTTCCTCTCTTCACTTTAAAAGCAGCTCGTGAAAGCAAAATCAGCTAAGAAGTGCTGAGAATTTGATTTTTAAAAAGAACGCAACCTCTGCCAAAGAAGCAAAAAAAAAAAATAAAAAAATAAATAAATAAATAAATAAAAATAAATGAATAAAGAAAAATAAATAAGTAAACTTTACGATCCCCCACATATAACCAATAGAAATCCCGCCCTCTGCCATATGCAAATGTAAATCTTCGCTATATAGATCTTCACTTTATTTCGCTCAATTCCAAACGAAGCATTTTAAATATTTGTTTACAGTAGATATTGCTCATTGGTTTATACCTGCTTGTCAACAGTCGACTTCAGAGCATACTAAGAAAAAAAAAAAAGTTTTTTAGGCTAAAAACCACGAAATATATAAAAGAATTGGTGAAGAATATTTTCAAATGCATTCTATATTTTCAGTCGGAAGAAACCCTAGTGTGTGTGTGAGAGAGAGAGAGAGAGAGAGAGAGAGAGAGAGAGAGAGAGAGAGAGAGAGAGAGAGCGAATGAAATACCTTGGTAGAACCTAGATGTGATTCATTGGTGGATTATACTTTTAATATAATTTGTGAATATTTCTACGATAAACCAATGAAGGAATTAGCCTAGCTTATTAACAACTTAATGTCAAGGCTAAGTTTACGCCAAGGTAAAGGGGCACAGAGAGAGAGAGAGAGAGAGAGAGAGAGAGAGAGAGAGAGAGAGAGAGAGACAGACAGACAGACAGACAGACAGACAGAGAGAGAGAGAGAGAGAGAGAGAGAGAGAGAGAGAGAGAGAGAGAGAGAGAGACTCGTTTAGCGCTAAAGAGATTAAATTTAACGTCCGAGAGAGGGCATCAATTCTCTTTCCAAAATGTAATTGTTATTATTAAAGCATTTTCCCTTGTTCTGATGGCAAACACTTAGAACACTAAAATTACCTTTGTGTAAAGTACATGTGAACAAAACAGCCAACTACGAACGACAATTTGGAACAGTATTACTCTTTATAAAAGACTATTTGCAAGGCTCTAACAGTGCCGAGACACTGAGTATTGGTCCCATAAACCTGCATATCCCTGCAATCACTGCAAAAATTTGATATTGTTTAGTGAAAACTTTGCTTCTAACGTATTTTGTGAAATTTACTGGTGCTTGGCTTGACAAACTAAATTTCATAAAACCAGTTCATATTACAACTGGTATCATGGCCCCCGATATGATCTTAAACATGTTAAGTTTTAATCTTCGCATCAATCATAGTCCTATATTTAAAAACTGCGGGTGTATAAATGGTGGAACACACACACTCTCTCTCTCTCTATAATTTTTTCTCCCTCTCCTTTGCTCTCTTTCTCGCTCTCTCTCGTCCTCTCTGTCGCTTTCTCTCTCTCTCTCTCTCTCTCTCTCTCTCTCTCTCTCTCTCTCTCTCTCTCTCTCTCTCTCGTCAAAGTGTAAACCGTCCAGCATTTCAGGCAAAGCGGATTACTTTTTTATTAATCCCTGGCCCAGTGCATTGGGATTTGTGTCATTCGCTAAAATTCGTTTAATCATTCACCGACCGACCTATAACCCTCCCTTTTTCACAGATCTCGTTCAGAGTATGACTGGACCTAATGATTCCTATCCTGCTGTTAGCGTTTATCCGAAACCCTTTTGTCCCCGACCGGAGCGAATATTTGAGGAAAAAGGCTTACGTAAGAGAAAGAGAGATATGTTGGTTCGTGTATATGTTAAATTTTATGGATTTCGTTTATTTCTTTTATTTGTCCAAAGAGACTAATTCGTTAATTCTTGGGCTTATAGATATTCTGGTTGAAGTCGAGGTTGATTTCATGTTTAAAAGAATCTCTCGAATATTGTTGCTGCTAATTCACTATCAGGCGATTCAGTAATTGAAAATGAGAGCCCTGTAAAAACGAGTCGGATTGTTAGAGGCAAGGCTCACACACACACACACACACAGATTGAGTAAAGTTTAATAAAATGTAAAACCTGTCTGGTTATATGATTATAAAACAGTTCAGTATTCAAGATTAAAATGTTAATGAGACACTTTTATAACCTGATGGCTAATTAGCCTTTCGATAAAATCCATTCATAAACGTTTGAAGTTCCAGGGACGCAAAACATACGGACATACGCACACACAAACAGAAGTATATATGTAAATATATGTAGGCTGTGTTTTTGTGTGTGTACGTATGTATGTATATATGCAATGTTTATGTGCATTGATAATTAACATTATATAATTTTCTAGTCAACATAAATAATTTCCTCGCCTATGATATAGAATTAGTAAAAAAAAAAAAGTTTCAGTACAAAGAAAAGCAGTTTAGAGAGCGCGGTTCTCTCTCTCTTACTTTGCCTTTTTTGAAATAGCCTGAATAAAACTATATGAAAGCCTCCTCTCTCTATCTCTCTCTCTCTCTTCTGGTAGAAATAAGCTTAAAAGACCAAGATTAAAGGTATTTATAAAATTTACGACATTCTAAATTAATAAAAACTACATCACCTTTCCAAAATTCTCAAGAACACGTAATATGCGAGACTGGTTTTATATGAGAATAGTCACACCTGTGTATGTACTGTACAACCTTATTCATACTGTCAAAATATTTAGCACATTTATTTGTGACAAATTAAAAGGAACCCCACCTGCGTCATATTTAGAGTAACCACTTTAATTTGTACGTGATGTGTACATTCTACTCAGGCATTTGATCACGATTTATTATAGACATAATTTGTTTAAGTCATGCTACGCATAATGCCAATTTAATGGTCGTATGTATAACAGCTTATTCACGTGTTGTTGAAGTGGAATCATATAGGCCTGCAAGCTGCTGCCATCTGTCGTCACCCGGGAGAAACATTTTCAACCCGGCTTCTCAGGTCCCTTGGACGGTTGACAACTCACACCGGAAACCGCTGGACTTTGTATTCTTAACAGTTCGTTCGTTTTTTCGCTCATTCCTACGTTTACCGTCTCATTTTCCATTATGTAAATGATGTGTTTATGCTGTAGTGTATGATAAAATTATAAGATAATTTACTTTCATGTGTTTGCGTTTAAAATTCCTACATTTAATGCGTTTCTCTTCACATGAAGGCGCCCTTTTAGTTTAACGAAATAATAAAAGATAAATAAAGATATTTTGAAAACAGGGAGCTTGTTTGATTGGTAGTTAAGCAGTGGTATGTAGAACTACGTTGATAATAAGTGTATGTAAATACAATAATATTACGGTAATATATATATATATATATATATATATATATATTTATGAATCCATTCCTCTCTCTCTCTCTCTCCCTCTCTCTCTCTCTCTCTCTTCGCTATTATGAAAAAACCTGGTTAAACAATGGAAGAAAGTTAAGTAAAGGTAAACTCTCTCTCTCTCTCTCTCTCTCTCTCTCTCTCTCTCTCTCTCTCTCTCTCTCTCTCTCTCTCTCTCTTCGCTATTATGAAAAAACCTGGTTAAACAATGGAAGAAAGTAAAGGTAAATTCTCTCTCTCTCTCTCTCTCTCTCTCTCTTCACTGTTATGAAAAAACCTGGTTAAACAATGGAAGAAAGTTAAGTAAAGGTAAACTCTCTCTCTCTCTCTCTCTCTCTCTCACGTTACTGGAAGCCATTTGAAAGAAAAAAGGAATGACCCAGGAAACAGATCTGTCCTAAATGAAATCACAATACTGTACATTATATATATATATATATATATATATATATATATATATATATATATATATATATATATAAATATATATAATTATATATACATATATAATATACATATAATATATATATATATATATATATATATATATATATATATATATATATATATATATATATATATATATATATATATATATATCGTGTGTGTGTGTGTGTGCGCGCGCGCGCGCTCGTGGTGGAGGGCTTGTATACGAGAGTGTATTTGCATTCTCGTTCCAGTTAACTAATAAAAAAAAACCAATTGCGCATCTCTTTGATAAGCTTCCATATATATATCTGATGTATTGATAAGAATATATGATCAACAGCAGGTAATAATTGCGTTATAATACACACAGTTTAAATTAAACTGGAACCTTGTTATCAGGAACATATAATATTTTTTATTTTGAAAATTAACAGCAGAAGTACTTCTAAACGGCAAACGATTCCCCCACTTATGTGTCAGAATACAAAGTTCCATAACTGTGTCACATTATGTCCTTAATTAAACTTCCTCACGTCATCTCTACAGAAAAGATAAAGATGTTTTTTGAGAAAATTGATGATTTTAGACCAATGTTGATTCAACCTAACTGACTAACACACAGTATCCTTTTCAGAAAAAAAGGGTTGTTTATGAATTCTGGGAAACAATGAACACCCTTGTTTGTACAATGAAGTTTTTTCATTTGGACTTCATCATTTAATTAAAGGTGTCTTTAGGGTTAGTTGTAGGAAGGATTATACGTGTTTGCAGCCCTCGGGGAATAAAACTGTAATTGCAGTGTCAATAGTGAAGACAATAAGATAAGATTCTAATGTGCATTAGAAACAAAAATAAACAAGTAAAAAATGCCCCGAAGTTCCTTCCGGGCAATCAAGTTTTCTGTACAGCCGGTATCAGCGTATAACCAAGGCCACCGAAAACAGATCTATCTTTCGGTGGTCTCGGTATAATGCTGCATGAGCCGCGGCCCATGAAGCTTTAACCACGGGCCGGTGGTGGCCTATCCCCTACCGTTGCCAGAAGCACGATTATAGCTAACTTTAACCTTAAATAAAATAAAAACTACTGAGGCTAGTGGGCTACAATTTGGTAAGTTGGATGATAGAAGGGTGGATGATCAACATTCCAATTTGCAGCTCTCTAGCCTCAGTACTTTTTAAGATCTGAGGGCGGGCAGAAAAAGTGCGGACAGATAAAAGTGTGGCCAGAATAAATTGTGGGCGGACAGATAAAGCCGCCACAATAGTTTTCTCTTAGAAAAAACTGAAAGAAACTGGCTTAAATAAAAAGAAAATTACAAATTACATTTAAACAACTGTAAATTCAGCATTTCCTTGTTAAGAAATCGAAGGAATATTTAACCAAAAATATAAAAGAAAGAACTTAAATGAAATATATACTTATTAAACATGAAAATAATAGATTAAAATAAAAACAGAAATAAAGTAAGTATCTCCTTATTATCCTTTTATTCACGTATTATCAGTTATTTCATTCAAATACCGAAGGCCACAATATATATATATATATATATATATATATATATATATATATATATATATATATATATATGTATATATATATATATATATATATATATATATATATATATATATATATATATATATATATATATATATATATATATATATGTGTGTGTGTGTGTGTGTGTGTGTGTGTGTGTAACTGGATCACGAAAATATGGAACGTGATGAATATATAAATAAAGACAAAATCAACAAAAGAAAGAGAAACACTGGAGTGCTTTAGATAAAGCTGACTATATATCACGTATGCAAGCCCTACTGGATGATGATACGACTTACAAAAAACTAACAAAAAATCTCCTTGATCAAGAGTCATAAAAACTTTCAATAGCACACTGAAAAAAATCCTTAGAGATTAAAAAAGATCTAATAGGTCAGTTGTCAGTAAAATTTCCTTCGTTATCTTACTTGTACCGATTAGTAAAAACGCACAAAGAAAATAATACTTTGCGGCCTATTATCAGTACTGTTGGCTCAGTATCGTATAAACTTTTCAAATATATTACCAAGCTCTTGTCCCCGTTACTTGGAACTATCTCCGATTCTCACATATAGAATTGTTTAGATTTAGTTGGTAAATTAAACAGAATCACTTTTTGCCCACTGATAGATTCGTTAGTTTTGTTGTTTGTTCCCTCTTTACCAAAGTACGTATAGATTTTGTTTTAGAGTATCTTAGTAATGAACTAGTCCATCATGAATTACTTCTACTTGTAAATCATATTATTTCACTCACCAGGTTGTGCATTTGTGATTGTAAGTTTATATTCAATTGTGAGTTTTACCAACAAACATTTGGTATGGCAATGGGCAACCCTTTATCCCCACTCCTCTCAAAATTGTATATGGAATTCTTTGAAAAAGGATGTTTACCTAATATCAATTATACTCCTTTAAAGTGGTATAGATATGTTGGCGATATTTTAGCTGTTTTGCCTGCTGGCATTGATGTAAATGATTTACTCTCTAATTTGAATAACCAGGTACGTACCATCCATTAAGTTTACTTGAGAATTAGAAAAGACAATTGCCTCCCTTTCTTAGATGTTGTAATTTATAGAGAACAATTTCAGTGCAAATTCAGTATCTATAGGAAAGCAATCAACAACTTAGCTTATGTCCATTTTTATTCAGGCCATTACCTTAACATCAGAATATCAATTTTTTCTTCTGTGTTTTTAAGAGTTTTGCGCGTTGTTAGTCCCCAGTATGTGGATCAAGAAATCGAATACGTAAGAAAAATAGGGACAGATTTGGTTATCCTTCACATGTACTAGATATTTCTTATAATAAAGCCCACAAAAAGTTTTATAGTGAAAGTAACATGGAGAAAGAAACACCTAAGAACATTCTTAGCTTGCCTTATTTTAGTGGATTTGAAAACATAATGTCTTTGTTAAAATCTTTTAATGTCAACCTCGTTTTTCCCTACAATACAACACTAAAAGGAATTTGTAAAAAATAGCCCTAAAAGAACAACAACATAATAAATAAAATTCCATGTTTGGACCGCCCCTCTTTTCATATTGGCCAACCTAGCAAAGATTTATATGTACGTATTAAGTAACATAAGTATCAGTCAGTGATTGCCAGATCGAAAGATTTTTCTTCAAGAAATCTTTGGGAGTCCGCTATTATGCGGCTTACCTCCAGCTGTAATTTTAACCTTAGCCCTGGCATGTATTATTTGGACCCCTGTATTAGAAAAAATGTTCAAGAATGACCTAAAAGATAAAATCACTGT
>JANJGK010000002.1:37581176-37596176 GCA_039081455.1 Macrobrachium rosenbergii
AGAGTCTTTCTATTGTATGCAGGGATTCATTAGGTTCTAACTGTTGTATGTGATAAAAATTGTGCCGTTTTGAATATAGTTAATATTTGGTGTGTTTTTATATGTGCACTTACAATATAATTTTATATATATATATACACATATAGGCTATATGTATATGTATAAATATATATATATATATATATATATATATATATGTATATATATATATATATATATATATATATATATATATATATATATATATATATATATGTATGTATGTATTAAATGAAGTTGTCTATTACACTTCGCGAAATTTCGTTGATATGTTAAACACACATGAGCTATATATATGTATATATATATATATATATATATATATATATATATATATATATATACATACATAATTATATATATATATTATATATATTATGTATATTATATATATATATATATATATATATATATATATATATATATATATATATATATATATATATATATATATATATATATATATATATATATATATATATATATATATATATTATATATGCACACACACATATTCTGAATTTCCGTTTAAGAATTGTAAAAGAAATCTAAAGAGTGACCAAATATAAAGACGAAATATAAAGCAAAAGCTGAGAGACATTCATACGAAGGGCAAAACGTCATGGAAAAACTTTTCATGGAAAACAGGAGTAAAAAGAAAGAAAATAAAGGCAGGTTTCTATCTGCAAAGGAAAATGAACCATTCGCGTTCAATGACAAGAACGAGTTTTCTCTCTGCTGGCTCTCGTGTATTTCCATGAATATTGAATGACCTCATATTTGCAGTCACAGGGGCCACGCCGAGTACAGCAAATTTAAAAGCTTTATGCTATATAAGCGACTGAAGCAATAAGCTTTGTGCTATATAAGCGAATGAAGCAATAAGCTTTGTGCTATGTAAGCGACTGAAGCAATAAACCTTGTGCTATATAAGCGACGGAAGCAGTAAGCTTTGTGTTATATAAGCGACCGAAGCAATAAGCTTTGTGTTATATAGTGACTAAAGCAATAAGCTTTGTGTTATATAAGCAACTGAAGCAATAAGCTTTGTGCTATGTAAGCGACTGAAGAAATAAGCTTTGTGCTATATAAATGACTGAAGCTATAAGCTTTGTGCTATGTAAGCAACTGAAACAATACGCTTTGTGATATATAAGCGACTGAAGCAGTAAGCTTTGTGCTATATAAGCGACTGAAGCAATAAGCTTTGTGCTACATATGCGACCGAGGCAATAAACCTTGTGTTATATAAGCGACTGAAGTAATAAGCGTTGTGCTATATAAGTGACTGAAGCAATAAGCCTTGTGCTATGTAAGCAACTGAAGCAATAAGCTTTGTACTATATAAGCGACTGAAGCAATAAGCTTTGTGTTGAATAAGTGATTGAAGCAATAAGCTTTGTGTTATATAAGCAACTAAAGCAATAAGCTTTGTGCTATGTAAGCGACTGAAGCAATAAACTTTGTGCTATATGAGTGACTGAAGCAATAAACTTTGGTCTATATAAGCGACTGAAACAATAAGCACTGTGCGATGTAAGTGACTGAAAGAATAAGCTTTGTACTATATAAACGACTGTAGCAACAAGCTTTGTGCTATATAAGCAACTGAAACAATAAGCTTTTTGCTATATAAGCAACAAGCAATAAGTTTTGTGCTATGTATGCGTCTGAAGCAGTAAGTTTTGTGCTATATAAACGACTGAAGCAATAAACTTTATGCTATGTAAGCGACTGAAGCAATAAGCTTTGCGCTATATAAGTGACTGAAACAATAAGCATCGTGCGATGTAAGTGACTGAAAGAATAAGCTTTGTAAAACGAATGAAGCAATGTGCTATGTAATGACTGAAGCAATAAGCTTTATGCTATGTAAACGACTGAAACACTATGCTTTGTGCTATGTAAGTGACTGAAGCAATAAGCTTTGTGCTATATAAACGACTAAAACAATAAGTTATGTGCTATGTAAGTGACTGAAGCAATACACTTTGTGCTATATAAGCGACTGAAACAATAAGCTTTGTGCTATGTAAGTGACTGAAGCAATAAGCTTTGTGCTATATAAGTGACCGAAGCAATAATCTTTATGCTATATAAGCGATTGAAGCAATAAGCTTTGTGCTATATAAGTGACTGAAACAATAAGCTTTGTGCTATGTAAGCGACTGAAGCAATATGCTTTGTGTTAAACTTTATGCTATATAAGCGACTGAAGCAATAAGCTTTGTTATATAAGCGACTGAAACAATAAGCTTTGTGCTATGTAAGCGACTGAAGCAATAAGCTTTGTGTTAAACTTTATGCTATATAAGCGACTGAAGCAATAAGCTTTGTGTTACATAAGCGAGTGAAACATAAGCTTTGTGCTAAGTAAGCGACTGAAGCAATACGCTTTGTGCTATATAAGCGACTGAAACAATAAGCTTTGTGCTATGTAAGCGACTGAAGCAATAAGCTTTGTGCTATATAAGTGACCGAAGCAATAAACTTTATGCTATATAATCGACTGAAGCAATATGCTTTGTGCTATATAAGCGACTGAAACAATAAGCTTTGTGCTATGTAAGCGACTGAAGCAATAAGCTTTGTGCTATATAAGTGACCGAAGCAATAAGCTTTATGCTATATAAGCGATTGAAGCAATTAGCTTTGTGCTATATAAGTGACTGAAACAATAAGCTTTGTGCTATGTAAGTGACTGAAGCAATAAGCTTTGTGTTAAACTTTATGCTATATAAGCGACTGAAGCAATAAGCTTTGTGTTATATAAGCGACTGAAACAATAAGCTTTGTGCTATGTAAGCGACTGAAGCAATAAGCTTTGTGTTAAACTTTATGCTATATAAGCGACTGAAGCAATAAGCTTTGTGTTACATAAGCGACTGAAACAATAAGCTTTGTGCTATGTAAGCGACTGAAGCAATAAGCTTTGTGTTTTATAAGCGACTGAAACAAGCTTTGTGCTATATAAGCGAGTGAGGTAATAAGCTTTGTGCAAAGTTTTGCAACTGTAGAATGCAACATTAAAGCTGGTAAATCCAGCCTTGGTGAAAAAAAAGGGTTCCATTAAAAATTACAAAGTGTCTGCGCAGCTTACATGTAAAGTGAATGAAAACAAGAGGGTTTTTGTAGTGAATATCCGCCATAGGCATGCTAAAGAGAATTCGATTAAATGTGAAAAAAAGGTTGCATATAGTTTATAAACGAATGAAAGCAAGAATTTAGTTTTTTAGTAAACATATCCGTCATAAGCATGTTAATGAGAATTTCATTAAATATGAAAAAATGTGTATAGAGTTCATAAGTGAATGAAGATGAAAAGATTTTTGTAGTGTATAAGTCCATCATGAGTTTGTTAAGATTTAATTTGATGCCAAATACCCTTTTATTAATTTCAACAATATCATTTACTTGAAGAAAATTTAACATGGCGGATATCATTGTGAGTTAATAAAAAGGATACCTTCCGTTTTGGATAATATCAATTACGTTATGCATTTCATGAAGAGACCCAATAATTCTAATGATGGCTTCCCACAGGCCCCGCCTCCCACCCCCCCTCTCTCTCTCTCTCCATTTACCAATTTGTGGGTGCATGCAGCTGTGATTACACGGACCTAAAATATAGACCAAATAAAAAATATGAATAATAATTAAACGTTCTCTTTTACCATCCCGGACGAATAATTTCTCTCTCTCTCTCTCTCTCTCTCTCTCTCTCTCTCTCTCTCTCTCTCTCTCTCTCTCTCTCTGTCTGTCAGCTGCGCTGGCGTGTTGATGGACTCTGCTAATCCGGACGTAAAGCAATCAAATATTTATGGCTAACACCCTGTGAGCGAACACCATTTTATTTTTTTCCCGTTATGATCAGCCCATAGCTGATGTGCCTCGGGAATTTGGGTTGACTATTTATCGAATTATTTTTACCATAGGTCTTTTGAAGAGGACATTCTGGCTTTTAATAATTATGTGAATAGTAATGTAATTGCTAATGTATATGATAATGTAAATAACGAATTCTGAACGTGTATGTAACATTTTCTCATCTAATTTAAGTGACTTATCCTCGGAATATTCGTAAGAGGTGGCGTGAGTCTTGTATTCCTGTGTTAATTAATTTTTTTCACGCATATACACGTAAGTTTAAATATGCCAGCACATCAAAAAGAAAGGGACCAGCTGAGAGAGAGAGAGAGAGAGAGAGAGAGAGAGAGAGAGAGAGAGAGAGAGAGAGAGAGAGAGAGAGAGAGAGAGAGAGAGAGAAATAATAATAATAATAATAATAATAATAATAATAATAATAATAATAATAATAATTCGTTTATTTCACTTGAAAGTTACGGTGGGTATAGCCAGAGAGAGAGAGAGAGAGAGAGAGAGAGAGAGAGGGAGATAATAATAATAATAATAATAATAATAATAATAATAATAATAATAATAATAATAATAATAATAATTCCTTTATTCTACTCCAAATTTCCAGAGGTTATACACCCACACACACACACACACACACAGAGAGAGAGAGAGAGAGAGAGAGAGAGAGAGAGAGAGAGAGGAGGAGGAGGAGGAGGAGGAGGAGTGAATCACTAGCAAATACATTAAGTAAGAAAAATGGGTAACTGCGAAGAGTGCTTGATGAAATAACAAGATGCAAAAATAAAACAAAATAAAATAACATAAAAATGCAATTCTCTGCCAAATAAACTGCCTAATAAACTACAACAAAATTCATGGTGAATGGCTAAATGAAGATAAAACAAGAAAAATGCGCCTAAGTTTCTTCGGCGCAATCGAGTTTTCTGTACAGCCGCTACCGAAAATAGATCTATCTTTTGGTGGTCTCGGCATAATGCTGTATGAGCCGCGGCCCATGAAACTTGAACTACGGCCCGGTGGTGGCGTGTCCTTTATCGTTGCCAGAAGCACGATTATGGCTAAATTTAACCTTAAATCAAATAAAAACTACTGAGGCTAGAAGGCTGCAATTTGGTATGTTTGATGATTGGAGGGTGGATGATCAACATACCAATTTGCAACCCTCTAGCCTCAGTAGTCTTTAAGATCTGAGGGCGGACAAAAAAAGTGCGGACAGAAAAAGTGCGGACGGACAGACAAAGCCAGCACAATAGTTTTCTTTTACAGAGCTAATTCTCCCTTTCTCCTTGAAGCAGAGAACTTGAAATCTCGTACATCACGACGCCATCTCGTGAAGCACTTCGAAATCACTGTGTAAAATGAGACTGCCGTTAAAATAGAGCAACTCCCTGGTCAGAAGAGAGAGAGAGAGAGAGAGAGAGAGAGAGAGAGAGAGAGAGAGAGAGAGAGAGAGAGAGAGAGAGAGAGAGAGAGAGAGTTTTAAGCTCAATATGAATGTTGCAGAACGATAAAATAGCCTGCCATAATGGTCAGAATCCGGTGACTCTGTTGAGGAAGGGCCGGCAAGAGAAGGAGAAATAAGCAGGGAAGAAAACACGAAGTGTATGAGTATGTATGCGAGAAGAGAGAGGGAGAGAGAAATAATCTGGCTCGTTACTGTAGAAGTATGTGTGTGAGTGTGTGTGTGTGTGTGTGTGTGTGTGTGTGAGAGAGAGAGAGAGAGAGAGAGAGAGAGAGAGAGAGAGAGAGAGAGAGAGAGAGAGAGAGAGATTATGGTTCGATACTATAGAAGTTGGTAAGTCTTCTGAGGCAGTCTATGACTTTTTTCAAACACAAATTGTGTTATTGTGAGAGAGAGAGAGAGAGAGAGAGAGAGAGAGAGAGAGAGAGAGAGAGAGAGAGAGAGAGAGAGAGAGAGAGAGAGAGAGAGAAAAGGAATAAGGCTCCTCTCAAGAAGGTGGAAGACAGACCAGTCGTTAGGGCGACATGGATACAGTCCGATATAAAGAGTTGACTTTCTCTTGGAGAAAGCGGATAGGCTGGATGAGTGAAAAGTATTCTTTTAAAAAGTGGCCAGCAGGACTGGTACTACATGGAACAGTGAATTCCCCACATATTGCAATTCTCATCACTTAAAAGGGGATAGAAAGTGTATCATTCTTAAGAATGGAAGAGACAAAGTCATATGACTGAAGGCATTTGGTCATAGATCTTCAGGACACAAATATTGAGAAAATATCGGCAGTTGAAGCAAATAAAAAGAGAGAGAGAAAAAAAAAATAGAATTTTGGGGAAAATGGAATAAGGAGAAAACACGAGAGGTGAACGAAAGTCAGTGAGTCATATGTTGAATCATAACGTTGTCTCTCTCTCTCTCTCTCTCTCTCAATGTCAGTGTGTATGCGAATACACAATGACAGGCAGGAGCATGACATTATCCAACACCAGAAAGATAGGAAGGATAAAGATTCACCCTCGATAAAAAGGAATCTAATCCCTTTTGGATTACTGTAAAACGTGAGCCTCTTTCAAAGTACGTAATCCTATTCCTGTACCAGATAGATCAAGAAGAAAATAGAACAAGCTTAGAAAACAAGAAATATATTTCACAGAGTACCTGTTATTCTCTACGAAAATAGCCTGACCTGCCTTTGCTCTGCAGCCCAATAAATGGGTTTGTGAAGCGTAAAGCAATAAAGAGCTTTTCTGTTCGATCTTGAATGGCATGTTCCATATCCGAAGGATAGAGAAGGTAATTGCATAGCGAATGAGGCAGGGGATGGAATAATATTCATTTTCTTATAGTTTACGAAAATAGAAAGATAAAGAAAAATGGTCTTTCATGGCATACAACCGAGCTTTTATCTATATAACTTAACCTTATCTACTAAAGAAAGTATTGTTTCAGCCCACACAAACCAACAAAAATTATGGGAAATATAACCGATATAGGTTCTAAGTTGCATGGAATTTTAAGTGAACTCTCCTAAATACATTTATTTCTTCTTGGTCATGGTTGATTTTCAGATTTTCAACATATTTCGTGTAGATTCTAACAGGCGATTTTTTTTATATATGCCATAGGTTCTTAATTCTATTTCTCATTTTATTATTGAAATAATCATCGTTGCAGCTTCTCTGCAAAGCAGGATAATCTTGAGAAACGTTAGTGTACAGAGCTTATTAATGCATCACTTATTTCAAAAAGTGCGTCCTAGTAAGACATATTGCTCTGATCTCCACACGTCTGAACCACTTGCTGCAACAGGTTACAAAACTTATGATAATATTTTATTTACAGTTATTAAGTGCTAAAGCTCAATGATTATTTCCGTTGATTTAATGTAATATATGCAATTTAGTGTAAACAGAAAACAGCAACGTATTCATATTTATGTCTATATATTCGTTCTTCTGAAGTTATTATCAGCATTGCATATCATTCTTGAAAGTGTAAACTTGTATCTAAATTATTATTTTCAGGATTGTGTTGTTTCAACTGCCCTTTTGATATCCTTTATCTTATCGCCACATGGTTTGAGCGGTTTTCTTTAGCCGGTCCACGTTTTTAGGAGTAAATATAACAAGTACAAAATGCGCCGAAGTTTCTGTACAGCCGCTTCAGCATATAATCAAGGCCACCAAAGATCTATCTTTCGGTGATCTCGGTATAATGCTGTTTTAGCTTTGACCCATGAAACTTTAACCACGTCCCGGTGGTGGCCTATCCCATATTGTTGCCAAAAGCACGATTATGGCGAAATTTAACCTTAAATAAAATAAAAACTACTGAGTCTAGATGGCTGTCATTTGGTATTTTTGATGATGGGTAGATGATCAACATACCAATTTGCAGTCGTTTTCAAGATGTGAGGGCGGACAGAAAAAGTGCGGACAGAAAAAAGTGAGGACAGAATAAAGTGCGGACGGACAGACAAAGCCGGCACAATAGTTTTCTTTTACAGAAAACTAAAAATCGTAAAACGTTGTCTAAAAGGGTAACAATCTATCTAATCAAAAATAAGGGTTCATTCTTCACAGAGGAGATTATTCCCCGAAACCTTAATTTTAATTAGAGATCTGCAGGAATCATTTTTTAACCAGATTAGTTCTTTGCATATCAAATCATTTCCGTCAAGGGACATAAGCATTGTTGGTAAACAAAGACAAAAATCTACAGCACTAAAGGGTACCAACGTTGCACAATTTCACTTACATATTGCACATGCAAAAGTCATCCTAATTTCATACAGCAGACTGCGAATGTAGGGAGAGAGACATTGACGAAAAATTATATTCTAATATTACTTACCCCATACAAAAATGGGAATAAAAGCACGTTAAAAGAAGAAGAAGAAGAAGATTGCTTGCAATTGTTCCACATCATGAGCTGCCGATCTAAAAGGGAGAAATGCAAGTCTAGTAGGTAAAATGAATTTTTTTTTTTTTTTTAATTTCATTTACGAGTTGGTTTTGGTTTTTGTTGCCGAGGAGAAGCCTTGAAAGGACTAGCTCGCCATTGTCTGAAGTCTGAACCTAATTCTGAAGCTTTGGAGCGACTTATTGCTATTATTGTTTCGGATGTAATGGAGACGCAGTCTTAGCATGAGAGGTTTTGTTAATTTTCGTATCGCTTTGGCGCCGTTGTTCTTTATGTTACTTTGGAGTGTTTAAAGCGTCAGCATTGATACGAGAAAATAAAATATATATACATATACACCCACACACACACATATGTATAGAAATATATAACATACATGCATACAACATTCATATGCAGACACACACATTATATATATATATATATATATATATATATTATATATATATATATATATATATATATATATATATATATATATATATATATATGTGTGTGTGTTGGTGTGTATAACTGAATCACGAAAATATGGAACGTGGTGAATGTATAAATAAGACAAAATCCACGAAGGAAAGAGAAACACTGGAGTGCTGCGAGGCCTTTCGACAGTCGAAAGGCCTCGCAGCACTCCAGTGTTTCTCTTTCTTTCGTGGATTTTTTCTTTAATCATATGTATATATATATATATATATATAAATATATATATATATATATATATATATATATATATATATATATATATATATATATATATATATATTATTATGATTAGCAAGAATTAGCTAGCAAATTACCTCCCCCCCCTCCTTTGTTGTTGTTGGTTGTTCATTTACTGCCAGCCGGCCGATCGATAGACCATCTGTCTATCGACTTAAAAACAAGGGTTAAAAGATTAAAGGCGCTCCCATTTTTGATAAAGATCTTTCCTTCGAGGCAAAAGTAATCTGGCTTGGGCGTTTCTCCTACAGGCCAAAACCTCCCCTGCGGGCAGCAGGTGCAATGAGTCAAAGCATCTGTGATGGACGCCCCCCTGCCCCATAGGAGGGGATAAAAGGCAAAAGCCCACGAGGTCTCACACACACGCGGGCTGGAGATATGGAGTGAAGACGTCCTCAACACCTGGCCCCATCGATGCCCTTGCATCCTAACCACGTGGCCCTTTCCAAAGTATACTTCTCCTCGTGCCCCTCGACCGTATTCCTCGAGCCCACACGCCATTGCTTGGAGTTTCGAGGAGTCCCCATCGCCTTGCCGCTTTACGGAAGCCCTTGCATCTCACCACGTGGAAGAAACTCGTCCTCGGAAATCGCAAGTCATCCACGGACCGCCTTCTACACGCCCTCGGAAAATCTGCTAAGGTAAAGTGCCCTGGAAGAGCCCCATTTCAGTCACGCTTTTGTCTCGTAATATTTTCTTAAAGAGAAAGCCAGAAATCTCCCTTGTCTAATGTCCGTGCGCCTCTTGCATCGGCAGTATTAATTCTTTATTACTCCTTTGGCACCCTCAGTGCAGCTTCGAATTCATTATTCTTTTGTCTATTTTCATTACTGGCGTATAATGTGCATATCTCTCATTTCAGAGGGACCCTTCGAGGAAGCTTCTCGAACTGTGGCTGGAATTCCCCAGTTTCATTCAATCTACTTGAGTTCCTCTTTCCCGTACTAAGGTCATTTATGTAAATACACTACTTTAAATGTGCCCACGTGTTTTACATAATATTTCCCTCGGTAACCAGAGCTCTATGCTCATATGAAATTCTCCTTTGTTTTCCTCTTTTTTTTACGTTTTCCCGTACCCACGAAGTCAGAATCACAAGGCTAAATTAACTTAAACTGTTGCTACCTGTCTCACAGAGCATATTTCAAACTAAAACCACGGAAAAACGTAAAAATGGCGACCTGGCCATAGATCTCGTTTTGCAGTTGCAGTTCCCCTAGTGTTGCTTTATTGCATTTGCAACGTGCCAGATCAGCTATTAGCAAAGCTAAGCTGGGTACGAGACAATTACGAACCTTTTGTGTAAAACCAGCACACAGATCCAGAAAATTCCACGTAAGTAATGTGTTAATCTTAGCAAAACCTTTTTACAATCGTGACTGTTCCTAGGAATTAGAAATAGGGACGCATGTAATCACTGAGAGAAAAGAGCCGCCGTATTAGATTCGTTAATGCATGCCTTTCAGGATAGGTAGTTAGGAAATAACCAGTGCTAACCATCCTTTGCTTCGAGGAATAGTGCGAAATTCCTCTGTGTTAAAATCCTTGCCATATTCTTGCTTCGAGGAATAGTGCGAAAGAAATTCCTCTGTGATAAATTTTACTTCGCATTTTGAATTAGCGAACTGTTATTTAGGCGCGAATAAAATTCCCACGTGGGACACGACGAAGTCAGCTTGCATTGCTGAAAATTCTCTCAGTGTAGTTAGAATTCGAGCTAGGTGTTAGGAAAGCGAAATTTAAACTCCGCTTATAGGGAAAATTACTAGGCCGTTGTACTGTTATCCTCTCAGACGACTGGGAAATTCTCCGGAATCCCAGACGGTATATAAACATACGGGTTCATTCACCCAGAATCTAAAAATACCTCCGGTGTTGGCCAAACGACCTGCACCCCCCCACCCCCGCCCATGCCCGCGTGTGTAGCATTTTTTTTTTTTCTCCCCCATTCATTTCCCAGCAAACATTTTTCTTTGGGTTTCCCGTTAGTAATTTCTAAGTCCTAAGGGACGAATCGTAATTCCAAGTCCTAAGTGACTCCTAAAATTCTACGTCGCACGTGACGAGAATTCCTCCAAATTCCACAAATTTCAAGTCCTAAGTGACTCCTAAAATTCTACGTCGCACGTGGCGAGAATTTCTCCAAATTCCAGTCCTCAGAGACTCCTAAAATTCTACGTCGTACGTGGCGAGAATTTCTCCAAATTCCAGTCCTTAGAGACTCCTAAAATTCTACGTCGCACGTGGCGAGAATTCCTCCAAACCCCAGTCCTCAGAGACTCATACAAAAATTCTACGTCGCACGTGGCGAGAATTTCTCATTCCTGCGGGAACCCAAAATTAAGTCCTTTTGAGACATTATATAGTGTAGTTCACACACATCTAAGCCCTTACGGGACTGATCATTCTAGTTCGTTAGAACAACTCCTTAACTTCACGCTACAGCCGGCCAAGTCCGAGCGTGACAAAATCCAACTACGTCTTCCGAGACGCATATTAGAATTCGTTCGCCAAGAACAACCACGTCTTTCCAAGACACATCCAATTTTAACAAAAGGTCTCCCCAGACTTACTAATCAACTGTCTTATTCGGACAGATCCATTCTCCTGCAGTCTGAACAATTGAGTGTTTCAGATTCCTGCAGTTGAGTCTTTTTCAGACATATCCTATACCCATTATTCCAAGATGGCTAATACCAGAGCCCAACAAAACGAGGATTTCAAATTCTACATGTCCGCTGGGAAGGACATGGGACTATCGGGGCAAGATCTGAGAGCATGGGTTCAAGAGCGAGTGGACGATGCCAAGGCGGAGAGAGCAAGAGAACGTGAGGAGAGAGAAAGAGAACGTGAGGAGAGAGAGAGGGCAAGAATTGCCCAAGAGCAGGAGAAGGAAAAAGAACGTGCAGAGAAGGATAAAGAACGTGCAGAGAGAGAGAGGGAACGAATTGCCCAAGAACAACGAGAGGAGAGAGAACGAATCGCTCACGAACAACGGGAGGAAAAAGAACGTGCAGAGAGGGAAAGAGAACGTGAGGAGAGAGAGAGAGACAGAATCGCCCAAGAGAAAAGGGAGGAACGAGAATGGGAAGATCGAGAGCGACAGCGCGCCCACGAGCTCCAGATGCTAGAACGACAGCCCGCCACCCCCCCGCCCCCTGCCGCGGGGATGAGTGCCCTCAGCCAAGCTCACTCGTTCATGCCAAAATGGACCGAGTCCGAACCCGAAGTATGGCTTGAAAGGGCCGAACGAGTCCTGGAGTGCTGCGATCTCTCCCCCGCGGAACTCTCCCTTGTTCTCACTAAATTCCTGGGCGGAAAGGCCCTCGTTGCCTACCACGCCCTTCCCGCAGACGATCGGGGAAACTGGGAAGCCGTACGCCAAGCAGTTACGAAGGCGTACGAGATTACCCCCGAGCGGTGGAGGAGACGTTGGAGAGAGCAGCCCAGAGAAGCAGGCCAGACTTGGTCCGATTGGGCGTACCATTCGGAGCGGGCGTTGACAAAATGGCTCGATTCCGAAGGAGCCACTAACACCGCCGAGGTACTCGAGCGGTTTAAATTCGAGCATTTCCTGCGCTACGCCCCTCCTGCCCTCGCCACTCATATAGTGGAAAAAGCCCCAGCAACACTCACCGAGTGTTGCCGAATAGCAGATATGTGGGAAACTCACCACCCTCAAGAAGGATCCATGGGGCGGAAAATAAATCCCCCGCCCCTCCTCGGAGGAACAAATTCCCCTAAGGCTGGAAACTCGGGCAAGCCCCTGACGTGCCACTATTGCAAAAGGACGGGGCACTCCTCCGAACAGTGCCGGAACAAGAAACCGGCTCCTCTCTCTCCCGGAAAACCGACAAATAACTCGCCTGCGCCCTCCACAGGGGCAGCGCGGAAAGACTTTAGCCAGACCTTTTGCACGGCGTGCAAGGTCTATGGCCATTCTCCCGCATGGGCAAAATGCCCACGCAATAATAAAGTAAATACTCCCACCGTCGCCTTGGCCGTCACAGATCCCCAGTCATTAGGCCCTCCCGCCGAAGGGCCTGTATACGTGGCCCCTCCACGAGGTAGCGGGCCCGCGCGCCGAGTCACTGCTTTCGAGGACTCGGGCGCACAAATCTCCCTCATCCGAAGGGACAGAGTTCCCTACGGAGCTATCGTCAATAGACGAAAACTCGTCACGATCGAGGGAATAAATGAATTTAAAATGATACTCCCTACGGTCCAATTGAGAGTCACAAGACCTCACCAATCCAAAATTTGCAATCTTGCAGTAGCAAGCCATCTCCCCGGAGGCTATGACGTCATCCTGGGACAGGACTTTCAGTCCCCACCGAAATCACGACAATCTAGGGGTCCACATTCCCCGAATCATGCCGCGGGCGCGAGTAATCCTCCCCCGCTTCTTCCTCAGTCAAGACTGGCGCCCCCTGGGTACCAGAAGGACGTGCAGTCCCCGCCAGTGCCACCTGAGTACGATGTACAGTGGCCCCCTCGATCGGTTCCCGATCCAATTTCAGTGCCCGGCCCTGCCTCAGTGCCAGTGCCAGGGCCCCAATCAAATCTCCCTTCAGGAGATGCCAAATTCCTGCCGGTGCCACTTGCATGCCCCGAGCAGGGCCAAGCTTCGTCCGTCCTGACCGACGAGCCCAAGAAACCTCTGATAGCGCCTGACTCTGCCCTAGTGCCAGCGCCAGAGCGCTACGCCGATCTCCATTCACGGGATCCAACTCAGGACCCCCTCTCTTCCCCCGGCCTGGCACCGCTACCAGCGTCGGTCAGAGAGACGGTTCCTCCCGACCACCGCGGAAGCTCACCTGCAGGTGCGGCCTCGCAACCCGTGCCTGAGCTGGTCAACGTTACCTGCGAGCCGCTCACGCCACCCCCGACCGCCTCCTCTCTGCCTCAGCCCGTCGCCGACGCAATTGCAAGTCAGGATTCTGCCATATCTCACTTGGCCGATGAACTACAAGAGCCGCGACGGATCATGGTAGAACCCGCACGGAACACTCCTGCGTCAGCTGTCGCATCAGCAGGCCCAGGTGGTACTCCGTGCCGCCCTCCGGTCGCGGGCCCTCCGCTTCCCCGGCCGAGGACGACTGTCCCATTAAGAAAGACTCGAGGCGAAATTACCACGGGCGTGGGACATTCCAGGTAATTTACAAAGAGCTCTAGAGCTCCCATGGCACCTGTGCCACCATTTCATTTTCGAAGGTCTTGGCACCCCTAATCCAGAAGGGGATGTCAGACCCTCCTCTATCTTCTTCCGTTCCTCAGGAACTGCTATCTCTTACCATCCTCTACTAATCTTCCCTTAAATTATCCCCACAAGAGGCAATTAAATACGGGATACCATTCCCCACACAATGTATAAATCATTAAGAATAACAGAGTGAGAAGTGGCACGCCCTTGCGCCCATACCTTGGCACCGGGCGTGCGTGTCAGCCCCTCCTGAAGGAGTCGCGCCCTTCGGGTGCACTTTCCTCGCCCTGGGACTGAAGTGATAGTCCGGGCCGTAATTTATAGGCGTAGGACGATAGATTCCCGCCTAACACAATAAAACCCTCACTCTTTTTCCCTTAGCTCTTCTGCCAATATCATTTACTTTCTTTTAGTCATTTAGTTATCTTTATTTTAATGAATCGCGAGTCATAAACTCTTGCCCTTGTGATTTAAATGCCCCTTTCGTAAGCTCTGAGAGACGTGTCCCGCCTTTCATATGCGGTCAAGTTTCATTCGTAACGTCTTGGTAATTTTCCTTTTGTTATTATTATCCCTTTTCCCCCTTCCATTCCTTCCAAGATCGCTGTTTGTCCTACCCCACATCTTTTGTCTGCTCGCCCCGTCATAACATTGAGTAGGCAGTGGACGCATAAAATTAGCGTAGTTTAAGGTTAGCGAATTAAAACCTCGCGAATACTCTCGCCCGCACACGACTGTCAAATTCCCGGTGTGTGGGTCATCCCTCAGCTCGCGTTGA
>JANJGK010000002.1:37601176-37615365 GCA_039081455.1 Macrobrachium rosenbergii
CGGTGTCTTGAACGTAGTCGGTCATACTGTTTCTCGTAACTTAGAGAAACTCACTTGCATTCTCATGCATATATGCGGTTTTCTCCGCAAGTGCGAAGTTCGTCTCACTTGGAAGGCCTTGCTCTGCAGAATTAGTAGACTACAGGGTTAGACCGTTCAGGTTTTACTGCGCATGTTTGTGACGTGGCTGGAAGCTGACCTTAGAAGAAAGCCTGGAAAACAATTAAATGAAGGGTCACCATGGCAAATTTCACGTTCGGAATTTCCTTTCGCCTCTGATTCGATCTGCGTCCATACGCGGAAAAAGAAGCCGTGGTCGCGGTCGGGTCGTCGGGATTCAAAGGACTGCCCAGGGAAGAACACCTTAATCCGGGTTGAGAGAGCTTCCTTGTTCTTCACTCAGGTAAGGTCAAATGTTGAGTGATGGCTTTTCCTCATCATAACCTCGACCAAAAGCAGCCAGGCGATGACATGCGCGAGACTGTCCTTGTTTGGGTCAGAGGCGGACTAACCCTGTACTCTACCAATCCTGTTGCTCTACGCTCTGTTGTATTAATCGACAAGGGACAGAGAAGTCTATCGCACCTTCCTCTTCTATCTGTTAACCATTGGTGGTCCTCAATAGGAGAATAATCACCCCTATTATGTTCTAAAACCTGTTTCCTCCAGGAAACCCAGCGACAGACAGAAGTGATGCCCTGTAGACATGACAACCATACACCATAAGGCGCTGGTGACTCAGATTCACCTACGTAAAAATTTACTGGTACCTAAGGCTGTCTAATGTCAGTGGAAGCAGCAATTTTTCAGGGCTTCCTAAGAGGTGTTAAGACCTCTGTTTTCCAACTCTCACCTACAGTCAACATCATCCAAGCTCAAATGAACAACAGGACCAACCCACAACCAGATAACTTGAAAGGCTAAGTGGCTCCTCGCTGTTATCTGTGTCTGTGCGGCTGATCGTGTGACAGAACTGAGGGCAAATGAATGAGGTACCAAGAGGAAAGAGCCAAAGTTACGGCCACTACAGAATTCTGAATATTTTCGAGATCCACTCCTGGAATAGCAATTATCCAGGTAGTCACCTCAACGAGATATCAGCCTGCTTCACACCATGGGCCACAGCTTACAATGTACAAGGTACAAACCCGCTGTGACTGACATAAAAGGTGTGATTCAACCATATCTAGGTGATTGGGAGAGCTCCATTAAACTGTTAACACATTTGAAGTTTGTCGATGGACTGAATCTGCAGTCGATTATCAGTCAATACCAGTTCGTGAGAGAAACCAGCGTTGTCATCCAATGCAACAGTCAAGTAGTAATAAAAGTTCTTATGATTATGCTGAGTTGAAGAGGTTCTAAGAGAATTTTACATTGCCTTTAAAAGAAAGTTGTGAGAAATAATTGCTTCCAAAATCCTGGTCCAGAATTTCAGTTGATATATGAATTAACTAAACTGAGAAGAATAACTTGGTTAAACAATTAACAGACTAAAGGTCATTTTCATTGGGTACAAAGGTCTTGGATTGAAATGCCTGTAACGTTCTTTATTAATTTCATAATGAAAAGGGAAATATCAAGCTGCCTTGAACGCTGTGCTGCCTCTTAATCATTTACATATTACTGTCCTCCCACGCCGTTTGAATTCTAGATGTAAACTTGTATAAATCAGTGTAACATGACTGAATTAGGTACAGATAATTAATACATATAATAAATACTTAAGGTTTTTCATTGTAAATGCATAATCTTATGCAAAGACGGGATCATCTTCAATTTCAGTTTATAATAATATTTGTACACTTTAAATAATTATTCGTTACCGCAGTTTATTTAGACAATGACTGTATTACATATTGACATATCATTATGGCATCATTAAACCATTTTTTGTTCAAGGCAATTCGTAAAACTTTACTATTGTGTTATACCAATAAAAAGTTTAATATAATTAATTTCCTGCGTTTTATAAAAGTGAAATCCTGCATATATCAACATTTTGAGAAAAAATGGTCAAACTTTAGACAGATCGATGACGTGCTGTCGGTAATATGCCTAACCTCAATTCCTATACGCGTCAAAGCATTTTATTTTCTAAAAATAATATATTTATCATAAATTACATCAGTGTCTCATAATAAGGGAACTTGAATATTAATTTTGAAGACGTCTGAGTAGTAACAATGGAAGAAGCTGTTTCATAGATAATGACTCTGGGATGGTTAAGTCTTGAGGGCTGGCATTGTGACCGATGATACCAAAACCCTCGTTCTCAATGTAAGTTTTGCGCTGTTTAGAATGCCTTCTGATATTGGAGTGCTCTGGGTTTGAGATTCTGCTCCCTGTACGAAAAATGACTCCTCGATGTGAATCAATGAGTACCTTAGGAAGCCTGCTGGTGGATTTCACGTACATCCCTGACATACATTTAGGGCAAATATATTTATAGATAACACCATAGGACATATAAGAACACAGTTGATCTTTTGCTTTAAACAAAGAGCCAGTATTAAGGGATTTTTGGGAATTAAGTTGACTTTGATGGCTGGGATGTGTTCTTGAATAATTTGTGTAAATTACGTTTGAAACTTAAGGTCATGGATAGAAGGGAAGCTTGTGTAAGAATTCATTTTTTGTACAGTTAAACTTTAGGCCTTGTAGTAAACTGCTTATTTAGTAATTGATGTAACTTTTTATAGACTAGCTGGGGTGGAAAACAGTTACCTTTAAAGATGTTAACTAGAAATAAAATCTCATTGTGAAAGCCATTCCAGTTAGATGAGAGGACCAGCACCCTATGAAATGTAGAAATGATCTAACTCTTGAAAAAAAATTGACTCAAATTATTCAGGAACATTTCTCGGCCATCAAAATCAACTTAATTCCAAAAAATTCCCTTACTTTTGGCTCTTCGTTTAAATTAAAAGATCAACTGTGTTCTTATATGTCCTTTGGTGTTATCCATAACTATACTTGCCCTAAATGTATTTAGGATTTACCAGTAGGCTTCTTAAGGTGCGCCCTGATTCACATCGGGTAGTCAGTTTTCATACAGGGAGCAGATTTCGAACCCAGAGCACTCCAATATGAGGATCCATTCTAAACAAAGCAAAACTTATATTGAGAACAAAGATTTTAGTTCGTCGGTCACACTGCCAACCCTCAAGACTTAACCATACCGGAGTCACTATTCACATCACATCTTGTACCATTATTGAATACTGAGGTGTTCACATCCAATGTATTTGGCTGAACCTCCTGCTGTGGTGTTTTGTTTTCAGTTAGTTCCTTCTTGTCTCACCTCTAGGCTAGTTGTGTTTTATCTCATCAATGTATTTGGCTGAACCTCCTGCTGTGGTGTTTTGTTTTCAGTTAGTTCCTTCTTGTCTCACCTCTAGGCTAGTTGTGTTTTATCTCATTTGTTCTTACTTTTCGTTATAAATGTTTATAAGTACTTATGTTTTTGTCTCTTTTTTTATATGCAGCCCTAAAGATGTAATTCTGTTTAAACTAGGACAATAAAATAAAAGAAATATATATATATATATATATATATATATATATATATGTTTATATATATGTATATATATATGTATATATATAACAAATGGACACCATAAAAACACTAGAAGGACAGAAAGTTGTAGCTAAATTTCGGAGACACACTGCGTCTCCCTGTCTCCGAAATATAGCTGTAACTTTCTACCCTTTTGAAGTTTTTATGGGCTCCTTTTACAAGATGGAATTCTGTATTGACAGATAATATTTTACAGTCACACACACACACACACACACACACACACATATATATATATATATATATATAATCCCGAGGTATGCATTTTATAAAAACTGGATGAAAGTCTACAAAGTCAGAAAATGTCATAACTTATCTTTAGCCGAACACTATTGAATTATTTTTCTGACGATCCTTGGGGGCTTCAGACTACGTTGTAAAAAACAAAATTGACAAAATTGACAAAATGAGCGCAACAAACACGTTTTAAATTTTCATATAGGGGTCGTTCATTTTCAGAAAACTGAGTTAATGCTTTTTCAACTCTGAATGAATTCTGAAGCTTTTTTTTTTTTTTGCTGCATTCTCATGCCATGAAAAGAAACTAGATATTTTAGGAGAAATGCGATTATGCTATGATAATGAAGAATGAGGAAAAATAATTTATTTTTTATGACGCATGAAAACCCCCTTTGGAACTGTCTAAGCAATTGAAAATGAAAGCCCAAATGCGCCGTCAAGAACCTATTCTTGAATGCCTAGAGGTGTATAACTAGTGAGGGGATAATTAAGGATAGGTGGAAAAGATGGACAATGAGTGATTCATCGATAAAGGAAAAAGGTATTTTTTGTCCTTCGTACCCATTCTTTTAGTGAATACATTAAGAGGCGTGTGACGATTTTCGGTCATGTAATTCAGAAAAAAGCTATATCCAATAACATTTTTATTATAATAATAAGTGTCAATAATAATAATAACACAAAACCAGTGAAGTAGAATAAAAAAAAATAACAAACAAAACTGCAACACAGGAATACCAAAGATTCTGTGGTTATTCTAAGTAAAAGAATATAAAGAAATAAACAGAGAAAATAGGCAGAAAACAAAAAAATGCCTAAGAATAATCCCAAAAATAAAAATGAATACCTTCCAAAAATGGCTTAATTCGTTCAGAAATAAGCTAATAATGTGTTAACACTCACCAAACCGCGACGGTGCAGCACTTCTGAAAAATAAAAAAAATAGAGGTATTATTTATTGTAATAAACTGATCAATGTTTTAGTGTGGGACATTGTGTCCGGACTGTAACTTTTTATTTTTACACACACACCCTCTCTCTCTCTCTCTCTCTCTCTCTCTCTCTCTCTCTCTCTCTCTCTCTCTCTCAGACTCTTACCATGTGACTGTTGATAAGAAACCTCGAGTCGTTCCAGCATTCCAAAGCAAATCGGGGGTTGGCAGCAGAGTCCAGCGGAGGGAGAGAGGGAGGGAGGCACTAGGCCCTGGCACTAGGACGACCTCGGCATAACAACCCAAGAGGTCGTGGTTCTGGTGGTCCGTGTCAGAGGAGTCATCGTGCCAACTTTCCTTTGACCCTCTCGTACACAACTCCCTTTCCCCAGCGATAAAGCCTTCGGGGCAGTTCCAGAATTAGGTTGGAAACACAGTAAGAGTAACTTGAGATTTCTCACTTTCTTCTGCTCAACCAGGACTAAGATCGGTCAGCCAGAAAGCGGCCATTGTTTTATTGCTTTCCCTCCTACGTCTCTCGGGCCACGCGACCCGCATACTAAAATGACGTTATTACTCTTTATTTGTAAATAGATTTTGTTTTAGTACACATTTTTCCGTATTTCATCAAACACGAATTTACTAATAAAGGTTATTTTATTTTCAGACTTGGCTGAGGGACATCCTACCGTAGGTTGCTGAAGAAATTAGGTGACTCCTGTTTTTCGTTCATTATGGAAAACTTTAATTAAACAAAGAGGCGACAAGACTCATTTCATTGTATGAAACTGGGAAATTTTTTCGATGCAAATATGTAATCTGAATCTGGTGATATTTTGTCTTCAGTGTGTCAAAATTTCACATAACATTATTAATAATTCAAAATACCAGTAACGCACATCTATATTTATATATATTCTGACCAATCTCGTTTTGGATAGCAAACAGCCCAACAATGCTTTTCTAAATTAATTTAACTATGTGTGAAATGTTGTAAATTTAAATTCAACAAGATATATTACTCTCAGATGTTGTTATTGCCATGGCCTGTCTCCTGTCACCAATATTCAGTAGACCATAAAAATGCAGCGTTTTCAAATTATTAAAAAATGACGCATGCATATTTAAAAACAAACGATGTCCGCATAAACTCCTCTTTGGAACTCGACCGCAAAAATGTTTATACCTGGATTTTTTTCTGAGCAGAATATCTGGCAATATTGTTCCATAAAATATGAAATGGTTATGGTTTGCTGACGACTGATATTTACTTGGCAGGGAAACGAAAATGTAAACACTTTCCTTGATAAACTAAATGAACTGATGCCATCCATGAAATTCACTAAGGTGATTGAAAACGACCGTCTCCTACCCCCTTTTCTGAGTGCTCTAAACCTGAAGGCAACAAAGGGTTCAAATTGACAATCTATAGAAAACCTACAAAAATATCCCCATTTGGACGTTTTTATTCTGATCACAGCAATAAAGTTAAGATTCACATAATCATTCTGAAGAGTGTAGCCCTGAATACATTGATGGATGATGAACTCTGATGACAATACCGAAAGATGTGTTTGTCATATTCCATGTAGTTCGTGTGTCACAATCTAAATTTGTCATAAGAAGTTTGAATAACAACTTCAGCCTAGAAATGTAAAACTTCATCCATTTATTTCAAAAGAAATAATTAAAATGTAGAGATTTCAAGGACTGTATTTACATGGACCGAATGGCAACAAAACAATATGGTTGCTATTTAACCATTAAGAAATATCCTCCGTAGTGGGGGAGTGCCGTCAATGCACCTCACGCGGTGCACTGTAGGCATTACTTACGGGTCTTTGCAGTGTGCGTTCGGCCTCCAGCTGCAACCCCTTTCGTTCCTTTTACTGTACCTCCTTTCATATTCTCTTTCTTCCCTCTTGCTTTCCACCTTCTCCTAACAAATGATTCATAGTGCAACTGCGAGGATTTCCTCCTGTTACACCTTTCGAAATTTTACTGTCAGTTTCAGTTTCAGCGCTGAATGACATCATTGGTCTCAATGCTTGGCCTTTGACCTAAATTCTATATTCAGTTCATTAAGAAATACCCTGGTGTGAAGATCAGGTGTCTTTCGAAATGCAAGACTTGTAAACATCGCGTTCAACTCGGGGTCAAGCGAGAGACTGACCTCATCAGGCCTCCTCTTTCACGCTGCCTACTCATTTTAACCTTCTGCACGTTCGTTTGTCTTCTTCTTTTCCAAACCAGCATACAGTGTACATTTCTGCTGCTATGTAACTAGCCCTCCTGAAGATGTCTAATTACGATGAAAAGAGTCAAGATACATACACTAATTATATATATATATATATATATATATATATATATATATATATATATATATATATATATATATATATACCAGAAAACTTTCAGCATCATATAGAGATTTAGAGCAAATATTATCATGTAAATAAAGTATGATGTATTAAACACTACTTCACCAGACTTCAGTGGATTCATTTATCTCTTGTACAGAATTTTTATTTTTCTGTATAATTTTCCACAAGGGATAAAACAAAAGAAATAAAGTATCGCTATTCTGACAGAGGCAACGCCGAAGCTTATAGCAATATAAATATCAGTTACTGCATCAAGCAATAAAATAAAGATCGAAAACAAGAGGGACACAGAAAACCTTTATGGAATTTTCCTACGAAATAAATGTATATATATAACGATGACCACCAGCTAAGGAGAATATGCGACCAAATACTTTTGTGAATATTTACTTCAAACGATTCTGATTTTTCATTTCCAAGAAAGAAAAATACAATGACGGAAGTTCTGTAGCTTCTGTTCTTATTTCTGGGAATTCCTACGCACTAAATAATATTTAACTAAAATATAACGAATAATATAAACCCTTTCTCTATAATATTTCTCTCAAACCTCAAAGAAATATTTATTATATATAAATGAAGTATTGCAATGGTGTATAAATTTCACCTCTCAATAAATAATATGCTTTAACGACAGCAATAATAATAATAATAATAATAATAATAATAATAATAATAATAATAATAATAATAATAATAATAATAATAATAATAATAATAATAATAATAATTTGGCTTCCTGGGAACTCATGTTGCGACGAAGATTTGACTGAAAGAAGAGACTTAAAAGAAAGAAGAAGTGAAAGTGAAGAAAGGACAATCAATAAAAAGAGGCTGACTGAAGAATAAGGGACATATCCATTCGCATGTGTCTGCTTTTTATGCCACAACAGACATCCTTTTTTTTCGCTCCCATTTCACCAACAAAATCCCTTCCACGTGGAAAGGACGTCCACAGAAGAACCTCTCGTGAGGATCAACTTTTCTTGCGAAAGAGAAAAAATGCAAATATAAAATGACAATAAAGAAAAAACATAGTTGTAAAATAATAACAAAGGGAAAAATACAAATGTAAAATAATAATAATAAAGATAAAAATACAATTGTAAAATAATAATAAAAGAATAAAATACAAATGTAAAATAATAATAAAGGAAAAAATACAAACGTTAAATAATAGAGAAAAAATACAAATGTCAAATAACAATAAATAAATAAATATGAATACGACCAACCCCGGACCAGGCAAAAAAAAAAGATTATTTAAAGACAAATTATCAATAATAAGAATACTTATAAAAAACAGTCTATAAGAATATCAACTAATGCGCCTTTATGACACTTAACAGCGTCTGGCATTATGTTCAGCTAAGGCCACAGGAATAATTACAGAGAGAAGTACCCAGCGCTTTCGCCTTACTCCAGAACACTAGAGAGAGAGAGAGAGAGAGAGAGAGAGAGAGAGAAAACGCAATTAAATAACATGAATGCGCTTGGTGCTTCTATCTTTTATTTTTCCTGTAGTCTTACCTGAATAAACGAATGGGTGTCAATTGAAAAATTAACAAAGGAGGTAAAACACAGAAAAGAATATACCTTACATTATATAGCCAAAGAGCAAAATGAAAGGCCGGACATAAGAGAAACATATCAGTATTTTACTGCACGAGATAAATCTAACTATTTCAATTCTTCCTCCTCAAAGAATGAAGGGAAAACTTTTCTGTTTCTGCTCAAAATAATGAAGGGAAAACTTCTCTTAATTTCCTGAAAGGTAAAAGACGAAAAAACGATTTGCTGGAAAACTTAATTTTCCTGGAAATTCCAGGATGAAATCGACAGAAGAAAATGGAGAATACAAAGAAGAAAATCTTTAGCAAATGAATAATGAAGAACTAAAGATAAAACAAATGGAGAGAAAAGCGAAGAAAACGATGTTTAGTCCGACAATAATCAATACGACGGCACAGGTGAAAACCCTTGCAACAGGTGATCAATCAAGTGCATGGGACGACGAAAGAGAAACCTGGTTAAAGCGACACAAAAAGAGACATGAAAAAATGAGGATGAGAAAAACGCAGACAGAAAATAATAGATGAGCACAAAGAGAAACCAAATGACTTAATAATTATTTGATAACAAAAAACTAACATATTGGTTAAAAAACATAAAAAATAGGGCTCTGTCGTAGTGAACGAGAAAATATAGAATTTTCCTGGAAAAAATTATACTACGGGAATTAGTCT
This sequence comes from Macrobrachium rosenbergii, assembly GCA_039081455.1. NCBI lineage: Eukaryota > Metazoa > Arthropoda > Malacostraca > Decapoda > Palaemonidae > Macrobrachium > Macrobrachium rosenbergii. The sequence goes on from JANJGK010000002.1 coordinate 37,610,562, forward strand.
CAGAGCAAGCCAGTCCTCAGTCGCTATAAGAGACTGTTTCCACTAAGTAACAGAAAACCCTTCGCACTCCTTTACAGACTGGGAACAGGGAACAACTTCGAATAGAATACAGGATTTAGGACAAAGGCCAAGCGCTGGGACCTGCAAGGTCGTTCAGCGCTGAAACGGAAACTCACAGTAAAAAAAGTCTGAAAGGCGTAACAGGTGAAAACCTCAAAGCAGTTGCACTATGAAATAATTGTTGGGAGAGGGTTAAGGAAAGTAAGATGGAAGAAAGAGAATATGAACAGAGGTACAGTATAAGGAATGAAAGGGGTTGCAGCTGGGGTTCGAAGGGGCGCTACAAAGGACCTTCCGTAATGCCTACAGTGCACCTCATGCACTACCCCCTACTGGGATGGGGGGGGGAAGGCGAAGGGAAATGTCGATATGAAAAGGATGAACTCCATTTTCTGCTTGGAAGACTTTCGATACTGGATACCGCTCATCCATCTCTTCACCGAAAGATATCCACTGGGTCACATGAAGACGGCCTCTCCACAACTCCTGTCAGGTAGAGATGCGATCTCCAACAATGGAGACGAAAGGGCAATACTGCAGTGAGGAAAGGGCAATAGATCACGCCTTACTCCAAACTATCAACCAATCAGCGGTAAAGTGAGACATTGAGAGAGAGTGAGAGAGAGAGAAAAAGGGCGGGGGGGGGGGTCTTCGTGCATATGCGCTGAAACTATTTTAACTTTTGATGTTTAATTTCCATTAAATTAGGTCAAGATGAAGACACTTACATTCTATAACATTACGCTCTCTTTCTCTCTCAATGGTCACTTTGCCGATGATTGGTTGATAGTTTGGAGTTACGCGTGACATATTGCCCTCATCTTGAAGCTGACTCTAATAACGCCATTACAAGAAAGGCTTTGGATGTCCCTTCCCTTTCAGCGTCTGTCTCGTGTTCTCAGGCCTAGTTTATATATATAATTAATATCACCCCGCCTTTAACCTTTGGTAAATAGACCTTTAAGAATGTACTTCTCGACGAACATCTCAAGTGTTAGGAGTGAAAGCATGTATAGATGGAACAGAATAGGATATGCAATTTAGGCCAAATACCAAGCGCTGGCACCTATGCGGTCATTCAACGGTTAAAAGGAAATTGACAGTAAAAAGGTTACAAAGGTATAACAGGAGGAAAACCTCGCAGTTGAATCAGGAAACAATTTTAGAGAGGGTGGAAAGTCAGATGAAAGAATGAGGATATGAACGGAGGTACAGTAAAAGAAATGAGAGAGGTTGCAGCTAGGGACCGAAGGCACGCTGCAAAGACCCTTACGTAATGCCTACAGTGCACCACGTGAGGTGCAGTGACGGCATTAACCCCTTACGGGAGAGAGCATGTATCAGTGCCATTCAGAGTCTAATAAGTCATTTAATTAAAAAGCTTGTTGTATTTATTTCTGAAACGACAGGACTTTGTGTCGTTGAGACAGACACCAGACAAGTTGCTTTCGAAACTCTCATTGAGATACAACAACAAAACATCCCGACAACTTTCACGAGACAACTTCAGTGATTCGGCGAAGGGAAAAACTACCGACCTCACTGCCACGAAAACTAGTAACTAACGACAGAATACCAGTAAAAAATGCGCCGAAGTTTCTTCGGCGCAATCGGGTTTTCTATACAGCGTACAGTGCTGTATGAAACTCTCAGCCTCGGCCCATGAAACTTCCAGCAATGGCCCGGTGGTGGCCTGTGTTGTTCGCACCTACAGTATAGCGGTGCCAGACGCACGTTCATGGCTAACTTTCACCTTAAATAAAATAAAAACTGCTGAGGCTAGAGGGTTGCAATTTGGTGTGTTAGATGACTGGAGGGCGGATGATCAACATACCAATTTGCAGCCCTCTAGCCTCGGTAGTTTTTGAGATCTGAGGGCGGACAAAAAAAAAGTGTGGATGGACAGACAAAGCCATCTCAATAGTTTTCTTTTGCAGAAAACTAAAACTACCCACAGGAAAGAAAAGCTAGAGTGAGAGGAAAATAAAGTCAGGAAAACAAGTCTGTGACGCTACAAAGCCTTTCCCTCTTCACAGAAAGCATCTGCCTCAGGTCGTTTCGTCCTTTTCTTGGGATTATGGGACTCCCTCTCTCTCTCTCTCTCTCTCTCTCTCATCACCTCTTGTGATTATGAATTTTTCTGTCCGTGTTTACCTACAGCTTCATCTGTTGGTAACTGGGACTATTTATTGCTTTTGTTTATATAAAAACAACGTAGACCCTTTCTTTCGTTTCGTAATGATAGAATAGAATTGAATTGAGGCCAAAGGCCAAGCCCTGGGATCTATGAGGTCATTCAGCGCTGAAAGGAAAACTGATAGTAAGAGGTTCGAAAGGTATAATAGGAGGAAAACCTCGCAGTTGCACTATGAATCAGTTGTTAGGAGAGGGTGTAAAGGAAGAAGAAAGAAAGATTATGAACAGAGGTACAGTAAAAGGAATGTAAGGTGCTGACAGCACTACCCCCTACTTGGGTTTCGTAAGGATGAACGCGCACTGGAGTTAAACATGTTGGCAACTTATCGCATACATACCACAAACAAGTTGAATATAAGTCAGCGGCATATTGGTGGTCCTGATAATTGCTTCATATGGTTATCCGGTATTTGCCAGAGATTTATTCTCAACTTATAGTCGCTGACTTGTTTTCAATCTGTTTGTGCCTACAATGTATCGAATTGTATAACAATACAATACGATACTTTTGACTTCCAAAATACCCTGTTACCTTCGCACAGACAGGGCAGCCACCTTGTTTCTGCAATGAATCTATTATTATTCTTGGTGACAGATCATCATCTAAAATAAAGGAATATAAAATTTAGGCCAAAGGCCAAGCGCTGGAACCTGTGAGGTCATTTAGCGCTGAAAGGGGAAACTAAGGGTAGAAGGTTTGAAAGGTGTAACAGGAGGAAAACCTCGCAGTTGTACCAGGAAACAATTTTTAGGGAAGTGGAAAGTCAGATGGAAGAAAGAGAATAAGAACGGAGGTACAGTAAAAGAAATGAGAATGGTTGCAGCTAGGGGCCGAAGGGACACTGCAAAGACCCTTAAGTAATGCCTACAGTGCACCGTCTGTGGTGGTACACTGACGGCCCTAAAAGCCCCTACGGGGTTGACAACGTAGCAGATACCTGTCACATTAATGCTAAATGTTCATCACCTTTCAAAGTAAGCGCTGAAGCAAATATGTCCAGCCCGTTCTTGCACATCTCTCACGTCCAGGAATATTTTCCCAGTACAAACCAACCCTCATTATTACAGGCTAATCTACTGTTTTGGCTTTTTTCCAGAAATATTTGGTAGGCACTGGTTGTCTACCTATTGTCGTTCATCTTTTGGAAGGTCAAGTTGCCTCTTTGTCATCGAATAGTCCTGTTAGCACCAGTTGCGTTTCCTGCTTTCTATATAATCTTATTGGATACGAACAGATGGAAAGTCCATCACGAGCAGATGCTGCCGAAGTTGAAAAATACCCTGTTAAGGAGAGACGAATTCTGAAAGTGCATGAAAAACGCAACTTTGAATTTTATTTACCATCGGTATCCGTCAACTCTTCATACTATTGCCAGCTCACAGCATTGTTAATTATTCTCCCATTATTAGAAAAGTAAATAGAAAATAAAATCTCTCTTAAACCTCGTCGGACTTCGCAAAGGAAGAATAAAATTCAGGACTCAAAGAAATGAGACGAACCTAAAATATCGCTGAGAGTTGAAATTCGTCAGACAAACAGGACCTTCGGTCATCCCAAAGGAGAATCCAGAAAAAGACCCCTTGATGAAACTGAGATTGAGGATTAAATATAAAATAATAATCATCATATAGATACCAACACAAATGGTTAAAATTACAAATAATTCTTGCGTTCGTATGTATAGTGAGCATATTAGAAACGCTGATAAAAAAATACCCAGTTTTCGCATTAGTTACTTAATAACCGGAAAAAATTGTATTTCCCGATCAACATCCACCCAGTGAGTTGAGTTCTTTCACAGCAATACAAAAGTTGACCGATAAGGGAGACTAATAAAACTCATATAATGAGATATCGTATTGGAAGATATTAAAAAAAACTAAGATGTAAAACGGTGTTCAAGTTCCTTCAAGCGTATGTACTCCACATACAATGAAAAAGTAAAAAAAAAATGTAACACAGAGACGAAGGATCACTATGAATAAAAAGGAGACAAAATCTGACCAGTCTCCCTGTCAGCCAGGCTTGTTTTTGGGAGGCGTTTCATGATGGAACTTTATTAGTTTGGGAGCAATTTCAATATTTGCTTTTCATTCATTGTTTTTCCTGTCCACTGTCATTTTTCACATCTGTAGGGGTGCAATAATTGTTTGTGTTCTTTTGAGAGGGAAGGGACCACGTAATGCCTTACTGCCATAACTGTGTATTTGTGAACGCGCCACTCTCTCTCTCTCTCTCTCTCTCTCTCACACACACACACACATACGCGCGCGCGCGCGCGCGCGCGTCGAATGTGCATGATAATAATAACAACTGATCCTTTGTTTATTTTCTCTTTTCACCAATGGAATTTATTGTTCTTTTATTCCTGTACCACATTCTTATACTTTACCGCTCCTGAATTGGCCAATAAGGGGGAAGGGAGAGTGCAATACCTGATAGACTTCGTAATGCATTGGTTTCGGCAGTTTCCTGGTATAATGCACTTTTTCTTTTCTTTACGATATCGAATAACATTACCCTAATTTCCAAAGTTATCGCGTTTTC
>JANJGK010000002.1:37615465-37617965 GCA_039081455.1 Macrobrachium rosenbergii
TTAACAAAGGAAAAAATGTATGTATCTAGAATCCAGCACAATTGAAGAATTAGTAGAACTGCCAAAACAGGCTTAATTTTTGGCAGTTCTACTAATTCTTCAATTGTTTTGGATTCCAGGTACATATTTTTCCTTTGTAATCCCCATCTGTCATTAATATGAGCTCTCTTTGTAAACTTAATTTTATATTCCTTCAGCCTGCTAAGTAAAGGACAACAAGTCGAAAGGTCTCGCAGCACTCCATTGTTTCTCTTTCCTTTGTGGATTTTGTTTTTATTTATGTACACATACACGCATATATGTATATATATATATATATATATATATATATATATATATATATATATATATATATATATTAATATATATATATATATATATATATATATATATATATATATATACATTGATAATCTAGTCCTTTTTTGGAAAATACGTCCTGCTTTTAAATCTTTGCAAAATCGATTTAAAATGGAATATTTAAGGTTCATTCCCTTTTCAAAAATACATTGTAACAAAGCCATGACACAATTGCCTATGTTACATAAAATAAATTTTGAATTTTACATATAAATTAATAACATCAGACCATACAGAAAGAAACACCCAACTTCTGTTTTCAAAATGTATAAATAACTGTTTGCTGATGTTGGAAAAATGTATTAATGCTCTTTATATTTATTTCAACTAATCCTTTACCGATGGACATTTTACGAAATGTTCATTAAAGTCTTTATTCAGAGAGATTTGTATGTAGTTATTTTCCGTTTGATAACAATGCTAATTGAAAACAGCGAAATTAGGGCAATTATTAGGTTTCATTTGGATGATTATGGAACCCAATAAATATTACTATGCTTGACAATTATGGAAGGAAATGTATTTGTATGGTCTGTTTATATAATTGTTATCTGTTTGTGGAAAAACTATGTCTTATTATAAATTCCATATGACCATGGATTTCCCTTCACAGCAAAATAGATTTTCAAAGTATAATAAAGATTTTCTTATTTAAAATTCAGAACATCACTCAACGAGAAATGGGGTAACAAAAAGACATATTATTATTATTATTATTATTATTATTATTATTATTATTATTATTATTATTATTATTATTATTATTATTATTATTATTATTATTATTATTATTCAGAAGATGAAACCCATCCATATGGAACAAAACTACAGGGGGCCATTGAATTGAAATTCAAGCTTCCAAAGAATGTGATGTTCATTTGATAGAAGTAACAGAAGGTAATAGGAAATACAGAAAGAAGATATCAGGTATTAGAAAAATAAAAAGGATAAATGAACAAATTAGTAAATAGATGAAAAGATGAATAGCATCAGTTTAGGAAAGTCTAGTTTACGAAACTCTTTAAATCTGTAAAAGAAGGTGATCGGGAAATTAATGGTCGCCAGGAGACCATTGAAACTCGACAGAATTGATGAGACGACCTTTGAATTTCCCAGAGAGGTCACTCGTCCATTGACACTTGCTGAATTCAGCCGGTTATTCTGGGGAAAGTGGAGAGAGAGTGAAGAGACACTTCCAGTCTCAACCTGAAGGGAAACCTTTCATCCGGTTAATCATGACACTGGGAAGATTAATTACTAGCCAGCTGTCGCGTTTGTTTTGCAATAGCTTCTTCCTCTTGTGATGAAATCCGTATCTTGCTGTTGCATAACCTGATAACACTTGTCATTGTAAAGTGGGGACCTCGGTTTGCATTATAATTTTTCTTGTTGCCATTTTATACAAAGGTGAAAGTCATGCGCTGAGGTGCCTTTGGTTTCGGAAAGGTCATGAGTCATCTATACACATGTATTCCGTAAGTGGCGTTGGTGCACCACGTACACGTTACTTGAGGATCTTTGCAGCGTCCCTTCGGTTCCAAGCTGCTACAACCCCTTCCATTTTTTCGCTATGTCTCCGTTCATATTCTGTTCCTTCCATCTTATTTTCCACCCTCTCCTAAATGCGAGGTTTTCCTCTTGCTGCACCTTGCAAACCTTTTTACTCGCAATTTCCATTTCAGCGCTGGGTGACCACATCATAGGTCCCAGCGCTTGGCCTTTGGCCTAAAGTCTATATTCCATTTCACTCCATTCTATACACATGCAGAGGAACAGCTGACTTATCTATAAGTTTTAAGACAGGTAGCAATTTTCACCTAAAATGAATCCTTGTCGTGTACTTTAGAAAAACTGAGTATTTCCAGCGAGAAACCTTTGAAAGAGAACGCGAAAAATTCCCAAATAACTGAACATCACTGAAAAACTGCAGTGTAAAGTTGGAGTGATCGTGTTTCACGTAAGTTCAAGGCGGAAATGCAACCTTAATTAACTTAGTTAAGTAACTTGATTCTAAGTTAGCGACTTTTCTTTTTGTAGGGAATTTCTGTAACATTTTCTGAAAATAGAAGGACGGAGGATGGGAGTACTATTGATAATAACATACAAATATAAAGTTTAGACTTGTAAAAACATTTAGTAA
>JANJGK010000002.1:37625465-37652965 GCA_039081455.1 Macrobrachium rosenbergii
TGACCGAAGGAACGTGGAACGCAGTTTAGTAATGTCTACCGTACGCCACGTGAGTTGCACCGAGCGCCCTATCCCGTACTACGGGGAATCATCATTTTAATAATTATATTTATTCACCAAACATATAAAATATTCTTCTGAGACCATTTATGTAAATGCTGATTTTTTATCGTCCCGAAGACCCAAAACGGTCATTCGGGGACCTTTTTGGTCATGTCATCCACTGGTCTCCCCTCGTCCCTTTTGTCAGGCCTTTAATCTTTGTAATCAAATATATTTCTTTTTGTTTTTTCAAATGTTACCTGGGTTCTTTGCCCGTTGGCTTGATTGCTTTGCAAGAGACAGTTTATGTTCTTGTGGTTTTGTTTCTAAGAATTGTGATTCATATGCAACAATATTAATCCATCATTATTTCATTATTCAGCATTTTCTTCCAATGGTATTTAAGTAATGGTAAAAAGAGATATATATATATATATATATATATATATATATATATATATATATATATATATATATATATATATGTGTGTGTGTGTGTGTGTGTGTGTGTGTGTGTGTGTGTGGTGTGTGTGTGTGTGTGTGTGTGTGTGTGTTCAGGGGAAATAAAATATTTGTTACTTTGAAGCAGTAAGGAAGAAATATCTTTTCCAACAAGAATATTTATGATGTTAGCCTTCCATACCTGTTGTTGTTCAGTGGAGTTTGCACAATATAAAATTCTAAAATAAAGTAAGCATAAAAAACGATTCAACTACAGTATTTTTAATGAAGTACATCATTCATTTTTCTGCAGACGAGTTTGTAAAAGATTTTTTATTTAGCTGCTGTTTCTATATGCAGTATGCTATAATTTTTTTTATTAATCCCCAACATGTTTTTGGGTAGTTGTTCATAGCTAGAGTATGATGAATGTTGACGCAAGGCTTGTACAGAAGTTTTGCGAACAGAGAACAAATTGAAGCATTTTTTTGCCATTTGAGTTTTTGATAGCGATTAATCTCAAATAACTCTATAATCAGTAGTTCACAATAATCATCACTATATGCAAATTCTAGTCACTTTGATATATGCTTTAAATATCTGTCTCTCTGCCTGTTTGTGAGTCAATAGTTTTCCCCCTTTTGAGGTGTTTAAAATCGTATCGAATATATCCAGAGAAAGTAATTCCTCTGCGCTCTTTATTGATAAATATATCGTCAACAGATAATTAATAATCCATTGCTTATAAAATCTTAACAAAATTATAATCACTTACAAATCTTATTCCATGAATTCTCTTGAATTTTTAACAACCAAAAGGTAAAGAGAGAGAGAGAGAGAGAGAGAGAGAGAGAGAGAGAGAGAGAGAGAGAGAGAGAGAGAAATATGCCACATTTTCTTGAGAAATTTTAGATTTTCCTCCGTGGCGTTCATGAAAGCCAGGAAGTAATTGGCAAAAAAAAAAAAAAAAAAAAAAAAAGATCCAATCCATTTACTGCAGGTTCTGAATACTTTTTTCCTTACAACAATTTTGTTTCCAATAAAAAAAGTTTGGGTTAATTAGTATTGCGAAGTTTTTTCCTCTTTAATAGTGGGTTTTTCAAGGAATTAATAGTTACTGTTTTCTTCTATAATATTTATCCTCTGTACAAAAACACACTTGTTTGCATATTTTTAAATTTGCTTTGCTACGACCAAATTTACTTTTTATTAATAAAAGACGGATACCAGTGTTTCAAGAACCTTTATCAATAATTTTTAGTAAATCATGCTTTGCCTATCATTGCTAATTATATTTATGTATGTTTAGGTAACTTTCGTCAAGAAAGTGCGAACTGACTAACTAGTAATTGTACCATTATGTGTCCTAAATCCATGGCGTCCTGTTATTAAAGTTTATGTGTAATTAGTGTAAGTTAATATTTTTTTTATTTTGTATTGCTAACATGACTACAGTGATATAATTTACCTGCTATATAATTTGTCTTATTTTTTTTTCAGTTCTTCTAAGTGGAATTGACATATTGCCATATAATCTTCAGCAGGTACAAGGATACTCCGTGCTTGTTATACTAACTCCTCATTATATTTATACGAGTATATATATACACACACACACACATATATATATATATATATATATATATATATATAATATACATATTCATATATGTATATATACATATATGTATGTATGTATGTATGTATGTATGTATGTATGTATGTATGTATGTATGTATGTATGTATGTATGTATGTATGTTGCACGAACACTTTTAGAACTGTAAGCAGTGCTTCGGGTACTGATGCTGTTGTCGTATTCTCTTATTTCTCCTCCTGTTTATTGTTTATGTATTTTCTTTCCTTTACCTCTGTGTATTTATTTGTTTTACATATTTCCTTTCCTTTTTCCCTGTATATATTTGTTTACAAAGGTCGTTTGGTTCATGCTGTCCACATTTTTTTAATCAATAAACTGCCTCTAGAGTTATTAGAATATTTTTTTTTAACAATATCTTTTTTGACTTCAAAGTTGAATATTTAACACAGTAAAAATATAATTTTCAATCTGTATTTCATATTTCATCGCTCATAAAAATGCAGTAAAATGTTCGTTATTGCGTTCTGCCTGAAAAAACACATTTAATAGCCTTCAGACCAAGGCTTTGCCAAATACATTTCGTAGGAGGAAACTGTTTCCCTTTACACGGCAATTTTTCCTTGGAATATTTTATCTTTTATCTTTCTCTTCTTTATGTTTCTGAACAACGAATTGCACAAAAAACAATCATATGAAACAGACTTTGGTGCTGCCGTCAACAAAAGGTCATTAAAATTATTTTCTTGGTAAAATGCAACTCTATGAAGTTTATTTTCGAATAACGTTCGACTAGCACGCGTTTTGCTCCGATGCCTTCAATAATTTTTGATGCACGTAGTTCTCGTGCTTTTCTGTTCTGTGGCATATCTGACCATTTTAAAGCTGTTTTGAGTCATGAGGTGCACTGTAGGCATTATTTGAGGTTCTCTGCAGCGTCCCCTTCGACCCCAAGCTGCAACTCCCTTTCACTCTTTTTTACTGTAACTCCGTTCATATTCTATTCTTCCATCTTACTTTCCACCCACTGTTTGATTAGAGGAAAGCGCATCTTAATATTGCCACGAGATGTTGTAAAAGAGAATGTAGGAATATATATATATATATATATATATATATATATATATATATATATATATATATATATATATATATATGTGTGTGTGTGTGTGTGTGTGTGTGTGTGTGTGTGTGTGTGTGTGTGTGTGTGTGTATGTGTGTGTAATCACAATTAAAGAATAAATATCGGAAATTGTTCAGAATGTTTTAGTAACAGATCATGCTAACGCTAAAACAAATATAAGTTAAAATACTTAAAAAAAAAATATAACAAGAGAACATCACAATTAGTTGATATTCGAAGTAGAGAACGAAACAATAAATGATTTAAACTTCATAAGGAAAAGAACAGCTGTTCGTGGCAATTCGTTTAGTTTTATTTTTCCATAGTTGTTAAATATTGACGCATTGATCCTCTAATCTAATAATGGGAGCTTTTAGCGGACAAAGAGACTTACTGCTCTCAATACGAAGAAACGAGTTAGTAAAAAGATTTTAGCATAAACGACGTAATTAAATATGTATGAGAATGTTTTCCAGAGGTGAACCGAAGCAGTTTTTTAGTAACCCCCCCCCCCTCTCTCTCTCTCTCCTCTCTCTCTCTCTTCTCTCTCTCTCTCTCTCTCTCTCTCTCTCTCTCTCTCTCTCTCTCTCTCTTATTGGACGGCGCGCGCGTTCGATTCTCGAAGTGGATGAGGAAGTATGAATGCTTGCGTTCCCCAAACCCCAAACACTATTAGTCGACTATTGTGGGTTGCATCTTTGGTCATGAAAAGAGAGAGAGAGAGAGAGAGAGAGAGAGAGAGAGAGAGAGAGAGACATGAGGCAATCCTCACCCCCTGGTGTTAATATCATTATGTCTTTTAAGATAAGGTTGCTATCCCTACTTCCTCTCTTACAGGGGCTGCGACCAGTATCATGCGACTAACAACCAAATGCACAATTCATTGGTTAAGGCTTGGTGTCAAATTGGTCTTACGAAGTTAATTAATTATTTAAAACATTTTTTATCTACTTTATAAATCAATTTGAACTTTCCTTTTCATTTGCTTTTTACTTATGAGATCTTGCTGACGAAATATCTTTGCAAAGCTTTGTACAGTAAATTATTATTATTATTATTATTATTATTATTATTATTATTATTATTATTATTATTATTATTATTATTTATGTTTTTTTATTTATTTATTTATCTCATATGTCAGGCGGCAAGGTCTTATACTTAACTCAGCCAAGCAAGACCCTTTGAGTCCCACGCCGGCTGACATTCCAAAATCTCTCCATGATTTCCCTAGAGGTGCCCTGATGTTTATTTCTAAGCATATGGTTTATTTCGAAGCATACCTCCTTTTTTATCGTATTTGATGGAGGCTCAGGTCTGAGTCTCAGTTACCGGAGAGGCGGTTTTTATCGCTGGTTCATGAATTTATTTTTAATATTCTTACTGAATGTAATTTTTTTTAGGGTTCCTGCTTTTAGGTAATTCGTACGAGCGAAGTCCTTCAAAGCTGCTACGGTCTCTCATGAAAAAGCTGGACATTTCTGTGATTTACCATTATTATTATTATTATTATTATTATTATTATTATTATTATTATTATTATTATTAGAAGAAGAAGAAGAAGAAGAAGAAGAAGAGAAGAAGAAGACGAAGAAGAAGAACCTATTTTAAAATCACAGTTAATGCCTACATGTTGAAATACAGGTTCAGAATTCATTGAAACAAACTTCAGGACTCTGGAAAAGAATTGCATGACTCTAAACACCTCCACATCTGTTGAGGTCTGAATAACTTTACTTTCTCTTTGTTGTTTATTTCATTTCTTCTCCAAATTGATTTGGTTCTAAATGAAATTTAAGAAAGTGAAGATAATGTACTATTAGATAAGTGACTAGTTGCTTTTATTCCATCTCTTGCATAGAGAACCATATCAGCTTTCAAATAAATTTTCACTACTATGAATGCAAGTTGCAATTAATAATAATAATAATAATAATAATAATAATAATAATAATAATAATAATTAATAATAATAATAATAATACCTTAATAGCTAGGGAAATCGGCTCGAAAATTGAAAACTGCTTCCAGATTTTTAAGCCATTCTTGAACACAATTAGATAAATAGTATATTTCCCATTGATCATCTCAGGTAAACCTTCAAAAACTAATACCAATGTTAAAAGGTCCTCAACTTTCGCGCACCTTACGTGGCGCACTGTAGGCACTACTAGAGGGCGTTTGCAGCTCCCTTCGGCCCTAGATGCCACCTACTTTTTAGTAATTTACTTTACCTCCATTCCGGCTCCATTTCTCCAGGCCCTTAGGGGACCTTACAAGCAACAACCCCACAACTTCTCAGCAACAACAATAACAATAACTCCAGTAATAAGAGCAGGGCTGACTTATAATTATGTCCCAACAAAGGCAACCTGATCCTTTTTCACGAGTTCTCTCTCTCTCTCTCTCTCTCTCTCTCTCTCTCTCTCTCTCTCTCAACTTGTTATTCTTCTCTCTCTCTCTCTCTCTCTCTGAGCTTGTTATTCTTTTTACCAAGGTAATTTTTCTCTGATGAATATTTAGACATCACTCTACTCCCCTTAACAATGCTCTCTCACTCTCTCTCTCTCTCTCTCTCTCTCTCTCTCTCTCTCTCTCTCTCTCTCTCTCTCTCTCTCTCTCAAAACAACGGTCTTGCCTCTGACAGTCATTCTCATCTCTCTCTCTCTCTCTCTCTCTCTCCTCTCTCTCTCTCTCTCTCTCTCTCTCTCTCTCTCTCTCTCTCTTCCCCCACACTGCAACCACTGTAATATTTCCCGAACGCAGGAAAGACCTTTCTTTGAAAAGAAGTCGGGAAAAGAAAACCAGTGACTCTGGGCAAGGTGGTCATATTCCACTTCTTCCCACCCACAATAAGCTGTAGGTCCCGTTGCTAAGTAACCAATTGGTTCTTAGCCACGTAAAATAAGTCTAATCCTTCGGGCCAGCCCTAGGAGAGCTGTTAATCAGCTCAGTGGTCTGGTAAAACTAAGGTATACTTACTCTTCCCACCCAAAGGAAGTTTTCTCCAAAATTTTAAAGAGAGAGGTTTTTCTTCTCTTTCAAGAAAAATACAAGGGCGGGAGGGCGGGTTGGCGGGGGCGGTTGTTTAGAATTCATGAGAGAGCGCGATGTTGAGAATTCTCTGCTTACTGGATCATCTCTTACCTTTTGATACGGTATTTTTCTGGTTCTGTCTCTCTTTCACACACACACGCACTCTAATTAAACATGAATGAGACAGGTACGATAAAAGCAGCCAAACAATACAAGGTTTGCATAATAGAAGCTTTTCAGTCCCCCTTTAAAAGACGTGTTTTGTCTTTGATCCTGTATAACTAAGCTTTACAGGTACATGAAAAAAAAAAAAACATACACACAGACAAAAGAACATCAGACTGAAGGCAATAATATGATTTTCATGAAAGCAGGCTCAGATGGTTATAAATTTCGCTACAGATTCTCTCTCTCTCTCTCTCTCTCTCTCTCTCTCTCTCTCTCTCTCTCTCTCTCTCTCTCTCTCTCTCTCTCTCTCTCTCTCTGAGACATGCAAATATATACAGCACATAAGTATGCAGTCTTATCTTATGAGCTGTCATGTAAGAAAATGTATATACTGTCGTATTAATATATTTTATAATGAAAAAATCAAATTTTTCTATGATTTTCTGACTGAATTTACTAACACTATTTTAAACTGAATATTCAGTATTCCACAGTAAAATTATCAAAAGATTTAGTAAACTTTTGTTTTAATGAAGGGAGCGTCTATAGATAGATGAAACTAATTATATATATATATATGTATATGTATGTGTGTATATATATATATATATAATATATATATATATATATATATATATATATATATATATATATATATATATATATATATATATATATATATGACTATTTATCACATCACCGTGATTCATATACAATCAGAAAGCTACAAACGTCCTTTAATATCCAATTCACTCTACCTCGGAAGTAATATATTTTCATATATGTTACCGAAGGGGAATTTTTTTTTTTTTTTTTTTTTTAATTGATAATAAGTCCACCGTCCCGTGGCCGACTGGTTAGTGTGTCACTGTAGTCCTGATTCCTCGTCCGTCGCTGGTTCGATCCCACGGGACGGTGGACTTATTATCAATTAAAAAAAAAAAAAAAAAAAAAAAAAAAATTCCCCTTCGGTAACATATATGAAAATATATTACTTCCGAGGTAGAGTGAATTGGATATTAAAGGACGTTTGTAGCTTTCTGATTATATATATATATATATATATATATATATATATATATATATATATATATATATATATATATATATATATATATATGTATATCCCCTCGTAACTGCAAAGTAAGAGAGAGAGATAGAGAGAGAGAGAAATGCAATTGCGTCTTTCTGATTACACCTCCCATTCTTAAATGCGTTACCTGCGGCACATCAAAGCTTTCATGGTGGGTGGGGGGGAGTTGGTGACTGTAGTTATGGGGTGGGGTACCCACTTTCCACGGCTCATAAAGACTAATCAGTGTCCCCTCAACAATTCATCTAAGCTTAAAATTTTGAGTGTTAACTCCATTGATACAAATTCACACTTGGGTCTCCAAATGAACACAATTTTTTTGTTCATTTTGTTCAGTGGTTCTTCTTTGGTAGCTTTAACTTCAAACATTCTTTCCTAAGGCCTCGAAATGAATTTGTTGTTTTTGAAGTCACCTTGTTATTGAACGTTAGTAGGTTTTCATAAAATGAGTGTTGCTCGTTGATTGATATCCCTCAGAATTTTCATTGCAGCTGCTTGCTCATTTTTGTCTTATTTTTTCCATAGCTTATTATTTTCTCTTATATTTTATGACCTAATTCGTATTTTTAAGGCGTGAGAATTATGCTCTGTTATTTTTAGTGATGAAATAACCTTTCGTGCTGGTGCTAATTAAATGGAAATTATTAAATATGTATGTATGTATGTGTGCATATATACTAATATATATATATATATATATATATATATATATATATATATATATATATATATATATATATATATATATATATATATATATATTTATATAGTGTACACACACACACACACACACACACACACATATATATATATATATATATATATATATATATATATATATATATATATATATATATATATATATATATATATATATATATATTATGTTATATATATGTCTTTGCATAAGTTCCCCTTGAAGAGTAATTATGCACACGTACAGCGTTGTTGTTCATAGTAGCTGGAGGTACACTTCAGGGCCCCAGCTAATGTAATAATTTTAAGTGGCCTCGTTCCGTCCAGCATAAAAACACATCGGACAATCTGTCAGTAGCTTTTATCAGAAGTTTTCCCAGTCTTTTAATTTAATTTTTCTGGAAAGAGATGTGAAAGACGTAAAATGTTACAGTTCCCGGAGTCCTTTTGAAAATTCTATTGATTCTAGTTCCTTATATCATTGTTTTCTATGCTGAATTTGCAATTTTATTTCCATACCCGGTTTAAAGCTCATAGTTTCACTTCCCTGTTTTGTACTTTCCTTGTGGAAGAAGATGAAGGAGAAGAAGACTGTCCTAGAATATATAATACTTAACACAAACGTCCGCTTTACCGTTTATTGTCTAACACCAAATCTCATGATTCCTTTCATTTCTCGAAGGAAAACAAAAGCACCTTTAGAAAGAAAACGCTTTGAATTCTCGAGCCTTAACCCGTTCAGTCTCCTCGTCCAGAAAACGGAAAAAGGTTGAAGCTTTACATAGACGTAGGCGTTCGGAAAATCTGTTTAACAGATCACCGGTTCTTTCTCTCCTGAATATCTAATCGGAAGTTTAAGCCAGGTCGTGTTCAGGCCCGCGACAAATCGTTTTATTTTTATTTTTTACTTTTTTTTTTTTTTGCAGACCAGACAACTGAAGTTTGGGAGGCGTCAGATTCAAAGGAAACAGTTTTGGATTTGAAGGTGTTTTTTCTATTGGCAAAGTTTGTGCATTATTTTCATATACGTGATAAAAAGTACAGATTTAACTATTATATGATGGATAATTCCGGTTTTGTGGATCACTCACTGTCTTTTCAATCTGAGTTTATTGATGCAATAACCATAATGTTTCACAGGTAAACGATGATCGAAAAATATCCTGTCTGTTGTACTGAAGCTATTAGTAATCACAGCAACATTGCCTCATTAAAATGTTATATCATAGGTTGATCAGATGTGCTATGAATCAGTTAAGATCTGATTAGTATATTACATCGCTTCCCGATAATTAAACCTGGGGAGCTTTCAAGTTTATTTATTGAGAGGATGAAACCGGAACTGAATGCCAACTTGTTTACAAGCAACTATTGTTTGATAATTTTATTTCAGATTGTTAAAAATAGATAGTTTACCGCTTTTTATTTTTTCATTTTGGGAATTAATTTGAATATTACATTTATCTGAATGCTTTTTCAGGTTTATTTTTAATTTTAAAGCTTTGGATTACATTTAGATATTTATTTATGAATTAATGGAATTCCTGTCTATACTGAAAAGAATGTTTTCAAAACAAAAGAGAATTGTTCACCAGTATATTAATTAATAACATTTGCATGTTTTGATCTTACTTATCTGATTATATTGGATTCTCAGATAATTACTTTAAGATAATTCAAATTCAGCAAAAATGATTTGATGTGGCTGTACATTAAACAAAAGTTTTGGAGATTTTTCTGTTAATTTAATGACAAGAGAGAAAATGAACAATTTACAAAGTGTAATCATAATTCAAAGAATGAATACTCTGCATAATATCGTCTTAAGATTTCAAAAGAAATGAATTCCTCTTTTTTGTATGTATCTGTTTATGTATTTAGTTATGAAGCTTTCTTTTTGATACTGGTCGAAATAAATTATGTAATTCAAGACGTGTATCCTAACAGCCTGAAAAATATACTCTCTCTCTCTCTTCCTGAAAATATACATTACCCCGCCCCCCTCTCTCTCTCTCTCTCCCTTCCTAAAAATACATATTAACTTTCTCCCTCACGAGAATGCACATAATTATTTAAGAGTTTGAGAGGATTTTTCAGGCGTTTCTCGTCAGCGGTTCTTACCAGAGTCATAATCATTCGTGATTTATATATATTTTTTTCACCCTGTAACCAGAGGGGCAAAAATCCTCGCCTAACCTATTATGTCCGAGGAGGGTGGTCATAAACATGGCCACTCATGACCTGAGATTTTATTTCTTTTTTGAAGTTCAAGTGATTTATTCCTTGTTATGTTTGTGGGGTTGAGTGAGAAGGGAAAATATAACTGTAGATTACGACAAGCTCTGAAGTTTATATTTTAAAAGTGGAAGTTTAGGGGAAAGTTCTTTGAAATAGATGCAATGAAATGAAGTTTTACAATAACCTATTTATCTTTAGTCAAGGGAAAAGGTTTTGATGAATGTTAGATAGGTGGCATGATGGCGTTTCCATATATATATGTATATATACAGTATATATATATATATATATATATATATATATATATATATATATATATATATATATATATATATATATATATATATATATTTATGTATATGTATGTATGTATGTATGTATATATATAATATACATATATATTCACGAATATACATTTATATGATAACTTTATCATAACACACACACACATATATATATATATATATATATATATATATATATATATACAGTATATATGTATATATACTGTATGTGTGTGTGTATTTCTATATACTATATACATGTATGTTATATATATATATATATATATATATATATATATATATATATATATATGTATATATATATATATATATATATATATATATATATATATATATATATATATGTATGTTATGATAAAGTTATCTTCACTTTTAATATAATTGTAACATTGTTCTTGTCTTGGTATTATATAGACAATGACAAGACCACCATCACCAACAACAACATTAATGACAATAATAACACTTTGTACCCACGATGTAAAGTAAGTGAAAAACAATAATAATAATAATAATAATAATAATAATAATAATAATAATAATAATAATAATATGTCATTGGTTGGTGGCGCAAAGCAGCCTCCTATTGGCTGGAGAAAGCTTCTATCAAGTCCTTTCTCGGCGCTGTCGCAGCCTAGGAAACCGTCGAGGCAGGGGAGTGATGTCACTGGGTGGTACGTGACGTTGCGTGACGTCACGGGGCTCGAATTTTCATTGGCTGCAGGGTTGCCCGCCTCATTAGGAATTCGTTGCGCAACGTCACGGCGGCTTGAATTTTCATTGGCTGCCAGGTTGTTCACATCATCAGGTATTCTTGGGCCGGGGATGTCATTCGGTTTGGTATTATTGTCATGTCCTGGTATATTTCGTCTTAAGTTGGTAGGGAGGAAAAGCACTTCCTGCGTTGTGTTGAGTAAAAGCTTCTCCTGTTGGATAAGGGGCGCCCCTAGCAGTCGTAGACGTCGCTGGTCAGGGGCCCTCCCTATTATCCTGGTGCTTTTAATAATATTGTCGCGGGAGATGGCTTCCTGGTGTGGTTCCTAATAGCTCCTTCCTGCGCATAGCATGAAATTCTCTTGAACAGCTTCATGATAGTCATTTCAATGCAAGAGATGGGGCATCCACGGGCGGGGCATGAAAATTGGTAGACTACATTCGTCTGCTTCAAGGGATCTCTTGCTGGCAGGGTCGGATTGTTCTTCAGGATTAGGTCCCTGGTACGTCGATTTCGGTAATAGATGACAAGTTCGAGTTCCTTGTCAGCTTCATTGGAGGTCACATTCACCCTGATAATTTTCTTTAGTGCGTTTTCATTCTCACGGTAATGTGAGTAATTCTTGCCTTATAATATAGCTGGATTATCTCATGGGGATGTGGCTGCGGTCTCTCATTCTCATAGTCCCATCGATCCGGCTCTTTATGAACTTCCTTATTGATTTGATGATTTGAGTACCCATTATTCACAAGCTTCTGGGAGACACAGTCAAACTCATGGCGAGTATCCTGCCAGGATGAACAGTGGGTGAGGGCCCTCCCAACGTATGCCTTGACCGTGGTGTTCTTGAACCTTACAGAGCACTCGCTGTTGCCATTCAGGCACAGGCCTAAGTTCGTCTGCGTCGTGTAGACTGCAGTTTTTAGGCCATAGTCAGTTTTAGAGACAAGGACGTCGAGGAAGGGAAGCTGGCCGTTGTTGCTAAGTTTGATGGTGTAATTCAGTGAACTGCTCTGTTGGAACATACGCCGAACAGCATCAACCTCATCCTCGTCATCTGCTTGTACAAAAATTTCATCAATGTATCTTGCATATTTACGGGGTCTTCTTATATGTGAGAAGACTCTCTCCTCCACCATGCCCATATAGAAGTTCGCGAAGAGGACACCAAGGGGGGAACCTATCATGACACCGTCCTTCTGTCGGAACATCTGGCCTCTATGGGTAGAGAAGGGGGCCTTCTTTGTACATATCTCAGGGAGGGCCTGTAGGGATACTTCTGGGATGTTCAGCTGGGGTGTGGAAGAGTCTCTGTAGATGCAGTCCATGATGATATCAATGGTCTTGTCGACAGGAATGTTCGTAAAAAGGGATTCTACGTCCAAGGAGGTGATGGTACCGGTCCCTTGGGAGTCTTGGATTTCTTCAAGGAACTCAGTTGAAGAGTGTAGGCTGTAATGGCTTGGAACGTAGGGCGTCAAAATTTGGTATACTCACTTGGCTAGTCTATATGTGGGGCCAGGTGTCTGGCTGATGATGGGGCAGAAGGGGTTCCCATTCATGTGCGTTTTTACGTTGCTGTACAGGTAACCGTGGTTGTAGTCTTCGGTGATGGGCGGGAGGCATACCGCATTTGTGGCGGCATTGACACTGTTAATGATATCATTAGCTTCTCTTTTAATTCCTTCAGTAGGGTTCTTGGAGAGGCGTTCAAACTTGATGATACGAACAACTTGATGATAAGAACAACCCAGCAGCCAATGAAAATTCGAGCTGCTGTGACGTTGCGCAACGAATTCCTAATGAAGCGGGCAACCCAGCAACCAATGAAAATTAGGGCCGCCGTGACGTCACGTACCAACCAGTGACGTCACGTCCCTGCCTCGACTGTCTGCTAGGCTGCGACAGCGCCGAGAAAGGACTTGAGAGAAATTTTCCCCAGCCAATAGGAGCATGCTATGCGCCACCAACCAGTGACAAATCAGCATGAGAAAAACCTCCTGCTGACTACGACAATAATAATAATAATAATAATAATAATAATAATAATAATAATAATAATAATAATAATAATAATAACACTTTGTACCCATGATGTAAAGTAAGTGAAAAACAACAACAACAACAACAACAACAACAATAATAATAATAATAATAATAATAATAATAATAATAATAATAATAATAATAATAATAACACTTTGTACCCATGATGTAAAGTGAGTGACCATGTAATTGAAGTTATTTGGCCTCATTTACCCTGAAATAAAATCAGGCTGCCAATAACAGGTCATTAAACTTTAATGATTAATGACTATAGAATGGCCTCCCTAATTATTCATTTTGTAATGAGAGAGGCCAATTTGGGAGGTGAAATTAATGCCGATGAAAAGCGGTAAATATCTTTTAACAGAGTAAAGGAATATGCAAATGGTTATAGATTGTATTTCTGGTAATTCTACATTACGCACTCTGTCTAACAACAATAAATAATTTAATAAAAGTAATGAAAACAACACAAGAAAAGCCTTTGAATATATCCAGTTGTTCAAAAGACATCATTAAATTAGAGATAAACTATAATTCTCTTTTACCATGTTTTTCAAACTCAACAAACACGTAAATGATGTCTGGTAAAATTCCTTTTTATTAAATTTACATTTTCCCTTTTTTATTTAGTATCGAAATAATTTCTGCATTATCATATCTACAGTTATAAAGCTTCATAGATATGCCACGAGCAAATTTTATTCAGTCTAATGTTTTCTTTTAGAAAACTTTTCATTGTTGTATAACACACTCCACACATACAAACACACACACACACACACACACACACATATATATATATATATATATATATATATATATATATATATATATATATATGTGTGTGTGTGTGTGTGTGTGTGTGTGTGCGTGTGTGTGTATACATACATATACATATATATTTATATATATATATAATATATATATATATATATATATATATATATATATATATATATATATATATATATATATATATATATATATATATATATATATATATATATATATATATATTTCCAGACGTCGAAAGATAATAATTTGCTCTCTTTAATATTTTTTCAATTTATCTCTGCTCGTAAAAATGGATTTAAGTTAGCAATTTAGAAGGAATAATGATTATGTCTTGAGTCGCATTATGAAAGAATGCTAAGAATATTATTTTGTCAACATTTTTTTCTATTCTTTTGAAAAATTATTGAATACATCGTACAAAAAAAACTTTGAAAACTTCTGCAAAAACGAATATTCCCAGTCGACCATTACGGATAACGCGGACTAATCTCGGGTGCGTAAAAAATCTTAAATAATTTCCTGCTCTCACCACGAACTTTGACTCTCGCAGGCTCTGTGTCCGCCTTGCATATTTGATAGCTTCCTGGACGGGATCGACAGCGTCCACTGACAGATTCATAAAACAGATGTCTTGTTTGATTGATGGACGAGCTAAATACCAATGTAAATTGATAAGAGACGCAAAGAATGCAGTTAGTAAATGCGTGTGGACTGAAGTCAAGATAAGGTAGGAATTTCATCAGAATCGTAAGAAAATTGTGTTGGAAATTATTCCACATAAGCAATTTTGATTTTTGTTGAACGTGAAATGATATTGAAATTGAGATTTATTCAAAGGATGAAGCTAATATTGAACATGGATATCAGAAGCACTTCATTTGCATGAGAGACGTTGATGAGGGCAAGAGAGAAAAGAAATATACTTAGAAATTTTGCGTATTACTCTCTCTCTCTCTCTCTCTCTCTCTCTCTCTCTCTCTCTCTCTCTCTCTCTCTCTCTCTCTCTCTCTCTCCAAGCGATCCATCCCTGAAGCCAATTACCTTTGAGGCTTCGAGAGAAATTCGTTATCCCAAAAGCCGTTTGACTGTCCACGTCGGTCTGGTACAGAGCAAAGACTCGGTTTTGAATTTAGTCATTTGTGTATATTCCCTGGCATTCAACAGATCCTACCTGGAAACGACGTAGTATTTATCAGCAGTTGGTAAATCGAGTAATTATATTTGTAATGGAGAAGGTGAATAAAGAATGACTGTGTACCAAAGGAAGTTTTTCGTCCGTAAAAGTGGCGAAATAATGAGGGATTTGTAAAGAAACATTTTAGAACGGACGGTATATGTTACTGTAGATTTAGCTGATCTTATGCCAGCATGTGTTCTCGTTCCTTGAGCAGCTCGTCACGACAGTCAGGTTTTCAGAGATTATGTTTAGAAATAGAATAATTATCTTTTTTAAAACGTTGGATAGAAATTATGATAAGAAATGGAACAGTTATACTTTTTAAACGTTCTACAAAAATTAAGATAAAAAATGGAATGATTATATTTTTGTAAACGTTCGACAGATATTATGATCAGAAATGGAATAATTATCTTTTGAAAACGTTCTATAGAATTTAGGATCCGAAATGAACAATAGTCTTTTTATGAACGTTCCAGAGAAATTATGACGAGAAATAGAATCATTATATTTTTACAAACGTTCGATAGAAATTAAGATCAGAAAGAGAATAATTGACTCGATGTAAATTATGATAAGAATGAGCACAATTACATTTTAATAAACTTTCGATAGAAATTATGATAAAACTGGAACAATTGTCTATTTGAAACACTCGGTAGAAATTTTGATCAGAAACAGAATAATTATATTTTTATTAATGTTCGATAGAAGTTATGATCAGAAATGGGACAATTATGTTTTTAAAAAGCTCGATAAAAATTATGATCAGAAATGAAACGAGTATCTTTTTAAAAACGCCTTATAGAAATGGAACTCATTCTTAACACCAACTGGTCTGTTACTCCCGAAAGGCGCCCCTCCCCCTCCTCCGAAACTAAAGCAGTAACTTTCCACACCGTAAATTGGACCAATTTATTATATATCCTCTCGCCCGCATACGAAACAGCTGTAGGCTGCATCATGCACGAGGGAATTTTTCGGTCAAGCAACTTCGCTTGCAAGTTTAGCCGGCAAGCAATCAGACAGCTAACGAGTGGCAATGAAGTTTGGGGACGATAATTTCACACTTCATTTATTCATGGTAGGCTTATTGTCACGATCTGAGAATTATATCAGCCAAAAATGAGGTTCCTGTTTCCAGAACACGTAACCGAAGTTGCGTTGCATTTCAGAGAAGTTTGTGGCTCAATCAACGACTGAGTATTATTTTAATACTGGCGGTTTTAGAAGCGTGTGGCTAATGAATAATTTTTTTATGCAAAGTAAAATTCTATACTAAAGTGGCCTAATTTTGTTGATGATTTCTCACCGATGCGAGGAAAATTGTGACGAAGACTTATAGGAGGTTCTGAGTTCTCTTCCATTTGATATTTCTCTGAAAATGAAATATATTTCTAATGGTTCTGAACCTTAAAAACTAAATGATAGGTGTTTGGTCAATAATATTAGTTTAACATATTATTACTAATATATAATACTAATTTGCATATTCAACGGAATAGGTTAGGGGAGTAATGCACTAATACATACATACATACATACATACATACATACATATATATATATATATATATATATATATATATATATATATATATATATATATATATATATATATATATATATATATATATATATATGTGTGTGTGTGTGTGTGTGTGTGTGTGTATGTATGTATATATTCCGAACATACAACACTTATTACCTATCAATCCTGGTGTATGATACACTTAGAGACACGAAAATTCACTAGACACCTAAAAATAGAAGTAAATGTGAAAGAGACGGGATTCAGAAGATATCAAAACAGTTGTCACAACCGAAAATAATGTTCAGACCAAAACTTCCACCAAAATGAAAAAGGTAATAGAAAGATGTTAAAAAAATCCAATTGTCATTATTTTATCATAACCTTCTTTGCTGTGATTAAAAAAAAAACAGCGAATAAAGTATAATATCATTGACACCTTCATAACTACTCAGAATATGAAAGGAACTCGCTTCAAAGGGTCCAGTTGCATCAACATGCGCCCAATATGCCCTGATTGAAACGCATCTCTCAAGTTGGCAATAGATGTCGATTTCCCTTTTTTCTAAAAAAAAAAAAAAAAATATAGAGAGAGAGAAAAAGGAGGAAACAGTTTTAATCTCGAGTATGAAAAGTAAAGGTAACAGAAATTTCTACTCCAGGGGAAATTTGTTTTGGGGGGTTAAATTTCATGGCTAAGGTGGGTGATGTGTGCATGAATGTGTATATACATATATAATATATATATATATATATATATATATATATATATATATATATATATATATATATATATATATATATATATATATATATGTAAGTATGTATATATGTATGTAGAACCTACTGGTCACTTTTTACCAGAAACATGTAATTGTAATGCCCTCTTAAGTTCGTCGAATTCTTCGGGCTTTTTCGGATACGCTTGTCACTACAAAGCCTTAAGATCCAAGTGCAAGAAATATGAAGAAATTCTGATGTCCGGTAGTTAAGAGGGCATTGTGGCTATTACTATTACACACACAGACACAGACACATACACACACACACACACACACACACACACACACACACATATATATATATATATATATATATATATATATATATATATATATAGAGAGAGAGAGAGAGAGAGAGAGAGAGAGAGAGAGAGAGAGAGAGAGAGAGAGAGGTGCCTGAGTGTACATTTCCCCAAGTCTAGGTAGATCATTTGAACACCAAATCTGTACTTCCCTTCCATTAAGCAGACATATGAAAACATCCCACAGGAATATAATTCTGTAATATAAATAGCCTATACAAAATCATAATACGTTAGTCTAACGAAAGAATGTGATACTGAACAAATGTAGTATCAAAAAGTTAATTTGAAAATAAATAAATTCCAAATAATTCGAAAACAACAGCTGGTATTTCTTTTACCAGCTGATAAGTTGAGTGGATATATTTATCCATTTTACAATCTCTCATTAATTTTGCTATACAAAAGGCAATAAGGTAACCGGCAGTAAATGGACGGAAGACCTGGGTTAATGAACGTCGTGAAAACCCAATCTATCATCGAGTGAAAGCAGAGAAAGGCCCCTAAAACAGGAGAAAGCAGTTTATAGACAATGGCAAATAGCTCAGATTAATTATTGAAAGGGGAAATTAAATTAGATTTTATTTATTTCTCAGATTGGAAAGGGAAGTCATATGATGGACATTCGCTTTCATTCATTTTACTTCAACAAGGATTGGATCTGACTTAAACTTTCAAAAGGGAAACATCAACTGGCATATATTTTGCTAAATTTAGTCAGATTACTGGTTATTCTTAATAAGGGTGATAATGCTCAGTATCATTAATTCTCTCTCTCTCTCTCTTTCTCACACACACACACACACACACATACAAACATGACAATTTTTAAATAGAGACCTCACTCTTTAAAAAATTGTTATCCTTCCTCGTCTGATGTAATTTGAAAAGCAATAATTAGTGAATGTAAACAATATGATTAGCAAGGCTGTTATAGCTATACCTGCATATGCAAGCTTAATAAATATTTAGTTAGTTTAAATGGTGGAGAACGAAATAACAGAACATAAAAAACCCCTAAGGAGTAATTTAAGCGAATTAAAAAAAAGAATAATACCCATTTCATCTTATACATCAGGAATACTGTTCCCAGAAGTGTAATTGACGTGTATTCAGATGAAAAGAATGATCATTAATATATCAAATAAAAAGAATAATAATTATTTCAGATTATCCCTCGGTAATTCTTACGATTAAACACAGGAATAGTCTTGGCAAGAGACGAAGCCACCACATCAAAGGTTTACAATGCTTAATTAATTTTGATCGTCATTTCCAACGCAGTCAGGTAATCAGCAGGTGGAAGACAGCGCTTAATGAAGACCGAAATAATTCTAGGTTATTGTCCTCCCAATGTGGCGTCAAACGATCATCCACTGATTGATATTGACGTAAGAGTTCCTGTTATTAGCAAGAGTTGATGTAAGAAGAACTCTCTCTCTCTCTCTCTCTCTCTCTCTCTCTCTCTCTCTCTCTCTCTCTCTCTCTCTCTCTCTCTCTTCTTGAATTGTTCATTTTGCTAAATTTCGAGGAGCAGTATCTAGGTAAATATACCTGATTCTCCCAGCTTTTACAAGTGTTGACATCAGACTGAAGTATCATATTATACTTAGTCCTCCGCTAACAAGGGAGGGGAAAGAAGGCTGGATTGTGAAAACGAGCAGTTCCTGAGAGAGAGAGAGAGAGAATCAGAGAAATTTCATGAGAGAGAGAGAGGAGAGAGAGAGAGAGAGAGAGAGAGAGATAAGCAAGTTCATTTCTACGAAAAAAAAGAAACCATTTTATTCTTATTTCTCCTACAAGTTCATAGAAAAATAATAGCTCAGATTTTTTATTTAGATCTTCGATGCTTTGAAAATGTGAAAAGTAGTTAAACTAGAGATTTCCACGAAGCTGTTTTCATTTGTCTAATCCTAAATTAACTTTTTTTATTCTTAACGTATGAATTGTTCGGATGTGGACCCAGAGACGGATGCATACTTATTCGTAAAGCAAATATTTATACATTTCTGCGTTTCGTGGCCGTGCTTGGATGACGTAACTCCTGATAGAACACTAGGTTGTTGTTTACAAGGCTCGTGGTTCGATTAGGCTTATCGTTCGTCACTTTAACCAACTGTGAATGGGTATCTATCTATCTATCTATCTATATATATATAATATATATATATATATATATATATATATATATATATGATAAATATTCCATGTTCGACCTCCCTTCCCTGCTTCTTAATCGAATAATAAAATTTACTTTTATTAGAGTAAGAGAGCAGACAAAGTAGGCTGCTCGCATGCGAAGAAGTTAGGCAGAATCCAGGAGTTGTTTTCAAAATAAGTACACTCCCGGCCAACGGGCGAGACTTTTAGCTTGGAGTGTCATAAAGGGGATACAGTTTTGCTAGGCCATACCTTAGTTATACTGTTCTTAAAACCCTCTATCCTGTGTACTGGCGGGACTATTGTCATTTCAGGACAGACCCCGGGTAGGAGGAGTTTTGAAGCAAACAGCTAGAAGCTGCCCCACCGTCAGGAGACTCAACTCAGCTACGATAGGACACGGACGCGTTCCGTGCTGTCCTCCAAGCCCCCTTTGTCTCTCCTCCTTTGTTCGACACGAAGGAGAAAATTGTTATTCCAGCGGACCAAGGAATCTTATGCAACTGATCACTGCATTAACTCACCCAGCGGTAAGTCTGATTTGACAGTTACTCCCAGTTCTCTGTCCCTTCAACTGAAACTCTCACTTTCCTTGTTCTAATTTTCCTCTCTTAAACAGTCGCTGACTAAGAAATCCTAGTAAAACATATTTGCATTTATGAAGTCATCTATTAAGTACAATTATTGTTGTTTAGTTAAGTCACATAATTTATCCTCCATGGTGTTAAAAGTATTATTCTTGTGATTGAGTAATTACTCAAGACGTAATACCTATATTTGGAATGTTTACATTCCAGTGTTTAATTTCAGATTTACTTTTTAATAATCCTTACCAGATTTATAATTTTAATCATTTTTAATTACCACTATATTTAAATGGGATTACTAGATTCAATTAAGCCTTCCAAATATTACTGAAAATGACGAACAAAGAAGTAGCAGTTATTAGCAGTTAAGATCCGCTGTTAAGTATGAAAAGTGAAATCATTCATTTTATTTCTAAGCTCATGGAAGTAAAATAGCTTTTAACTTCCAGGGTAAAAGTTAAACAAAGAAGAGAATTATTTTCTCTCACCTGGGGATAAAGTTAATGGTTTCTTTTGTGGATCCGTCACGGGCAGGTCTCTCTCTTTTGAGATCTCTCAAAAGCTATTTGCAGTAAAAGCGATAAACAACTGTGAGTGAGAGAGGTACGGAAGGGCAGAGGGAGGAGGAAGTTGCAAGTTAATGTTTTGATGTTGGACACTGACTGTTGTGGGGATTTCTTCAGAGAGAGAGAGAGAGAGAAAGAGAGAGAGAGAGAGAGAGAGAGAGAGAAGTTAAGTATACCTTAGTATAACTAGACCACTGAGCTGATTAACAGCTCTCCTAGGGCTGGCCCGAAGGATTAGATTTATTTTACGTGGCTAAGAACCAATTGGTTACCTAGCAACGGGACCTACAGCTTATTGTGGAATCCGAACCACGTTATGACGAGAAATGAATTTCCATCACCAGAAATAAATTCCTCTAATTCTTCAGAGAGAGAGAGAGAGAGAGAGAGAGGGGGGGGGGAGAGAGAGGGAAGAATGAGGGAGAAAGAGAGAGAGAAGGGTGAGGAGAGAGAGGAAAGGAGTGGAGAAAGAGATTTGATTTATGGGCATTAAAACTGGTGACGCAACATCTAGGTTATTGACGCCGAGAGAGAGAGAGAGAGAGAGAGAGAGAGAGAGAGAGAGAGAGAGAGAGAGAGAGAGAGAGAGAGAGAGGTAGTAAGCCGTCTTATCTGAAAGGGGGACCACAACTTTTATGAATGAACTCCTGATAGATTACAACCGGAGCAGTATAGTACCACAGAATCCAGTCACGTAACCGTGGATGAATGGAGCAGATAAGTCAATCTTCCAGGATCTATCAATGTCTCCTTACAGTATCTGGAATGAGAGACAGATTTGATCTTGAGGACAATTTAAACGTCATTATCACCCAGTGTTCCAGAATTCCAGATTCCCAAGAGGGAAGATACGCCCTGGGAGGGATGAAGAAGTTAAACATGATATTATTGTTGTTGTTGTTGTTGTTGTTGTATGAGGAAGCTCTTCACATTTACATAATGAAAAGTATAGAAAATTTATCTGTGAAATGTTAGCAATCATTTCGCTTAGTGAAGGTAACATATGCAAATAATTAGTTGTAGTTTCAACTCTCTCTCTCTCTCTCTCTCTCTCTCTCTCTCTCTCTCTCTCTCTCTCTCTCTCTCTCTCTCACACAAACAAACACACACAAACACACGAATTTTTATTTCTTGGTTCATTTTTTATTATTTTATATATCCTTAAATAAGTTGATAATGATCTCTCTCTCTCTCTCTCTCTCTCTCTCTCTCTCTCTCTCTCTCTCTCTCTCTCTCACATGCAAGTGTTTCCTTCTTGGTTAATTTTTTATTAATGTTATTTACCCTTTAATTAGTTGATAATTCTCTCTCTCTCTCTCTCTCTCTCTCTCTCTCTCTCTCTCTCTCTCTCTCTCTCTCTCTCTCTCTCTCTCACACACACACACACACACACACATACACACACGCACACACGAATTTGTATTGCTTGGTTCATTTTTCACTTATTTTAAATACCTTTTCATGAGTATTCCAAAGACACCACCGATTGGTTGAAATGATTTCACTAAATGTGTATCTATTCCTATAAATTCTATGGCTTAACATTTGTGCATGTTCTGCATTTAGGTCAAATTAAACATTACCAGTAGGTACTGGTGCTTATATAACATCTTGAATTGACTCCGATGACCCTTATATTTCAGTATTGGCACCAATTTCAAGTTTGTATAAAAAAAATTAATGTAAAATTATACTGCACTTGTTTTGCACGTTAACTGGAAAAAAATATAATTTTTGCGGTTATTTTTCTTATCACTGCCACCTGTAGTCAATGGCCCCTGTATGCGTGTTCCATATGAAAAGTAGTTTATCGTATAATAATAATAATAATAATAATAATAATAATAATAATAATAATAATAATAATAATAATAATAATAATAATAATAATGTGATACAGTTTCGAGGACAAAATACGATCCTGCAAAATAAAGAAACCTAGAAAGTGTTTCTGAGAGATGTGGCGATTCCACGGGACACAAGAGTTAAGGACAAAGGAACAGAAGAGATAAAAAAGTAATAATGTTTAAATATGGATTTAAGTTGTCTATGGCAAGCTGATGTGTAAGTGATACCTATCATCCCGGATAGACAAGAAGTAAATCCCACAGGACCTCAGGAGGAACCTGAAGAGGACTTCCTCCAAAACAGCGTCTGCTGGCCACAGCAAGGGTTGCTGAGCCAGTGTTGGAACCCACAGCCAATAATATAATGTAGGTCAGTCCCTCATGAAACAGGTGGCAACTCTGGTCTACTAGACTCAGGCAAACCAACCTGGCCATTTTGTGAGGATGAAATTATAATAATAATGGTATTTATAATGGAAGCTGTAATTCATAATTATTGATATTTGTGTAATTGTATACCACTGTAAATATTCTTATGTAGCTATAAAAAAAAACAATCAGGAAATACCTTGAACTTTCTATCATGTTTTCTTACCATATATAATTAGGTGGTATTGTAATATAGTAATTAAAAATTAATTCATAAAAATTTGAAAAATTACAATAACGATGGTATTTATAGTGGCAACTTTTATTCATATATATGATAATAATCGCTAGAGTCTGTAATGTTTTATACCACTGTAAATTCTATGTAAATATGCCTACATAAATAGAACAAAATTCGAAAGTTACCACACAAAGTAAATGTAAATATTCATATGTAAATATTAAAAGTATTCAAGTGTTACCAAACACTCTATCAAGCCATTTTACCATGTGTTATTAGGTGGTATTGTAATATAGTCATTAAACATTAATTCATATAAAAAGGATGGTAATAAATTTTAAAGGGAAACGAATAATTGAAAAAAATCTCTGTAACGAAAACCAGAATTTTCTCCATTTTTATATATTTTCAACCATTCATATTTTCTCTCTTGTCGACGATTATCTAACTGCTTTGAATGCCCTCCCAGTGAAATTTCATTTTACAAAAATCAAGGAATAGATGAA
This sequence comes from Macrobrachium rosenbergii, assembly GCA_039081455.1. Lineage (NCBI taxonomy): Eukaryota > Metazoa > Arthropoda > Malacostraca > Decapoda > Palaemonidae > Macrobrachium > Macrobrachium rosenbergii. The sequence continues at coordinate 37,649,831 of JANJGK010000002.1, forward strand.
TAAATACATAATCGTAAAACCACCGAAGAATATTCACCTCACGGGAAGAGATGAAAATGAAAAATAATACGGAGCCATTATCACTTTTTGAAAAATGATTGTGCCATTAGCATACTGAGAGGCGAACTCAGAAGGAATTTTCCACGTTTGTTTTTATATATGAAGTTGACAATTGTACGCATTGAATTAGTACCCTAAAACAATTCTCCTTGTACTGTATAATTTACTTATATTTTTATCGAATTATTCATTAATTTGTAAATTAATTTTTTTTTTTACTTTTCTAATAACTGATTTATTCTTCTGTGCTTCCTTTGAACTTCTGTAACTTCTTGCAGATGAACACCATATTCTTTGGAAGCTTGAACTTCAATTCAGTGTCCCCTGTGGGCTTGCTCCTTTTGAATAGGGTTCATCATCATCATCAAAATAATAATAATAATAATAATAATAATAATAATAATAATAATAATAATAATAATAATAATAATAATAATAATAATAATGTTCCCAGTTTTGAATACTCTTTTGTACTTGTGTATGAATTTTTTTATTGACTTTTTTATAGATTTAATACAATGCTCAAGAGTTAACCTGCAGTAAAAGAATCGTTGTTAAGGTAAAATAATACTTTTCTTATCTAAGAAGGTTAATTTACAGACAAAAATGTAAATGAATTTTGAGAGAGAGAGAGAGAGAGAGAGAGAGACGAGAGAGAGAGAGAGAGAGAGCAGAGAGAGAGAGAGACGAGAGAGAGAGAGAGAGAGAGAGAGAGAGAGAGAGGAGAACTTTCCTTTATTTTTCCAACAACATATCCTGTCTCTTACAGTTTCCACCACTCTGCATTTCCCTCCAAGGCTCGATAAAAGCCACATCTGGGACTGAGGGAATATTATGCTTTGTTTATTACGAAAAGACTCGGATGATTTCTTCCTAATTTCTCTGTGGACAGAAACAGACAGAGAGAGACAGATCAGCATCTGTCGCATCCTGAAGTTTGTTTTAATTCTTGTCATCTTTTGTTTATTTATTTTTTTTTCCAGAAGTTTTGCAACATTTCCTGTAAACTGGAAAACTGTCTCCAACTTTTCTCTTCTCTGAAACAGCAGTTGGAGATCTCCACAAGCTCTATTCGTAATATGAGGGAGAAATTTTACTAATTGTTGCATTTTTAATTTCGCTAACATCATTACTAAACAAGTATGAAGAAACTCATCTCGTAATTTTGATTTCGATCTGTATACAAAATCGTCTTATATATTTTCTAATCTTTCTTATCCACAATAGCTCCTTCCTACATGCAAAGTTTCATAGATAGATAGAATCTAGTGGTCACTCTTTACTAGATGCTTATGTAACAGTAATAACCACAATGCCTTCTTAATTTCTGGAGTCTTCACACTTTTTGGATATGCTTGTCATTACAAAGCCTTGGATCCAAATGCAAGAATACGAAGTAAACTCTGATGTCCCGTATCAGGATTCGGACACTCATCCATAGCATTAGAGTATCAGAACGAGGTCACGAATCCTGCAACCGGAAATAAGAATTAATTCTTAATCATGTATTTGGATCTAAGGTTTTGCAGTTCTGTAAATTCTAATTACAAAACATACAACAATCACGACATTACTTCATGCAACGACTCAATATCTTTTGCATCACCACAATATGAATTACCTCTTTAACTCACCTTCCTACCTGTTAAGCATTATGTTATTAGGCCTCTCATTACCCAATGGAAATAGCCAGCTATAATCCACTTAAGCCACGCCTGACATACTGGCCGAGGTCACGAATGCCGCGTTTGTTGACACAGGGTCTGAAATGTTATGTTCGTCTTTAGGTGATTTAGCCTATGTTTCCCTGTGGAAATCCTTGTTGCACTGGAAGGAATAGAGGTATTTTATTTATTTTTTTTGTTTTGTTTTTAGTCACTCATTTATTTATTTAATTATGTGTCAGTTTGTTTAATTACTTCTTTATTTACACCATGTGCACACACTCATATACACACACACACAAAAGCACACACACATATACTGTAATATATATATATATATATATATATATATATATATATATATATATATACTATATATATATATATATACAATATATATACACACTTATATATATAAAATACACTTACATAAGTATATATATATATATATATATATATATATATATATATCTATATATATATGTATGTATAAATATATATATATATATATATATATAGTATATATATATATATATATATATATATATATATATATATATAATGTTAATTCATTTGTTTATTTATTACATTACTGGTAATCATACTAAAATAATCTAACAAGAAATGTGAAGGATAAATGAAACATAATTTCAGTAGGGTATAGCATATTGCTTTATATGAGGAGAAACCCACAGAGAAAAAACAATAGTCTCATATATCTGGTCGTTTCAAAAAGGAAAGAGTTCTCCAATTATTATCTCTCTCTCTCTCTCTAAAGGAAAGTTCTCCAATTATTATCTCTCTCCCTCTTTCTCAAAAGGAAAGTGTTCTCCAATTATTATCTCTCTCTCTCTCTCTCTCTCTCTCTCTCTCTCTCTCTCTCTCTCTCTCTCTCTCTCTCTCTCTCTCTCTCTCTGTGTTTCGTATGCTTTGCCATTTTCATTGGAACAGAAGCAAGACATTATTACAATTCAGTACGAAATCATTCTCCTCTTTTTATTTCTTAAATAGAATATCCCCAGCATTGCTTAATAGTCTCATTTTCCCGAGTTTCAAATTCACTACTTTTAATTGTACTTTACGGAATGACACTATCATCCAATACTTCTTCAGCAATCACCTTTTAATACAATATCTGTGAAGTATTTTTGGTTCAATTTTCTTTAATTAAAACCTTAATCTCTCTCTACCTCTTTCCTGATTATTCTCTCCTTTTAAGTGCCCCTTCATTTATACTGTGAAGTTTAAACATTTTTAAGACATGCCAATACGCTAGGAGAGGTTTGAAATGCACTTTTTGCCTAAGTTGAATAAGGGATTTCATTACAACCGTGACAATTTATACTTTGGTCTAAAAGGGAAGGATTCGTTCACTCCACTTTTATTTAACCAAAACCTTCGATAATTTGCA
>JANJGK010000002.1:37659531-37695878 GCA_039081455.1 Macrobrachium rosenbergii
CTGGTTATTACATAACTAATCACAGAATTCAAAAATTTACCTCACTTCAGCTAAATACCTGAACTCTCACAACAATAAAAAAATTAAGACTGGGTACTCTAAAGGTAATGGTGACCCCTTAAAAAGCGTATTAATCAAGTGAATAATCAGACTAAGTTTATGAAAATAAGTGTGCAGTATCAACAATTAAACAAAAAATATACTAAAGTAAAAGGGCATCACTCCATCATACAACTTTAACTGTTTCCCTGGTCTTAATTCACTTCAGCAAAACAAAAGGAACAAAAAATATTTATCACTTTGCCTTATGCACACAATTAATCCTATTCACTGGTGGTCAATAAATGAAACACTGTTTTTTAAAAACTTTAAATACAAAAATTTATTTTTAAATTCACAATTTATAATTAGAATTCACAATCTGAAAAAAAAGTTACTATCACTTGAAAACAACACAAAATTTAATTAATTCTTGAGTTAAATTATTAAATAAAAGTAAATCACAAAACTTTAATTTATCAAGAAATTAAATTATGCAAAATTTACACTATGAAGGATTACTCAAGATTTGAAAAGAAAATCTTAGTAAATGAAAATTAAGTCAAGTATGCTATGTTAAATTATTAAGAATTACTTAAATTGCTAAATAAATAAATGTTAAATTACCACTATATAAGATGTCAAAAATTAAGAGATTGCAAACACAAGAACACACAAAAATACACAAAAGATTTACCAAAATCAATTTCACATAGGCAAAAATCCCTTAATACACCTTATTATACCATGGTAATAATAAGTAAAATTCACTTTACCTTACACAAGCTTGTGAAAACTTTCACAAAAGTTACTCCAAAAGCAGCTGCTCAAGATTCACAAACCACACTTTCTGATAGGCACTATTACAAATATATACACTTGTTACCGCTACTATCAGATCTCAAAAGCTAAGACTAATATCAATGACCACACAAATATTTTACGCTAATAACTTCTCTCTTTTGAAGAGAGAGAGAGAGAGAGAGAGAGAGAGAGAGAGAGAGAGAGAGAGAGAGAGAGAGAGAGAGAGAGAGAGAGAACCACACAAAAGGTCTATGAAATCAGAATGAGCAAACTTTTAGGATTACTGCTAGGAGTGAAGTAATCAGATGACGTCACTTCCTGAGTAAAATGTTTTGGGGCCAAAACTAGCGTATTGGAGCAATACGTGATCAGAGAAATGTAATTTTAAACATGACGCAATTGCCAAATGCTTCGGTGCAACAACTCATTCGTATTTCTCAAAAAGGTACACATCTTTACCAGAAAATCACATGGGACAAAGCTTTTAACGAAATCTTAACACGATCAAAACAGACTGCAGCTGGCTAATTATAAAGGGCATGTTTTTAAAACACGACGAAGAACCAAAGTTGTTTGTCAGAACTGAGCAGCTTATTGCTACCCCGACCGGTCAATACGTTATCTTTTGTGATGACAATCGAAGCAAAACAAAGCATTCGCAGAACACACTTAGCTGGGAGACAAAATACGCAATCATATACTATGTTATATTATTAAAAACGTATTATTAATTCTAAATTATGCTGTTAATTTACCTAAATTATTAACTCTTTTGAAAAAGTTAAGTGTATCTTAGTTTAACCAGACCACTGAGCTGATTAACAGCTCTCCCAGGGCTGGCCCAAAGGATTAGATTTATTTTACGTGACTAAGAACCAATTGGTTACCTAGCAACAGGACCTACAGCTTATTGTGGAATCCGAACCACATTATAGCGAGAGATGAATTTCTATCACCAGAAATAAATTCCTCTTATTCTTCATTGGCCGGTCGGAGATTCGAACTCGCGGCCAACAGAGTGGTAGCTGAGAACGGAACCTGCTCGCCAAACGAAGAACTATTAACTCTTTTGAGATCTGACATTACACTGCATACAATATTTCAACAATTATTATTATTACACATAACATATGACAACTAGAACAGTAAATATAACAAAATCATGAATGATATACATATTACAAGGCAATATCATGAAATATATATATATATATATATATATATATATATATATATATATATATATATATATATATATATATATATATATATATATATATATATATATATATATATGTATATATATATGTAAAGAGAGAGAGAGAGAGAGAGAGAGAGAGAGAGAGAGAGAGAGAGAGAGAGAGAGAGAGAGAGAGAGAGAGAGAGAGAGAGAGCCATCTGCATTTTTCCTTTTCTGGGCAACAATCTCCCGACCTGATTGCACGTTAATCCTAAACGCTGGTCAATCATTTTTGAAGAATTAGACATGTGACATTTTAAATTCTAAATCGCTCGGTGAGGAATTATTCTTCATTTACACTTGTCACTTCATCCTAACACGGCAAGAATTTTTGGGCACGTGAAGCTTATTCCTCTGTCCATATTCACTTTAGTAACTAATATTCAGAGATATCAGTGCTATTTGACACTGTGCAAATCTTGAGAAATTAACTAGGGTTTCGATTCTGTTCACTGCTTATAAAACTTCTTTCAACATAACTTTTACTACTTTTCTTTGTAATCAATAGTATTTGTTTAATGCTGGCAACCTTGAATATAAGCTAACATAGTAAATTTAAACCGGATTAGCGTAAACATAATCGAAACATAAACATTCGGTTACTCATTTAAACGAGAAATCGATTGATTATTATATTCCCATGCTTCGTTTAAGTTTATCCATGAATATAACAGTATATTTCTGGTACACAATACTTGTATTTTTTTTTCATTACTGCTGTTATCTAATACCCCTTTCACTATACATCATGCGTGACACAAAGAGAATCGAATGCGAGGATCTTGAAGGTAAGGTCAAGTAAGGTCAAGTTGAAACTCATAGGTCACCCGAACTTAAATACATACACAACACACACACACACACACACACATATATATATATATATATATATATATATATATATATATATATATATATATATATATATATATACATATATATATATATATATATATATATATATATATATATAATATATATACATATATATACAGTATATATATATATATATATATATATATATATATATATATATATATATATATATATATATATATATATATATATATATATATATATACCATCAACTTCAGTGAAATTCAGAGTTATGAAGCTTTCTTACCGTCTTCACAAATCCCAATCATTGCAGACATGGTCCCCAAAGGTGTGAAAATACATTTTTGCAATATGCATTCGAAATGCAAAGAGATCATATATATCCCTTGCACGCTGCAACTCTTTCTGAATAGATTCGCCGACGAAGGAAGATCAAGGAATATTCAATGCCTTCGTGATGTTCGCAGGCGTGATAAAGCCTTCTGGAAATATACAGCTAAAGAACTACTGGGATTCAGGATTTTTCCGTCTCTTGTGAGTGTTAGGTTCTTCCACAATATGGTCAAACATATCGTAAACACACGTCGGCAACTTATCTCATACATATCACAAACAGGTTGAAAACAAGCCAGCGACACTCTGTGAAGAACAAACCGCGTGTGGAGAACAACAAACCTTTGACAAATGCTGGATAATCACATGGATCTCGGGTTACAACTAGTAATAAGTCGTTGACTTGTATTCGACATTTTTGTGATGCTTGTGTGTGTGTGTGTGTGTGTGTGTGTGTGTGTGTGTGTGTGTGTGTGTGTGTGTGTGATACGTTAACGACGAGAGTTTATGAAATCTAGGGCGGACTCACTTTTTCTTTCTTATTATCACACAAATTTATCATTCACTTCATTTTTTAGTAAACGTTTGACAACACTCACCTCATTCAGTCATGTATTTAACCTTCAAAATTCTCAAATTTGCTTGATCCAATCAGCTGCCGATCAGGGCACGAAGCCATCAGATAAGCAGAGCGACAGAAACATCAAATATCAGAGCATGGGATGAGAGACAGAACTCATTAGCTTTTCTTCCACTGAATACACGGATTAACACTAGAATGGCCAAGCAGTCATTTTGATTGCTTTTAGACATAGAGACGCTTTACATAGCTGAACTATCATCATTATTTAGTTGATACATCACGACTTTTCCTAACTTATTGAGTAGTTCATTATGCTATAAGAATTTAATTATTGTGCTTGTTATTTTTTTAAATACAGCTCGCACTAACACAAACAGCCAAGCAACCATTTTGGCTGCCCCGTCCACAAGCCTCGCCCGTGTCTAGGAAGCAAACCTGAAGACGTGTACGGAAAGACGCGTTCAGTTCCATCACATTATTATTATTATTATTATTATTATTATTATTATTATTATTATTATTATTATTATTATTATATTGTGTTGAAATATTGCTATGTAAGTTTTCTCCTCCTGCATCCTTTATATATATTCCTTTATTTATTTTTACAGAGGAACTCCCATTTCAAGACGAATATTCATCATCAAACACGATTAGAGCTAAATGCGGTACGGTGTCTCATGCAGCTGAAGATTGTGGGAGATTTTCTCAGCAAACATATTGAGGTAAAATCCTGGCCCTACCTCTTTTGCAAAGCGTCTTATACAAAAAAAGCAGTTACATGAGTGCCTTTGGGATATTCATAGATGATTATGTCATTCAACACATCAGGAAGTGCACTGAAGCTGAAGGCAGAAGAGTCTTGAAAAACTATGATTACAAAGTATCTCATGAAGAAATTCTTGCAGCAATTGGAATCATCAATGCTCGTGGGATTTTGACAAAGAATCAGGCAATTGAATTTTATGGTCAGAAAAATGGGGTCCACCTTTTTCAGGGATACAATGCCACGTCACAAATTCAAAGAGATAATGCGGTTTATAAGATCTGACATAAAAACAATGAGGTCAGGACGTTTACGCACAGATAAATTTGCTCATATTTTTGAAGTGTGGAAAAGATTTATTGGGAATTGCAGAGCCGCTTATAAGCCACACGAGAACATTATGATTGATGAACAACTTTTTCCCTCAAAATGCAAATGTCCTTTCCTACAGTATACGGCAAATAAACCAGACAAATTTGGAATAAAGTTTTGGGTTGCTGCTGACAGAATCAAAGTATATATTAAATGCATTTCCTTACTTGGGAAAAGATGAATTTCGACCAGGAAATCAGCCCTTATCAGCTTATGTTGTGCTACGATTAATGGAACCATTCACTGGGAAAGGTAGAAATGTCACAACTGACAATTTATTCAAATCTCTTCAATTAGCTGAACATTTGAAAGCAAAAAACACCTGTATTGTTAGCACAATGAATCGTGCCTATAAAGAAATTCTATCTCAAATAAAGTCATGGAAAGGTTAACTGATGATACACATCTGCTGAAGAATAAGGATACATTGACAGTATACCAAAGCAAGAAAAACAAGACAGACTTTATACTCAGTTCACTTCATCGTACTGTTTCAGTCGGAGATGGGCAGAAGAAGAAGCCAGAAACTGTTGAGTATTATAGTGCAACCAAATTTGGAGTAGATGTACTTGACCAAATGGGGCGTAATTATTCCACAAGGTGCCCTTCCAGACGTTGGCCTTTGCATATATTTTACAATATTCTCGATCTTGCAAGTATCAATGTATGGATATTGTATTCAGAGGTCACAGGGGAAAAACAGCCGTCGTGATTTTAATCTTGGATTAGCAGAGGAATTGGCAGATTCTTTTACAAATTTAAAGATGGCTGAAAGTAATGAATATTCTGATTAGATTTTGGAAGAGGTTAATAGTAAATCCAATAAGAAACGGAAGCTATGCCAGATCCGCATGTGCAAAAACAACAAAACGGTTATGACCTGCAAAAAATGTGAGAAATATGTGTGTGGAAAATCCACTGCCGTAACTAAACAAATTGTATCTTGTAAATTGTGCAAGAAGTAAGGATAAACACGTTCTCCATCACAGACCTAATATTTTTTTTTTTTTTGCCTTTTCGTATCTACAATTTTAATAACTACTGTATATTCTATGCAAAACAGCAAAAATATTCCCAAAAATCAATATGGATGTTAATAATTTTACTCGCTGTTTGGCTAATACCAAGTGAAACCTAAACAATATTGGAGGAAGGTTTCCCATAGTATGTACATTTTTATTTGCTTTGAATTTTTTAAAACCTTTTGCTATTATTGTATATTTTCATTTAGAGGAACAAAACGGGAAGTTGATTTGTTATGAAAATTTAATATCATAAAGAAAATAAATAAGACAATGAAAATTTTTTTTCATTCCTATAGGAGTTTAGACTGGAAAAACTTTGTATGTAATATGGACAGCACTCTATGCACTACTTATAAACTATTTGGCGACACAGCCTTATCATGTACTTCCTCTCTCATTTCCATGTAAATGGTATACTAACTGATGTAAAGTCGCAAGAGAACTACTAAACTAATTTTATTGGGAAATTAGATACTTTTCTATTAAATTAGTCAAAATGACCGCTCGGACGGTAATGGTAGGTGTAGGACTTCGGTCTTTCTAGTGTTAATTCATGTCATTCAGCGGTGTTCGGCCAGGAATATTGCTTTCAGAGCGAGAGACGTTTTCCCATTGTTTCGATCTTTCGGTAAGAGAAACTAATTAATCAAACAGTTTTATTCGTGTACTATTAATTAATCTCTCTAACTCTCTCATCTTTCTCTCCCCTCTCTCTCTCTCTGTTTGCCTGTCTGTCTCTCTGCCTCTCTCTCCTTCTCTAACTTCTCCCATAGGAAACAAAAATATTCAGACACATCATTAAATTTCACTACATTATGTTAAAAAGTATAACGAATATTAAATTAGGAAATTTTCGAGTTTCTCGCGGTGTCGAAACTTCGACAAGAGGGGTTGTGCTTTTCCGCAAGTTGTGGTATAGTTTTATGTATTTTTTCTAAATTTACGTAAAGCGGAAATACATATTTTGTAGAAGAAAGTTACTATGTTTTGTTGTGTTTATATTTGGTTGTGAAAAGTATGGTGTTTTGTTGTTTCATGTATCTAATTGTAAGTATACGTGTAACGGTGCTTAACTACCGGACATCGGTTGTTGTTCAGTCGAACGTTTGGTGGTGGTCAAGGAGGGCCATGAAGCCAGTCTCGTCACAGCATGATTACTGCAGTGTAGTCCTATCCAGCAGGGACTCATAGTTGTCGGTTTAAAGTTCATTTAGGGAGATTTCCTTCAGGAGATATGCATATCTAAATGTGAGGAGAATTTCTTGAAGTGTGCTTTAGATGAGGGTTACGAAGTAGAGGTTGTGCTCATGCCAATCTCATTCTAGTTTAGGCTGGGAATATCGAATGCGCCATTTGAAGTAACAGTAAGTTTATATCGTTTATGTCTTTGACTATATATACACAACGCAATGCAGTGTCTCAAGTGCTATTTGGAATATGAGTGAAGTAAACTTGGGTGTCGTTGTAAGACTTACTCTATGATTAGGTTAGTACGTTTCAAACCGTTTACGCTATACGATTACACTTACAATTTGGAATGCTCTACTTGTTCTGAATGAGTCGGAATACTCGGCATTAAGGGGAAAATATGAATGCACATTTTGGACACAGCGAATGAGCTTAGACCTTGGGGGTTGCGTCTCTCTTGATATCTTACAGGCCTGGAGAGACAGTATTAGAGAATAAGTATGAAAATATGTACAGAGAACAAAGAGGGGGAGAAAAAGAGAGAGAAAATTAGCGAATGCAGGGAAAGGGGAATAGTCACTTTTTCTGTTTGTTTTTATATATTTATACTTATATTTATATAGAATCTACTGCTTACTCTCACCAGATATATGTACTGTATATTATTAAGAGCCACAATGACTTATAAATGTTTGATTTCCTCACGATTTTTGAATACGCTTTTCACTACAAGATTATAATTTTCACATCGTGTTTTACCAACAGTATCGAGACAGATACTAACTTCATTTTGGAATCATTATTTCTGATATCGTTGCTGAAATCTTATCCCATTTATATTCTCAGTGACTAGTAACTTAAGATTTTCTTATTATTGTTATATTTATGATTGTCTACAACTAATTAATAAAAACTAATTTATACAACATTTATTCCCTTTGTCAATTATCACCTAATACTAAATACCATGGTCTTGGAAAAAGTGTACCTATATTATTATTATTATTATTATTATTATTATTATTATTATTATCATTATTATTATTATTATTATTATTATTATTATTACGACCTGTATATTCTACAACTAATTTTATCAATTTTATTCCCCTTGTAATTTCCTGTTTAAGCAAAATACCCTATTCTTGGGAGAAGTGTATTATTATTATTATTATTATTATTATTATTATTATTATTATTATTATTATTATTATTATTATTATTATTATTATTACGTGTGTGTATTCAGAGAGAAAACGATACCACATGCAACCATTTTCCTTTCACTAAGTCTCTCATTATATCGTTTTACAAATTCCTGAAGCGGTATCTTTCCTAAACACACTCGTAATGTCTGCGCAGGCAAAGAGTATGATAAAGTTTTTCATCAAACTCGAAGCTTTCCACCAATTTCGCCAGTCATATATTTCTCATATTTTTTAAACACTTGCTCTCTGTGAACTTAATTCTTTAAACACTCAATTGGAAAAGTTCTTAATTTAATCTTCCTTTCGGACATGGTACAAATGGCTTTGCTCGAGTTTCTTGTTTTACACCAATCGAATGAAATGTTGTAGCCTCTCTCTCTCTCTGATATATATATATATATATATATATATATATATATATATATATATATATATATATATATATATATACATATACATATAACTAAATGTGTTCAGAGAAAAATGAATCTTTAACATTTATGTTTCTTTTCTTTTTTTTACAAAGACAAAGACATAAAATCTCTATATAAGTTTCCAGGCAGCAAGATTTAAAAGAAACACAATAACTACTGCATAAAATTTCATTATCACATAGAATCACTGAGCATGGAAAAGCTATTTACAGATACTTCAGTACAAATAAAGAGGAGAGTTTCTTAAAGATAAGGTGTTCAACCACACTTGCTTCGTTAGTGAAGAGGCAAGAGCAACACATTTTCCGACCCTTGTGAGTATTGAGATTCAGTATTCAGATCAGGCCTCTCTTTCCATACCGTAGATCCAGAAGGTGTAAAGTTAACGAGCATTTGATGTACACATCTCTGGAGGTTCTCCAACGCTGGAGGTGAGTTGGAGAATGTAGAAAAAAAAATTGTGAAGTGGGAGAAAGTAGAGGATGGAGGAAAATGAACTTTGAAAAATTATGGATAAAATACGTTCCATTTCATAACTGCTGGTTAGACTTATATTATTTTACTTAAACTATGCTTATGGGTAACTGAAAATGAACTTTGAAAAATACTGATCTAAAAAAATAATTTCGATTTTATATGAGGTCATCTGCAGGTTGGACTGAGACATTTTACTTAAACTATGCTTATGAGATAGTGACAAAGCCTATATAAATTAAAAGATAATAAATATTAATCCATTAAGTCATGGTAGGACTATAAAAATGGCATTTTTAAACTACTGAAGCCTAATCCAATAATGTAAAGATAACGTACTAGTAACTTCTAATCAAACAATGATATGAAAATATTATTGAAAAATCTTAACAAATCGCTGAATCTATTATAAAACTGGAATCACCAATATTCAGATCTAGTAGTAAGAAAATAAAAAAAACTAAATAGATGCTCCCAACCACGATTTTGACTCATGAAACCCTCGTGATCGCTTTGCATATGTGATGGTTTCCTGTATGTATGTATTACTGAATCACGAAAATATGGAACATGACGAATATATAAATAAAGACAAAATCCACGAAGGGAAGAGAAACAATGGAGTGCTGCAAGGCCTTTCGACTTATAGTTCTTTACTTAGCAGACTATAAGTCGAAAGGCCTTGCAGCACTCCATTGTTTCTCTTTCCTTCGTGGATTGTCTTTACTTATATATAAGTGTAAGTGTAAGTATATATATATATATATATATATATATATATATATATATATATATATATATATATATATATATATATATATATACATATACAGTATGCGTGTGTATGTATGTATGTGTGTGTGTATGTATGTATATATATATATATATATATATATATATATATATATATATATATATATATATATATATATATATATATGTGTGTGTGTGTGTGTGTGTGTGTCTGTGTGTGTATAGACAGATAGATAAATAGATAGACAGACAGAAACAAAATATAGGAAATCAACAACAAAACCAGAAATAAATAACTGTCAAAACACTGAAACTAGGAGCAACGAGTACGGATATAAACCAATCAACCAATGAGACCGTAACTGATATTAAAAAAATGTTCCTATTTGGACTACTGGCACATCTAAGTAAGAGCCCCCCAATAAAAAAAGACCCAGATGGATATAGCCAATAAAGGGAAAAAGCGAAAGATATATCCAAGATCTCTTCTGAACTCCATCCTGATATCAATATCCATATGAGCCAAACGCAGAGGATCAGGAAATGAATGACCTATAAACCTTAGGACAGTCTCCCATTTCGATGGTAAGTTGGAACAAAAGGGAAAGGTAGGTTATAGGAGGAAGATGCAAGGAAGAGAGGGAGTATGTGCACAGTAGGAGGGAAAAGGAAAGTATAGTGATGAAGAGAAGGATAAGATTTGGGAACATCTCATGGTTACGTGACTATATCAGAAGCATATCCCAACAGATTTAAAATCAATGTTTTCAGGTTGAGTTTACCTCAAGTTACAGTTTACAGTAATGTTTACAAGACTGTGGTACCTATATTTCCTTAAGAACAAAAACTTATAGAAAGATATCTAATGCTATGTGGTTACATGATCCAAAAACTTCAAGAAGATGCATTTATTGGCTATTAAAAAATGTAGACATGATACGGAAGGAGTGTTTGAATTTAAGGCGAACTTTATTTTTTTTTATTTCTAAGTAAAACATCATAATGTTATCTTAACGATACCTCAAGGCAAAAATTATTTTATTACCAAAAGGAGACTAACTTACAAGAGAGTAATGGAAATGAAATAGTTCTCACCAACCTAGATCTTTTTGAATAATGAACTGCAAAATAAACTAAATTATTGGGGAGTGACAACTTGTAAAACATCAGGAATAAAACATCAAAGTGATATTCAAGCCTCTGCTTGACAAATAATCTCTTCACCACAAATCAGTCTTGATAAGAATAGTGGAAAATCATCAAGCGTTCTTGCTTTCAGCCAACAATTAAAGACAGATGAATGTATAACTCCGTCCTCACTCGAAACAAACAAATTTAACACCAAGAACATACAGGTAAAACGTAATTCGTGCAAAGCATAAACGCTGTGCCGTGACCAGATGAACATTCATGAGAAAAGAACGTTGTTGTGAGCTAGACTATTCGCTATTCAAGGTGTTTATGCCACTGCGCCACATTTCCTTTTTTTCCCAACGCACTTCTTGAGCTTCAACCTTTCCCTTTCTTTGTCCACTTTTGTTCTCACAAAGAACGTAACATTTTTTACTCTCTCTCTCTCTCTCTCTCTCTCTCTCTCTCTCTCTCTCTCTCTCTCTCTCGTTTCAGTTTCTTTTCTTCCCGTATATAATATTGCTTATATTTATCCAGATGTGTGAACATATAGCCTTTCCAACCAACGGGTGAAGACACACCACGTCAATAAAATATAAAACAAATAGGAAGAATAATTTTCCTTTACTTTGTCTTCTTTCTCTGTAAACGAAATATTAATTACTTCAAATATCAAACAAATTAGCACGATAAAATCTATTAAAAATTCCCAAAAATGCTAATATGAGATATGAATCATTTCGAAATCACCTCTCTCATATGAATGAAAAATATCCCTGATAACATTCAACATTTAATCAGATTCCAAATTTATACTCTTTGTCCAGTGACCACCAATTGGTATCGTGAAATTAAATGCTATATGTTTCCTGATGGATATTTAAAGGGGGACGTTCCGACTTCCAAGACAGAAAGAAACCAAGGGAAAAAGGAAGGACGAAAGAATTTCATGATCAACGTTTGTAATTCTTCAGTGTGTTATATTAATATTTGAAAAAAGGGAATGATATTAAATTAATATATTAATGTGTTAGATATTTAGATGATTGAAGAGACAAAATGGAATTTGCAGAGAGAGAGAGAGAGAGAGAGAGAGAGAGAGAGAGAGAGAGAGAGAGAGAGAGAGAGAGAGAGAGAGAATGTCTGGTGAGATTGCAATCCTTAGTTAATTGTTTAGTTAATTGTATATATATATATATATATATATATATATATATATATATATATATATATATATATATATATATATATATATATATATATATATTTATATTTATATATTTATATATATATATATATATATATATATATATATATATATATATATATATACATATATATATATATATATATATATATATATATATATATATATATATATATATATATATATATATATATATATATATATATATATATATACTGTATATATATACAGTGTATATCTCCTCTCTCTCTCTCTCACTATTCCCTAAATCCTCAACTGACACAGCCAATAATTTTCAGTTTTACACGACCTTTAGACAGTCTCTCTCTCTCTCTCTCTCTCTCTCTCTCTCTCTCTCTCTCTCTCTCTCTCTCTCTCTCTCTCTCTCTCTCTCTCTCTCTCTCTTTTTTTGAAGTGATGCAATTTTTGATCCCGGTAACACAGGACTCAACATTTTTGCGGCTACAGTAAAGGTTCATTGGCGTAACAGTTAACTGATGCAATTCTCTATAAATGCTTTATTCTATTGCCGTGATGGCGTCATTTATGCGAGATAAATCTAGTTAATCGTTCCTACTGCGCCTTTATTGCTGGTTGCTCTTTCAATGGTTTTAGCATATATATATATATATATATATATATATATATATATATATATATATATATATATATATATATATGTATAATTTAATCCAGACAGACAAGACAAGGACTGACCTTGGTAGAACTAATTAGCTCTTCAGGAATGAAGGGATATTTGCATCTAGAAGAAAGTTAATTTTCCCGAGTTATAATATCTAGGGTAAGCAAATATCTAGAACTATATTCATAATTTTTTCTACAACTGAAAATGGTCAGTAAACTAACAAACACGTTTGTTGCAACGAGCACTGCCTCTGCGGTTGATACCTAGTTGCTTTGTTCCATTTCTATTGTAAATATAACAAAATTCTTGATTGTGGTGGAAATACAACTGATTCTCAAGTACAGTAGTT
The DNA here is from genome assembly GCA_039081455.1 of Macrobrachium rosenbergii. Taxonomy (NCBI): domain Eukaryota; kingdom Metazoa; phylum Arthropoda; class Malacostraca; order Decapoda; family Palaemonidae; genus Macrobrachium; species Macrobrachium rosenbergii. The sequence continues at coordinate 37,672,921 of JANJGK010000002.1, forward strand.
CCCTTTGTTGTAGGAATTTCAAGAGTTTGAAATAGATAAATAATTCAGTATTACATCTCAGAGTTGATACATAATCTGAAATAAGTTTCCCATTCCCCCCACCCCGCCCACCCCACCCCGCCCCGCCCCGCCCCGCTCCCGTCTCTCTCTCTCTCTCTCTTCTCTCTCTCTCTCTCTCTCTCTCTCTCTCTCTCTAAATAGATATACTTCCCTGACCACGACTTGCTTATAGCCAACAGGCTTATACATCAATCTCGAGGAAGGACAGACGAATAAGTATCTCTCATTACCACAAATTATATGAGAGAGAGAGAGAGAGAGAGAGAGAGAGAGAGAGAGAGAGAGAGAGAGAGAGAGAGAGAGAGAGAGAGAGAGAGAGGCCTTCGTTTGAGATGCAAATTCATTTCCACAGAAAGAATATTTAAGGCTCTTTAACTCGGGTTCCCTTAATGTTCAAATAAAAATCAGCAGATTGGAAGGTATTTTTAAAAGTTGTAAGCTTTGAACATAACAAAAATGTAGATTACCTGGAGATTACCAAAATATTTTTCTACATATTTCTTGTATCTGTGCCTGAGGTTCGCTGGCGTATCGCCGTTTGTGTATGTAAAGCTTATTCACTGTCTGAGCACAAACGAGAGAGGAATTAGCGTTACATTTCATTTTTTATGGAAGTTATAAAAATAATACTTATAAAAATGCAGTTTCAACAAAATTAATAGTAGGCTTTGGACTTCCTTAGTTTACCCCTTGCTGCTCTGAATTATGTCATTATAAAATAAAAATATCTTGAATCCACTAACTTTTACTTTTTGAAATTTTATTTAAATATTTATGGCTTACACGATACTTGTTGACTCATATGAAGTTCCAACAACAAGAGTACTTTCAGAGATAAAAATTAGTTTCCCTGGTGAAGCGTGATAATATCTGCTCTATTTTATTCTAGTAAGCTTATTCTGCTTGAATTCATTGCATCCATAAATATACATATCGGTAACCTCTTATTTTCTTGATACTTTAATGCAGGTTTTGAAATGCATATACGTAACTGATGCAATCCATTTGACACTGACGGTCCATTGCCTCACGCCAAATAAATTATAACAAAGTACTAACACAGAAGCAACTAATACATTGTATGAAGTTATTAATTGATCCTGACAGATTGAGTGAGGGTTATTGATTTAGTGTTGGGTACATATATTTAGAATGATGTCAATTTACCAGATTGGAATTTAACTGCATTTGAAGTGAAGTTATTTATATATTCTGAAATAAAGATCTTAGACATTGGGTAGATTATATCTGATCTGAATCACAGTAAGCATGTCAAAACTGAACTAATCTTTAAATACAGTAATTGTTCAGGCTGGAATCCTTTAGGCCGTCTTAATGGGTCATTTCTATAGGTTTAACAATAATTTCATGCAATTCATTAATGCAACGTTACTGTCTATACTTCGGTTTGGCCAGTAAAATTTTAAAAATACACCGGTTACCCAAACTTACTTATGCTTGTCTTTATGTTATTGTTATTTTGTAAGGTGGCTGGAAAAAGCATGCACACATCACCTGAAGATTATTTGTCATTGTCTAAGCCTTATTTGCTGAGTACCGAACATCACTTTTGGAGCAGACGATGCTGCATATATATCTTGTCCAATTAGTTTCCAGTTCATCACTCTATTCTTTAATCATAAGCTTGCCTTTATAATAATTAAAGATATTTCCTCTCCAAGGTAAGAGAAACTGGCGAGTTATCAGACATCGTAACGACATGGAAGTGATTTGTAATATCTACATTCACCGGAGAATAATGACAGTATATAAAAATCTCTGATCTAGCATTAAATACCCATGATTTAGCATAAAAACAGCCTTGTCAAGAATAATCAAATAAAAATAAGTATATCGACATTTTAATGCAATTCGCAGCGACAAAACTTGCGTCAATATTAAGTGAGTCTTCCAAAACAAAAGATACGTCATTGGCAGAAACGGTCTGTATGTCAGTCACAAATGTCACTGGAACACTGAAAAAAAATTATCAGAAATTTGGATGTCAGCTACTCTTAGTGTCCAACATAAGTTGCGTGGAATATAGGTTATGCTTTAATTTTGCACAATCTCTCTCTCTCTCTCTCTCTCTCTCTCTCTCTCTCTCTCTCTCTCTCTCTCTCTCTCTCTCTCTCTCTCCATAAGATTGAAATTGTGTATTCATGAAATAAAAACCAGTCAGTGAGTTAAATTTTGCACACTCTCTCTCTCTCTCTCTTCCTCCAATTTGTGCATACACAGAGTAAAAACGCTCAGTTGGCTAAATCATATCTTCTCTATCTTTCTCCATGAGAGTGAATTTGTGGATTCATCAAATAATAACCAATGAGCTAAATTTTTCATACTCTCTCTCTCTCTCTCTCTCTCTCTCTCTCTCTCTCTCTCTCTCTCTCTCTCTCTCTCTCTCTCTCTCTCTCTCTCTCTCGCTCCTCTCCTCTCTCTCTTTCTCTCTCTCTCTCTCTCTCTCTCTCTGTCTTCATGAAACTGAATTTGTGCATTAGTGAAATAAAACGCTGTTACTTAATCGCAACATTTTTTAATCCATTTTTTAACCTGAGAACAAAATAAAATATGGCATATCATACGAGATATATTCTAGTTATCATGCAGTATAACTTCATTGTTTTTCGTTATCATCAATTTCATAATATAATTCAGGAATAAAATATATCTCCTGTACGTATTTACTGTCAATATTATTTCAAAAGGGGACTAGTTGCCTGTAGGCCCACTATGATTATTCTCTTTTTGGAAGTAAAATCTATTTTTGATCCTTGTTCAAGATCTGCATCGCCCGCCCCCATTGCCTCAAAGTTTGGCACAGCCGAAGTGAAGTGATTTGAAACTGTTGCACCTCTGAAGGTAACGATGGAATGATACTTGCAGCAGAATCTCGTCCAAACAAACTATTAATTTGCAGAATCATTTCGTAAAGACTATCAGTTCCGTAATACGTAGTTTTACTTCAATCCATGTTAAGTGCATATGATATCTGTGAGTATAATTGAAGTGTAGTAATTATGTAACATTTGTCTAAATTTATGTACATGTTGCAATGTGACCTTAAATCTAAAGTGAAATGACTCACACTGAAAGATAAATACACTATATAGGACAATAGTAATACAAATAATTTAAGCAACACAGTCTTCAGAAAGTGACTACTGAACACGTTTTGTAAATAATTACCGAAATTTTCTTTTTATAGGAAGGGTCTGCCGGTGGACCACGTAGTCTTCACCGGCAATACGAAGTTTTCAGAACTAGAGGCCTGGTTGTTGGAGAAAGGGACGAGCCGAAAGGCGGTTTTGAATATTTGAATTTTTTTTCTGGGAGAAGGTCCAATGCTTGTTATATTATATTTTGCAGTATAAAGTTTCTTTTTTCTTGAACTGGAAGCTGAACATCTCTCTAGCGGCTTATAGTACAGATGGTAGGCTATATACAAAACATTTAAGTTTGTTTGCTAACATTGCATTGAAAAGCAGGTACAATATGCTGCAATATACGTCAGACAATTAAATATTCTATATTTTTTCTAAATCCTTCAGTTATCTTTTGTGACTCATGAATAACTTGAAAGGTAGGTACAATATGCTTCAATATGAGTAAACGGACATGTTTAAATATTTTCAATTAGATTTTATGACTCATGAATGCAACGAGCTATACCAAGGATTTTTCCCTGAATTAAGATTTGTGCAAATTCTGTTGCAATTTCAACGAAATTTGAGAAAATGTGCTTAATTCCTTTTGAGAGATTAGATAAAACATCAAGAAATGGTTAGTGGTGTTCCTTTTGATTCTTAATCTAAGACTTTCGAGTGTGACTACATAATCTCGGACAAATATACTTCCTCAAAACATTAGTAAGAGGATATATATCATCCCTCAATATACTCTGAAAAACCACAGACGAAAAGGAAAGGAGAACCCCAAGAGAAAGTGGAAAGGTGATTTTCATCTTAAAAAAACGATTTCAGTATAGATCTGAGAACATGTATTCAGGTTTTCAGTGCATCTCCTTGCAGAATCTCTAAAAATATTTTTATAAGTCTCGAAAAACTTTTTTTATGATGAGTTTTGCTGGACATGAACGCTGTTTGATGATATTCCTGAAACGAACTTCTAGGAATCCTTGACAATTTCCAAAATTCGGGGTTTGAGGAATAATTGTAATTATAATTGCTGGCCATTAAAAGAATTTATTGCTTCACATTTTGATAACTGAAAACATTACTTGGCATTTTTCAGTGAATGTCTTTTGTGTTATTTAAGCAAATATGAATAATGACATCTTAACTTATTAGATCTCTCTCTCTCTCTCTCTCTCTCTCTCTCTCTCTCTCTCTCTCTCTCTCTCTCTCTCTCTCTGTATCATATATACACACACATTATATATATACATACATATAATATATATATATATATATATATATATATATATATATATATATATATATATATATATATATATATATATATATATATATATACGAGTATATATATATATATATATATATATATATATATATATATATATATATATATATATATATACCTTATAAGTACAATCATAATGAAAGCATTTTAAACTTTAATATTACTCAATTTAAGTCCATCGGCTGAAGCCTTATTGTCTTGCACGAATTCTGTTAAGAAGAAGAATCATAATCAATTTCACGCAGCGAAGCTTTACCTTTCATCCACTGCTTCTCTCTTCATCACATAATTAATACAGTTCTTCACTTATTACTGTAAATTAAAACTTTTCGATACAAATACAATATATTAGTAAACTACACTGATACAAATTTTTTAACAGTCACTGTTACTTTGCAACTGATAGTTTAAAACTCATCACGCCAACAGAAACAAAAATAATCAGTGCAGTGAAACTGACGCCCTTGGCAATGACAAAACAACATAAGAAAAAGCAGATATTATGACAAACAAATAAAAAAATAGCACTTTGCTCTCATCCAACAACAAACAAGGAAAAGGTATTTCCTCTCACCTGGGAATAAAGTTAATGGTTTCTCTTGTGGTTCCGTCACCGGTCTCTTTAGATCTTTAGAAGCTATTTGCTGTAAAGGGGATAAACAACTGAGTGAGGGTAGGGGACAGAGGGATGGACAGGAGGGGGAGGAGGAGGGAGAAGATGGGGCGTATATGGTTGGAAATTAATGTTTTGGATTTGGAGAGTGACTGTTCCGGGGATTGCCTCAGAGAGAGAGAGAGAGAGAGAGAGAGAGAGAGAGAGAGAGAGAGAGAGAGAGAGAGAGAGAGAGAGAGAGAGAGCCATCTTATCCAAACGACGAGACCACTATCTTGTGAATGAACTCGTGATAGATTACAACTTGAGTAACTTAGTACAGCACAACCCATTGACGAAACCGTCGATGGATGGAGCAGATAAGTCAGGCTTCCAGAATCTATCAACGCCTCCTCACAATATCTTGAATGGGAGACTCAGATTTGATCTTAATGAGAATTTAAACGTCATTATCAGCCAGTATTCCAGAATTCCAAATTTCCAAAATGGAAGAAATGCCATGGAGGGATGAGGAAGTTAAACATGTATGTTTGCATGTTGTTCCGTCATCTTCTTTATTATTATTATTATTATTATTATTATTATTATTATTATTATTATTATTATTATTATTATTATTATTTATTCATTTTTTGGTCTATCACGGTTATCCAATTCGACTGGGTGGTTTTTGCAGTGTGGGGTTCCGGGTTGCATCCTGCCTCCTTGGGGGTCCATCACTTTTCTCACTATGTGCGCTTTTTCTGGTAGCACACTCTTCTGCATGAGTCCTGGAGCTTCTTCGGCATCTAGTTTTTCCAGATTCCTTCTCAGGGATATTGGGATCGTGCCTAGTGTTCCTATGATTATGGGTACAATTTCCACTGGCATATCCCATATCCTTCCTCTTTCGATTTTCAGGTCTTGATACTTACCAATTTTTTCTCTTTCTTTCTCATCTACTCTCGTGTCTCATGGTATTGCCACATCAATGAGTGATACTTTCTTCTTGGTTTTGTCAATCAACGTCACGTCTGGTCTACTAGCACGTATCACACTATGTTCTGATACCATAGTCCCAGAGGATCTTTGCCTGATCGTTCTCTATCACTCCCTCAGGTTGGTGTTCGAACCACTTATTACTACAAGCTAGCCGATGTTTCTTCCACAGGCTCCAGTGGAGGGCTTTTACTACTGAATCGTGCCTCTTTTTGTACTGGTTCTGTGCAAGCGCCGGACATTCGCTTACTATGTGGTTTAGTCTCGTCTTTCATATTGCACTTCCTGCATGAGGGTGAGATGTTATTTCCATCTACTGTTTTTTGAACATATATGGTTCTTAGAGCCTGATCTTGTGCGCTGTTAGCATTCCTACTGTTTCCTTCTTGAGTTCTCCCATCTATAGCCATTGCTATTTTTTCATCGCTGGCCAGTTCTTTAGTCTGTCTCATGAACTGTCCGTCCATTGGTTGTTGTGCCATTTCTCTGTTCTGTTTTTCATTCTCCTGTCGCTGTATGTTTCTGGATCTTCGTCTACTTTTATCAGTCCTTCTTCCCATGCACTCCTTAGCCACTCATCTGCACTGGTTTTCCGATATTGCCCCAGTGCTCTGCTCTCGTTGTTGACGCAATCCTCTATGCTTAGTAGCCTTCTTACCACTTCCTTTCGTGTTATGCACAGTCTGTCTGTATTTGCTATTGAGTGTAGTGCTTTGTATATTGTCATGTGTTTCCTAGTTTTCTGGTCTATGCTGCGAAGTTCAGCTTTCGTCCTCTCCACTACTCCTGCGCTGTATCTGATTACTGGAACTGCCCATGTGTTTATGGCTTTCGTCATGTTTCCGGCGTTGAGTTTTGACTTGAGTATCTCCTTAAGTATCATCATATATTCTTTCCTGATCGTGTCCTTCATCTCTTGGTGTTTTATATCCTCTCCTTCTATTATTCCCAGGTATTTGTATCCTGTCTCATCTATGTGTTTGATGCTATTCCCGTCTGGTAGCTTTATCCCTTCAGTCCTTGTTACTTTGCCTTTTTGTATGTTGACCAAGACGTATTTTTCTATTCCAAACTCCATCCTGATGTCCCCATATACAATCCTTTCAGTTTGGATTAGGGTATCTATTTCCTTGATGCTCTTACCATACAGCTTGATGTCGTCCATGAACATCAGATGGTTAATTCTGTTGCCTCTTTTTATCATTATAAAAACACAGCTTTAATTTTATGTGTTAGGAAAATATGCTAGATTTGCCACTTTCAGAAAATGACAGCAATCATTTTAGTTAATGAAGGTAACATGTGCCAATGATTCGTTTTAGTTTCAAACCCCCCCCCCCTCTCTCTCTCTCTCTCTCTCTCTCTCTCTCTCTCTCTCTCTCTCTCTCTCTCTCTCTCTCTCTGTTATTCACACATATATACAAGCATGCTAGCATTTGCTTTTAATATACATTTTCCATTTTTCATACCAACATCAGCATTTTAATAATGAAAAATACCTTAATTTCCAAACGACTATTAAACGGAATATCACTGGACACATCCCAGTAGTAACAAATGATAAATTTTCTTGTGCTTTGTCGAAAAAATAACCTTTGACACTACATGAAAATACCAAGCGCTTCATCCAAAGGGTCATAAGTTATTAAAAACTTAATGCAACGCGACCAATAAGCCTTTCATGGAAGGTTTATCAAAAAAGAAAATCTGTGCTTTGATGAAAGCACAAGCACGGGTGGAAAAGTCTCGAGATGTATTTGTAAAACTGAGCAGCTGTTCTGAGCAGGCCAAAAGCAGGAAATAGCTTGCCTGTTAGTTACAGCTCCCTTGCAAGGAAAATATGAACAGAGAGAGACAGACAGACAGACAGACAGACAGACAGACAGAAAGTCGGTTCACAGAACTTAACATCGCGAGTACGGAAGGTCTATAATTTTTACAGTAATGCTCATTAATTTATGTCTACTCTCTCTCTCTCTCTCTCTCTCTCTCTCTCTCTCTCTCTCTCTCTCTCTCTCTCTCTCTCTCTCTCTCTCTCTCTCTCCAATCACAGTACATAACAATGTACAATTTCAGAGTAAAGAGAAAATGCCCCTATAGGTTTAATGTCCATTTTTCCCACAAAAGTAAACAGTACGATGAAACTCCAAAAAAAAAAACACCTGATTTAAAATGTTCCAGAACTGTGATGATGAATCCCATGAAATAAATTTATGGAAGTGAAATTTTTTTTTTTTGTGATTAATCGCTTCAACATTTGTCATCATCATTTTACACGAAACAATCCGAACAGTAATTCCAATAGTAATATACATCATAAAAATATGCACCGGGGTATCGTTCCCATAGTGAAATAGGTAAAATATGGATCTTTATTTTTTATTGTAAATGACGTGTTTATCTTCCAAAAGTACTATGCATGATAGCAAATGTCACTAATGATCACCTGAATATCTAATGATCAACTGATTGTCAGAATTTAATATTATATACTGTCCAAAGTTTGCAGTTAAACAATAAATGTTACTGTAGTTGCCTTCAAACGTATTGTTACATTAATCCTGTGGAAAATAAATTTATTCGCTAAGTTATAATACTAGTGTAATTACAATGTACGCTGAAAAAGTATTGTAGCATTAAGCATATACTAAATACTATATATTTATTAATATTTTGCTGGTAAGGAGTTATTCAAAATAATGCAGTGGTTACAATGCATGTTAAAAAATTATGGCTGTGTTGAGTATATGAAAAATAACTAGATTTATTAATATTATGCTGGTAAAAAGTTATTTAACGACTACTTTCACTAAATAATAATTCCATTGTTATTGCTTTAGTGAATTCTTTTACCATTACATATTTAAACTTACAGATTTTGGCTGAAAGAGATTCATAATCATATTCATATCTAAGTTTCTGCAGCATGAATTATTTTTCACATGGCAATATGTAAAAATCCTTATCTCTCTCGTGTCTCATTAAGAAGTAAAAAAAAGGAATTGAAAACATACCTGGTCGTACCTTACTGACAATGAAGCATTTCTCGTCAGAGATTCATCAAGTGTTTGACATATCTACGAATCCTGTTTCTGAACTTGAGAAAGGTTAATATTTCTTGACATATCATGACGTATTATTTCATGACGTATCATTCACACCTGACATAATTGGGATGGGGAGCCGGTCCTTGACATTTCAGCTACGCAAAGGTCAAGTTCTAACACACAGAATTGAATCCCACTGAATGTTCCACTGATGTAAGTGCCACTACCACTACCAGGTCACTGAATGATGAGTCTCATAATGTTAAGCTAAGGACATGGTGACTTGATTTCACACGAACAATAGAAGAACCAAAGTGAACTAAACGGACTTGAAATGACTGCTCCCTGTTCCCCAGCAGTTACAATAATTGTTTCCTTGCCTCGAGCAGGTGTTATATGCTGAGATGGCACAAAAATGAGATAGCAAAGGCGATCTTTAGAAAATTGTTTATTTCCTTTAATGGTACAGTAACAGTCAGAACATGAACGGAAGCTGAAAACTGCAAGGGACTTTAGAACGATATGCTCAGTGCAATGAAATTAACAACTTTAGTAATTTATTTTAAAAATAACGACTTTTGTCTCGGTTTTAATGATAAAATGCAACGGGTTTACTGTTTAATGCATTGAGACATTTTTCCCAGCTTCCATTTATTCTAATAAAATAGAATTCTTTTATCTTTTTTCTTATTTTTGAAATTATTAGTAGCCTAAAGATACCTTTCCACAACATCCTGACGACGTACTATTTTCATATAAATTGCAATTATTACAACTACTTGCGAAATCTACTCATTATGTCATGCAAATCTTTGCTAATGGACTGCAGCGAAAAGGAACAATGCAATCTCACTCAGATAATTTCTCTTCTAGAAAAGAAGCAAGTCATAACAAAGCCATTTGGGAAATTATCCTCTTCAGGAATGAGTGAATACATCGAGGAGACAAATAGAGACACCAGAAATAGAAAGGGGAAAGACAAACGAGAAATGGGGGGAGAGAGTTAATTTCAACCATTGAATACCGCCATTAGGGTTGGGGAGGTCTGTCTCAATCTGATTGCCTTTAGGCTGGGAAAATGAGGCGAAGTTGGTGGAAATGTCTCAACAGGAAGTATAGAATTTTCTCATTTTTCTCTCCATAAAACCAGCAACAGCCGGAGACCACACAAATGTGAAAATGCTAGTCGCTACTTCGGTGTCATCCTCTGTACTAAATTCCAAGTTACAGCACCTGTTAGTTATCTATTTTGTACCCTGAATTTGGTGAGTATGAGCAGAAATAAGTGTTTGGATTCCACATTGTCTCGTAATTCACAGTTAGGCCATTAGTCTTCTTGAAATTCGTATTATAAAACAATATTAAGAACCTAATTAAATCTTCTTGAAATGGCCTTTCATAAATATTAATTTCATATTTATTTCTTATTTGTGTGTTGCCAACGCTTATTATTATTATTATTGTTATTATTATTATTATTATTATTATTATTATTATTATTATTATTATTATCATTATTATTATTATTGTTGTACAGAAGACGAGTCATATTCATTTAGGAAAAGCCCACAGGGGCCACTGACTTGAAATTCAAGCTTCCAAAGGAAACGTCCATTTGAAAGAAGTAACAGAAGGTAATGGGGAAATACAGACAGAAGAGATTATTTATTAGAAAAGAAATAAATAAATTAACAAATTAACAAATAAATACATGAAATGTAAGTAAATTATTAAAATAGGAGAACTGTTTTACGGTTGTAATGCGCTGCATTATCACCTGAACATTTGAACTTCCGATAAAAACACATCAAAAGATCTAGTATATTCTTTTATAAACCAATGGACACATAAATTAAATTCTTACTGTCACGGGCCAGGCTTTCGTTTGTGTAAAATGCAATGGAATATTCATGAATGGCGATTACTAGCATTAACCTCATTTCATCCTAATGGGAAATTAATTACCTGATTTGTTTGAACTCGCTGAAAAACTATTAATTAATTTCTATGCATATCTAACAGCGTGATCGTGGTAGATCCCCCTGGGAATATTGCTTCTACTATTATCATCAAAGCTTTATTGAGTCAGTTTCAATTTACAGTTCGTTTTGTTAATCTGTTTTAATATATATATATATATATATATATATATATATATATATATATATATATATATATATATATATATATATATATATATATATATATATATATATATATATATATATGCAGAATCTACTGGTCACTTTTAGCGAAGTTAAGAGGGCATTGTGGCTATTAGAATTACATATATATATATATATATATATATATATATATATATATATATATATATATATATATATATATATATATATATATATATCTATATATATATATATATATATATATATATATATACATATATATATATATATATATATATATATATATATATAAAACATATATATTAATTATATATATATATATATATATATATATATATATATATATGTATATATATATATATATATATATATATATATTATATATATATATATGTATATATATTAATTATATATATATATATATACTGTATATATATATATATATATATATTATATGAGACAGAGAGAGAACAAATAATGGATGGTGCAGTCATATTATACTCTTAAAAAAATTACAAAACTATCTACTCTAGTGGATATTAGAGAGAGAGAGAGAGAGAGAGAGAGAGAGAGAGAGAGAGAGAGAGAGAGAGAGAGAGAGAGAGAGAGAGAGAGAGAGAGAGAGAGAATGTTTATCATACTACCGTGTTAATCTCCACTAAATGTTTACACCAACGGCGTGTAAATTCGGCTGGTAATGGCAGCCTGGAGAGGAGATCAAAGGATTGAAAACTATTTCATAATTTATATCCTGTTCGGAATTACCTTCCCAGAAATATTCTTTTTTATTTCTGGTATAAAAAAAACCTGAAGTTAATTAACTCCTATCCAAAGCCAACACCTAGAGCGAGTTTTGTTTTTGGAGAAGTTTGCTAACAATATTTCTCCACACTTCGTGGATTTATTTCTTGTTACACAAGAAAGAGGTATTTGTTCTTTCTTCTCATGCACATATGAACGAAAGGATGTCTAGAAACAGACACAAACATGTTTGTTAAATGGATATATATATATATATATATATATATATATATATATATATATATATATATATATATGTGGGTGTGTATATATATAAATATTATAGATATATATATACATACTGTAAGTATGAATGTATAATTATATATACATATATACGTATATATATATATATATATATATATATATATATATATATATATATATATGTGTGTGTGTGTGTGTGTGTGTGTTTATTGAAACTGTTATTAAATATAAAAATATTATATACAATATATATAAAGTATTCTATATTTTTTTTAACAGATTGATTCAGCATTAATAAAACAGTTAAGAAATACTTGAAAAATTACTGCACCGATGAAAAAACCGTATTAAAATATATAGCGAAAAACTGACGTTAGTGAACTGTATACAGATTAAAACAGTATTAATAAATCCATTATTCCGTATGCGCCTGCCAAAAAAAAAAGGGGTTTGATATACACTTCATTGAAAACAATGCATGTATGAATATAAATTGATGTTCTTTTTACGTTCACCTGTATTTCAGATATCTGCATCGTTCAAAACATGTTGGGCAACAACTGACAGGCAATGCTTTCGTTCTAAATATCACTCACATTGCAATATTATTTTTTTATGCAATTGAAAGTTTAACAATTTATTAAAATGGATATCCCTTGCCGTATCCTGATTATACAAATGGGATTATATTACTACACTGAAGTCATTCCTGCTGTTCATATGAAGGCTAATTTAGTCGAAATAGGAGTCATGATCGAATGTCTTCATTAATACACACCCGCATATACATATAATATATATATATATATATACACATATATATGTGTGTATATCTATATCTATCTATATATATACAATTTATATATATATAATATACATATTACACACACACACACACATACACACATATATATATATATATATATATATATATATATATATATATATATATATATATATATATATATATATATATATATATATATATATATATATATATATTAGCTTATATTTACACTGACATCACTGTGGAATTCCTCACAATTTTGGTGACTCATGTGATTGTCAGACTTTTATAAATAATAATAATAATAATAATATAATAATAATAATAATAATAATAATAATAATAATAATAATAATAATAATAATAATAATAATAATAACAGCATCAAACGCATAGATGAGACAGGATACAAATACCCGGGAATAGTAGAAGGAGAAGATATAAAACACCAAGAGATGAAGGACACGATCAGGAAAGAATATATGCAGAGACTTAAGGAGATACTCAAGTCAGTACCAGTAATCAGATACAGCGCAGGAGCAGTGGAGAGGACGAAGGCTGAACTCCAGGCCAGACCAGAAAACTAGGAAACACATGACAATACACAAAGCACTACACCCAAGAGCACATACAGACAGACTATACATAACACAAAAGTATGGGGGGAGAGGGTTATTAAGCATAGAGGACTGCGTCAACATCGAGAGCAGAGCACTAGGGCAATATCTGAAAACTAGTGAAGACGAGTGGCTAAGAAGTGCATGGGAAGAAGGACTGATAAAAGTAGATGAAGACCCAGAAATATACAGAGAAAGGAGATTGAAAAACAGAACAGAGAAATGGCACAACAAACCAATGCACGGACAGTAGGCTACATGAGACAAACTAAAGAACTGGCCAGTGATGAAACATGGCAATGGCTACAGAGGGGAGAACACAAGAAGGAAACAGAAGGAATGCTAACAGCGGCACAAGATCAGGCTCTAAGAACCATATATGTTCAATGAACAATAGATGGAAACAACATCTCACCCATATGCAGGAAGTGCAATATGAAAGACGAGACCATAAACCACATAGTAAGCGAATGTCCGGCGCTTGCACAGAACCAGTACAAAAAGAAGCATGATTTAGTAGCAAAAGCCCTCCACTGGAGCCTGTGCAAGAAACACCAGCTAGCTTGCAGTAATAAGTGGTGCGAACACCAACCTGAGGGAGTGATAGAAAACGATCAGGCGAAGATCCTCTGGGACTATGGTATCAGAACAGATAGTGTGAAACTTGCCACTAGGCCAGACGTGACGTTGATTGACAAAATCAAGACGAGAGTATCACTCATTGATGTCGCAATACCATGGGACACCAGAGTAGATGCGAAAGAAAAAGAGAAAATTGATAGGCCTAAGTATCAAGACCTGAAAATCGAAATAAGAGGGACATGGGATATGCCAGTGGAGATTGTACCCATAATCATAGGAACACTAGGCACGATCCCAAGATCCTTGAAAAAGGAATCTGGAAAAGCTAGATGCCAAAGTAGCTCCAATACTCATGTAGAAGAGTGTGCTACTAGGAACAGTGCCCATAGTGAGAAAAGTGCTGGACTCCCAAGGAGGCAGGATGCAACCCGGAACCCCACACTATCAAAACCACCCAGTTGAATTGAAATAATAATAATAATAATAATAATAATAATAATAATAATAATAATAATAATAATAATAATAATAATAATAATAATAATAAAATTATCCGTAGCATAACTTGTATTTCTCACTATGAAAGACTTCTTAGACTTACAAAGCATATGATAATATGTTAATTACCAACACACAGATGCAATTATTTTATTCTAATGCAATTTCACCGACAGGCAAAGAATAGATGATAACATATTTGAATTTCCTAAAACATGAACAATGACTAGTTAAATAAAAATATGTTAATGAAGTTATATGAAACAAAGAGCATTATGCAATTGGGAATAATTGCTCCAAAAAATTAAAGTAATCATTTTAAGAGTGGCACTTGTATGCAGACGAGCAAATAGTTTACAGCACCTAAGCCTAGAGCTTTAATGCTTAGGATGTATACAGATGTAATTGGTTTATCTTTTTTCTTATGGAAAATATGTCCATTACATGATACTGCCAGGATTATCGGCCTAAAATTATATGATGACTCTAAGTACAGAAGGATGTGTACAAATGTAATATTCTTTTTTTAATGTATGTCAAATGCATAATATTTTGAAGATTGTCAATGTAAAATTGTATAATAATTCTTAATGCATAAGTATGAAAAATCCTTACAGCAGTTCTGATACCACTGAGCACAACTGTGCCAACTTGAAGCTGCGAAAATAGTGAACATGTCTTTCTATATTTCCTATTACCTTCAAATGACCATATTCTTTGGAAGCTTGAATTTCACATCAGTGACCCCTTTGGGATTGTTTCAAGTGAATACGGTTCATCTTCTGTAACAATAATAATGATAATAATAATAATATTTTTTATTTAAAAACAATAATTAACATAACAAGCAGCCATTCCGATACTTGCCCGAAGAATGCATAGTATTTCCTTCATGTTTTATTCCAGTGTTATATGCAATGACCGTCACTTCTCATTTTGATAAATTATATTCACTTTTTAAAAGACTAACCTATCACAGCAATTCGTCGAATGAATGGTCACAACGAAAAAGGAACAGTCTCAAATTCTGCATGATATTGACGAGTTAGCGAATAAAATATAAACAATGCAACGGTGATTGATGCCTCCAGTTGAATGCAAGTGTGACCTCTTATTTTTTTAATAGCATCGTGTTATATTTTAGAAATGTATTTTATTGTTGCCTGCTCTTTCCTTGGCATTGTTGGGAAGACGCGCTTTCTAGACATGTCATTTCCTGGGAAATAATATATTTTCATATATGCTACCGAAGGGGAATTTTTTAGTTGATAATAAGTTCGTCGTCCCGTGGGCTCGAACCAACGAAAGACAAAAACTCAGGACTACAGTGACGCCTTTACCCACACGGCCAACATATATATATATATATATATATATATATATATATATATATATATATATATATATATATATATATATATATATATATATATATGTAAATATATATATATATATATATATATATATATATATATATATATATATACATTATAGATTTTAAGTTAGAGTGATTTTTAAAGTACAGGAATATAACGAAGCTCCGAGAAGAGAATAAATTCAGAGATGTCTTTAAAAGTAATTTATTTTCGGTCTCTCTCACCATCCAGGGCATATGGTGAGAGATACACGCTTGATACTTTGCTAAAACAGGAAGTCAGTGATAAAATCACGGTCGTTGCAGATAACTCTAAAAATTTAAAATACGGCGAGAGAGAGAGAGAGAGAGAGAGAGAGAGAGAGAGAGAGAGAGAGAGAGAGAGAGAGAGAGAGAGAGAGATTTTCTCTCATGTACGGACAGCGTGGAAAGATTGATTAGACACTGGCAAGCAAGGAAGAGTTTCTGACTAAACAAAAGGGAAAGTGAAAAAAAAACAAAGGAAAAATCTGGAGCGGTGATTGCGTGCCCAGCCACGAGGTATATTGGACTCTCGAATGAAAACGGAAGAAGAAAAACGAAAATGAGAATTAAAAAAGGAGAGAGAAAATAAAAAAAAAGATGAGAAGTAAACGGGGAAGACAAAACTCAAAACTCAGGGGAGGTTTTGTTTTGTAATATTTAGTCTAAAATTATTATTATTATTATTATTATTATTATTATTATTATTATTATTATTATTATTATTATTATTATTATTATTATTTAGAAGATGAGCCCTATTCATACTGACAGTTCGCACAGTGGCCATTCATTTGAAACTCAGGCTTCCAAAGAATATGGTGTTAATTTGAAATAAGTGACACACGGTAATAGGAAATACAGAAAGAGGAGATTAGTTATTAAAAAAGTTTAAGAACAAATTAATAAATAAAGATAAAAAAATCAATTAAATTTTCAAAATACAAGGATAATTGTTTTAAAGTAGTAATGCATTGCACCTTTGCTTCAACTTTCGGGGTTCCAGTTGCAGAAGATCCTTGGGGAGACTGTTCCACAATCTATTGAATATGTCACTGCAGACATTAAAGTTACGAATGAAAATGGCCCGTTTCCTTAATAGCAAGTTCCTTCATATATCTCTAAAAATAAATCTGAACTAATTTAACTGAATATTTTCAACCTTGAGCTAGAAAGCCATTCATTACGTTGGAGTTACAGTTTAAAATATTTTAGTCAAAGGACACAGAACCGATGAGGTAAGGTAAGTGTCTACAGAAACGATCTGGGAATATATGAAGGGTTTGTTGAGCTTACCCACCTTTATAGAAACAATGAGTTAAAGTTGAATAATAATGATGGAGCGGTTAACATAAGCTGTTTGATTAGTATAGATGCCGTAGAAAAAACTGAAAGAGTAAAAATACGGGAGATGTAATAAGTTGCACAGTGTGCGGAGATGGTTTGGTCCTGTAGTAAGCATGAGAGACTACAGGCTGGTGAAAAGAGCCTATACGATTTGGGATGGATGAGTAGCGCTTAAGATGTATATACAAATATTTCTATGAACACATCACTTGATTTCACCACAAAGTATAATGACATCATTGTAGGATACAATTCATCCTATCATTTAATAATAAAAACTGTGAAATGTCATATAGTCCATTATATAAAAAATAAGTATACCAGATACATTGGAAATACCTTAAATAAAACTACCGCTTCAAAACCCCTGAACCAATTTTTTTTTCGGACACCGTAACATAAATTATCGGAGATCATTAAAACCTTCACTTTTAACAACTCTGTAATTAATTACATTCATTGGAAGTAGCTGGTGACGCAAAAATTGCCTTTGAATTCACGCTCTGCTACCTGGAGAAAAAACTGCATTGAGTAATACTCATTTTACATTTTCTCTGAAATACAGAAATCTGTTTTATTCTCCCTGGAAATGCTAGGAATTTGCACCCGTGGCTGTATGCACTTATTGAGGAATTCTTGGAATTTAAGAGAATGGAAACAATACTATGTTTTGCAGTAATAGAGAGAGAGAGAGAGAGAGAGAGAGAGAGAGAGAGAGAGAGAGAGAGAGAGAGAGAGATACATTTCCTTAAAAATGGATATTCCACTTACGGAGAGAATGGCAACATTTTTATTCAGAAATGACAAATACTATGATGTGCAATATTAAGGAGAGAGAGAGAGAGAGAGAGAGAGAGAGAGAGAGAGAGAGATGGGGGGGGGGGGGACGGGTATCTCAATACACTGACTTTAAAATGCACATTTCTCTTAAGAAGAGAATGGTAAAATTTGTATTCAAAATTACAATTTCAAGTTTCGAAAACAGCGCGTGCTACTCTTTTCATGGACTCATGCGTGTCATACTTGATTATTGTGCATCACAGGTGCTTCATGCAATCAGATCTACATCATATACATTCTAATTAAATCAGGGATATAAAAACTGATTTGTAATTCTTCCTTTCTATTATTATTAAACATATAATCAAAATTTATTATTATTATTATTATTATTATTATTATTATTATTATTATTATTATTATTATTATTCAGATGAACCCTATTCATACTGAGCGCGCTTACCGGGCCATTGACTTGAAATTCAAAGTTGCAAAGAATATGCTGTTCATTGGAAGGAAATTACAGAATGTAATATGAAATATAGGAAGAGATCAATTTTATATACAGAAGAATATCTATAACTTTATTAATTTAATGTATAAGTTAACTAGATTAATTAATTACAATTAATCAAAGATTATAGACTTGCTTTTATAAACAAAATGCCTCGACTGTATTCTCTTATAAATATCTATTTCTCCTCATCAAAAGGTGAAACAGGTAAAATCTTACCTGGATTGTGGATAAAGGACCAACCAGAAACGTTATTTCAATAGAATGTGAAAGATCAAGACCTTAAACTGAAACGGCTCAAAGTTAAATCTGTAACAAGTAAGTTAAAGTTTGGCAGAACAATCCTTGCACACAAAAGAGGCATTACCCTTAAAGTGATTACGGTAACTATTATTTTGTTTTAGTAAATTTTTCCTCCAGTTGCTCTAGGTTTATATTTGCTAAAAATTCGTCTTATTAACCAGATAAGTTCAAGTTATACATTTCACAATTTCGCTGTAAGTCGTGGAAGGAAATTTTTCTTATCTTTCTATTTACGTAAAGTATAAGAAAATAAATATGAGCCTTTCAGTCGAGAAACATGCCAAGTGCCATTTTTAAAACATAATAAATTAAATTAAAAAATACTTTGACCCAGGATGGCGCTTGGCATGTTTCTCGACTGATACCCTCACATTATTCCATCCTCTACCTCACCGCTATGCAAATACCTTCTCTATCCTCCGGATGTGGAATACACCACTATAAATCGAACAGAAAAGCTCTTTATTGCTTAACGCTTCACAAACCAATTTATCGGGCTGCAGTGCAAAGGCAGGTTAGGCTATTTTTGTAGAGTATAACAGGTACTCTACAAAAACATATTCCTTTTTTTTAAGCTCGTATTACTTTCTTCATTTTATCTGGTTAGAAACGGGATTCCGTACTGTGAAAGAGGCTCACGTTCTAAGGTAATCCAAAAGGGATTAGGTCTCTTTTACGAGGAGTGAATCTCTATCATTTCCATCTTCTGTTAAATAATGCCATGCTCTCACCTCTCAGTGTGTATTTGCATATTTATTATTGTTATTCAGAAGATGAAATCTATTCATTTGGAACAAGCCAACACTGGTCATTACTGGAAATTCAAGCTGCCCAATAATAAGTATAACTTAGATTAACCAGACCACTGAGCTCATTAACGGCTCTCCAAGGGCTAGCCCGAAGGGTTAGATTTATTTTACGTGGCTAAGAACCAATTGGTTGCCTAGCAACGGGACCTACAGCTTATTGTGGAATCCGAACCACATTATAACGAGGAATGAATTTCTATCACCAGAAATAAATTTCTCTAATTCTTCACTGGCCGGTCGGAGAATCGAACGCGGGCCCAGCAGAGTGCTATCCGAGAACGATACCAACCCCTAATGACGAACTGCTGCCAAATAATATGGTGTATGGTGTTTATTTGAAAGACGAAACAGAAAGGAGAGATCAGTTATAAGAAAAATAAAATAAATAATTAATAAATGAATAGATAGAAATGTAATTAGATTATTAAAACCCAAGGAGAAATGTTTTAGGGTACTAATGAATTACAGCTTCTCCTGAACTTTTGACATTCCAGGGAGACTGTTCCACAGTCCAACGGTGTGAGGAGTAAAGGACCTCTGGAACCGAGAGTTTCAGCAACGAGGCGCATTTACGCATATCGCCACATTTCTATACAGCTATGTATTAATGGTATGTAGTTATCTCTTCTCCATATTGTTTTGTTTTGCATTTTGCGAACTCTTTTCCAATTTTATTTTTTTTATTTTTGAAAATCAACGTAGAAACTGAGAGAGAGAGAGAGAGAGAGAGAGAGAGAGAGAGAGAGAGAGAGAGAGAGAGAGAGAGAGAGAGAGAAACGTTATGATTCATCATATGACTCATTTTACTTTTAGTCACCTCTCTCATGCTTTCTCCTTAATCCATTGTTACCCAGATTTTATTTATTTGTTTTTTTTATTTACTTCAACTGCTGATATTTCTCAATATTTGTGCCCTGAATATCTATGACCAAATGCATTCAGTCATATGGCCCTGTCTGTTCTATTCTTAAGAATGTTTGATACATTTTCTATTTTCTTTTCAGTGACCAGAATTGCAATATGTCGAATATTCACGGTTCCAAGTGGTACCAGTTCTACCGCCCACTTTTTAAACGAATACTTTCCACTCAAACAACCTATCTGCTTTCTCCAAAAAGAAAGTCAAAAGACTGTATCCATGTCGCCCTCACGATTGGTCTGTTACATCGTCTCGAGAGGAGTCTCATTTCTTTCTCTCTCTCTCTCTCTCTGATATAATAACACAATTTGTGTTTGAAAAAAGTTGTACACTGCCCCAGAAGACTTACCAAAACTTCTCTTTCTCTCTCTCTCTCACACACACACATATTTCTACAGTGTCGAACCAGAATATATCTCTCTCTCTTTCATCACAAGTATTTTCTGGTGTGGTACCCTTAATCTCTTAGTTTAATTAACGTTACATTCTATTCCGGAATCCTTGTTATGTTGTTTTATAATTTCTGTGTATTTACAGAGACCTGAGCACGTTTCATGAATACAATCATTTCCCACTCTCCTTTCCAAATTATCTCCTTAATGACCTTTTCTTTTTCCTACCAGTTCAGTCTCCTTACACCTTCATATTCTTTTTCAATTATCTGAGATTCCTTTGTGGCTTCCCTTCTTTCATCACCAATGATAAGGAAATCTCATCAACTCTGTTCTTCTCGTAAGTAATCTTAGACGGCAGATTTCATCACCTGAATGGGATGATGATCAAAATATCATTAGCTCAGAAAGGCTGTATTCGAAAAAATATTTTGCCTTTTCTACGCTTAAATTACTCCTTATTTACGAATGCTAAAATTATAGTTAAAATCTTTCGTATTTTTAGGTTATTCCCAATTATTGGACCTCTTTCAGACTGAAGTAGTACTGTATTTCATCTATCGATCTTAAACGTGAAAGACTTGGTGTGTGAAGGAGAAACACGGAGAATAATGAAAGATCAGCTGATGAATTATAAAACGTTACCATGAGCCATGCCACACTCTTTGGGTCTCTCTTGAAGTTAGTTGTAAATATTCATGGTCCCGTGGCATTAAGATTTAATTACGATAGGTGGTTGACTGACAATTGTATTAGCCTGATTCTGCAACTTTTACTGCCTAATTTTGGTAAGAATTTCATTCGTCAAATGGTCACACTGAAGTCATCTTCGCTGCAATCATTACTATAACACCATTCTCCCATTTCAAGCGAATGTGCAAAGCACTGCTACCCTAATGCTACTCTCTCTGC
The DNA here is from genome assembly GCA_039081455.1 of Macrobrachium rosenbergii. NCBI lineage: Eukaryota > Metazoa > Arthropoda > Malacostraca > Decapoda > Palaemonidae > Macrobrachium > Macrobrachium rosenbergii. The sequence goes on from JANJGK010000002.1 coordinate 37,695,073, forward strand.
ATTCTAATCTTTTTTTTTTTAAAGTGATATCTCTTCTTTCTGTTTTTCCTTTTACCACCTCTTACTTCTTCCTAATAAACACCATATTCTTTGGACGCTTGGATTTCAAGTCAATGTTCCCTGCGTGCTAGTTCCATAATAATAATAATAATAATAATAATAATAATAATAATAATAATAATAATAATAATAATAATTTTTCTAATAACCTCTGTGATTTACGAATCGAATTCCATCGTCTTCCAGCTGAAAATGATTCCTGTCACGAACGACATAACGTTTAAGGCTTAAATCCGCTAGATGGCGTCAAGAGTTCCTCCATGAGTCTGAATAAGTCTTAAAGAACTTTGAGCGGAGGTTGATTTTGTGTGTCACGAGGGTGAAACAGACTCTCGGTCTTTTGACTCCGCAGAAAATTTGAAGGAAATGAGGTTCAGTGAATTGGTGAGGTATTTGAGAATCAATTGTTAGTTAGTCTCTCTCTCTCTCTCTCTCTCTCTCTCTCTCTCTCTCTCTCTATAACCTTTGTAACTTTCGAGTAGAATGAAGGAATTATTATTATTATTATTATTATTATTATTATTATTATTATTATTATTATTATTATTATTATTTTCATCCATGTATCTCTCTCTCTCTCTCTCTCTCTTTCTTTCTCTCGGCTGGTCCATTTCTTTTTTATGCGGTAGCGCTTTTAAAATTACGTGTGTGAAAAAAACAAATTAACACACCATACAATATTAATGTCACCTACGAAGAAATTATATATTCTGAGGATAAGTCACTTAAATTGAGTGATAAAGCGT
>JANJGK010000002.1:37695978-37698478 GCA_039081455.1 Macrobrachium rosenbergii
CACACATTGTAGTGTTTTTATACTAACAGATTTTTATAGAGCTTTGAATCTGGCTGCTTTAAAGAAATCCATTTGATGTTGACTGAATGAATGCGGCATAGTAATATTCTAGACAATCTGTGGTTGTCCTTTTTAACTTCAAAGATGAAAGAACTTTCTAAAAAAAATAATGGAGAGCAGTTAAAAAATGATGTAATAAAGAAAGAGCAGAAAATTTAAAAAGGAGAAAAAAAAGAGGACATTAACATTGCACTACTACAAAATAACGGATAATAAATACTTGAAAGAAAATACAAGGAATTTGTTTAAGAGGCGGATCAGAATCACTTAAAGAAATAAATATTTATTGTAAAAGGAGGGAGAAACGAAATTTACATAAGAAAACTATAATTGTTTTCATTAAGCAAGAAAATTTTAATAGCCTAAAACACTGAGGGAGGTAGTTAAATTAAATAAATGGTAAGGATATTAATTTGAGGCGGGAGAGGAAATGACCAGCGAAGGAAGGAAAAATGCAATTAAAAGAACCGTATGACAATGCCAGAGAGAGAGAGAGAGAGAGAGAGAGAGAGAGAGAGAGAGAGAGAGAGAGAGAGAGAGAGAGAGAGAAATTCTCAATAATATCACTAGGAGAGAAATGTGAGAGGAATTAGATGAATGGAGAAGGGGAATAATGGAAGGGTCATAATTTAGGAAATAGGGGCCCCTGAAATTAAGATCTTAAATGGGATCCGAACACTGACAGGTTACAATTCTAAGAGAAGAGGAAAGATTTTTTTCATTGATTTTTTTATTTATATTTTCTTTTCTGATAACTGGTCTCTTTTTTGTGTGTGCGCCCCTATTAACTTATGTTATTTCTTTCAAATTAGCAGCAAATTCTTCGAAAGCTTGAATTTCAAATAACTGAATAATAATAATAATAATAATAATAATAATAATAATAATAATAATAATAATAATAATAATAATAATAATAATAACTCCTACTGTCTTCTGTAATTTCTTTCAAATGACCGCCATATTTTTGGGAAGCTTGAATTTCAAGTTAGTGGCCCTAATGGCCTTGTGCTATACGAATGAGGTTCATCTGCTGAATAATAATAATAATAATAATAATAATAATAATAATAATAATAATAATAATCCTGCACCGACATCCAAAATAAACAGGTTTCAACTAACGGGATATAATATATCCATATACGTAAAGTTTCTTGCAAAAAAGAGAGATTACACTAATTTTCGTCCCCTTGCAGCCTCTGGGGGCAACACCCAGTCAACAAAGTCTCATTAAGCTGTTTTCAACAGGCAGCGTCAGATGCACGCGATGCAATTATTAAGCCAAGAATTTATGCCCAATTTACAGTTACGGCGGAACGTTCTCGGTGGTGAATACATTCAGTATTTTAATTGTATGGTAATGGGGCTTGTTTTGGCTTTATCTACACATTAGTTTAATAATTTAGCATCCAGTATTCAATGTTTTTATGTATATACATCTTATTTCATTTGTTGGCTTCTAGTGCTATCCATCTAAATGTGATTTAACTTTTCCTCTTGTCACTGAACACGATAAATATATTTCAGCTGGTCATTAGGCCTATATGTGAGACGATATGGATATGATTCCATTATATACATATATATATATATATATATATATATATATATATATATATATATATATATACAGTATATATACATACTCTTAAACTGCTCAGGAGATATGAATTACATGGCCTCATCAAGCCCCTGAAATGAAGAAAAAAAAACTCTCTGACTTATAATTTTCACTAGACCATTTTGTGTGTAAGTGTGTGTGTGTGTGTGTGTTTATGTATACATAAACTTCTCCTATCTCGTTTCTGGTTCCCTACAACAAGAAAAATCCGCATCTCTTTAGTTAGACTAGGTATCCGGTAAATCCAGAGGATGACAAAATAATGGGGTGTTTGGGATAGTGACTTACTGCGGAATCATCATGTCTCTTCAGATGTAAAGGCTATAATATAGTAAAAAATATACTCGTATATTGGATATATAGCCCAGAATATTCGGTTTTGTAAAAATATTCATAGTAATATTTTGTGAAAATTGGTTTTGCTGAATCCTCTGGTTATAAAAACCTTAAATCCAGCAAAACAAATAAATAACAAGTAAAAAATGCTGTATGAGCAGCGGGTCATGTAACTTTCAGTCACAGTCCGGTGGTGGCCAGTCCTATTGCGTTGCCAGGCACACGATCATGGCTAACTTTTACCTTGAATGAAATCAAAATACTGAGGCTAAAGGCTGCATTTTGGTATGTTTGATGATTGGAGGGTGGATGATCAACATACCAGTTTGCAGCCCTCTAGCCTCAATAGTTTTTAAGATCTGAGAGCGGTCAGAAAAATACGTGGACGGACAGACAAAGCCGCCACAATAGTTTTCTTGTATAGAAACTAAAATATGAATAAATTCTGAGCCAGATATTCTATAAATTTTTTATGCAGCA
>JANJGK010000002.1:37703478-37718478 GCA_039081455.1 Macrobrachium rosenbergii
GTGCGCCGAAGTTTCTTCGTCGCAATCGAGTTTTCCGTACTTCGTATAATCAAGGTCACCGAAAATATATCTATCTTTCGGTGGTCTCGGTATAGTGTTGTATGAACACGGCCCTTGAAACTTTCACCACGGTCCGGTGGTGGCCTAGCCTATATCGTTGCCAGACGCACGATTATGCCAAACTTTAACCTTAAATATAGTAAAAACCACTGAAGCTACAGGGCTGCAATTTAATATGTTTAATGATTGGCGGATGGATGATCAACTTACCAATTTGCAGCCCTCTAGCCTCAGTAGTTTTTAAGCCCTGAGGGCGGACTGTAAAATTGCGGACGGACAGATAAAGCCGGCACAATAGTTTTCTTTTCAGAAAACTGAAAATTACCAGTGGAGGTTCCGGAGCAGAGTATTTTAATAGTTGTTGTGTGTATGTGTGTGTGTGCGTATGTGAGTGTGTTAGTGTAAGAAAAAGAGAGAGAGAGAGAGAGATCATATTATAGCCTTTTACAATGTTTGGAATTAACTATTCATTAGATTACAGATTGATTTGAAAATTTCTTCATCAATGAACATCCCCTTGTACCAGTAGATAAGACGTTGCGAGGAAAGTTGCCCGAGATAAGAGGGGTCAGACTTAACTTTCTGTATCAAGTGAAAGTTTGTCTGTGCTTTCTTGTGATTAACGGACGAATCTTAGTCCTGGAAAGTTGTTTTATGAGTCATTAGGCTCCAGTGGGTTTGGGAAGCGAGTGGATTCAATATAATCGCCTTGAGCAGGTATGGAAAGAATTATCTTTAGTCTGCAGGGTCTTTCTCCAATTAATTTACTGAAATAAGGAACATAGAACTATAGCTAAAACATATTCGTGGATTTTCAGTATATGCAGAAGAAACCGGTGATTATAAAGGTTTCGATTTTATAACGTAGACATGCATGGAAATTGCTGAGAAAGGGAAAAAACTGAACTTACGCTCTAAAAAGTCTAAGTCATTGTCATCGAATAACCTTATCGATATTAAAATTATAATGAAAGATAAAAAAAAACTGTCCTGTCTCCGTTTCTATTTGCAAAAAATTAAAGCCAAATACACGGAACATACAGTGGGTGTCACATGTGAACAGAGGTCAATACTCATTCGAGTTTTGTTTTTAATTAATCCAGTTATTCGATCACGTGGAATTAAGCAGCATATATAGTTGGATCAAATAAAAGTTCTTTGCAAAAAATATTCGTAGCTTTCTGGAAACTGGATGTGAACCCTACGTGAACATTACTAACTATTTATTAGTGCAAGGGGAGGATGTTACACAGCCTTAATTCTTAACCAAAGAAAAGAATATAAACAGAAAATCCAGTCGAGAAAAAGCGTACAGGAAGAGTTAAGGAGAACGAATGAGACTTGCAATGCACCTTTCTCCCCATTCGTTTTCGCTTCTAGGAGACATCAGGTTCCAAGAAGAACCCGAATGTTGCCCCCCCCCCCCCCTCTACTGCCTTTCTCTCTCTTTTTCGACTGTCTTTTTCCAAGACCAATATGTGGTGTTGTGTTTTCTTTCGGGGCAGATCTGTTTCCAAGAACATAACATTTTTCTTTCAGATGGCTACCAGCAACGCAATGGCTAAAGAGAGAGAGAGAGAGAGAGAGAGAGAGAGAGAGAGAGAAGTTACCTTTGCCTACCTTCTCTTTCATAATTTATTTAAACTATTTGAAAATGGAGTTTATTCAGGATATGTCAATATGGCAAAGAGAGAGAGAGAGAGAGAGAGTATATATATATATATATATATATATATATATATATATATATATATATATATATATATATATATATATATATATTATATATATATATATATATTAATTATTGTAATATTATTGTATTTATATATACATTTATTATCGAAGTAAATCTACATAGCACTAGATAACTACCATTCAAACAAGTTCCCTATTCTAAAGATATTTCGATTAATTTTTTATGGTTCGTTAAACCATAAGAGCAACTTCAAGTGGAGAGATAACGCATTAAGGGTAGTAATTTTAATGCAAATACGTTGTAATTAGGTGTTTTATATTCTGTCTTACATTAATGCGTAAATACACCATTTACGTAAAGGTAAATGAGACGATAAACATAGGAATGAGCGAAAAACCGAACGAATTGTTAAGGAAAAGAAGTCCGGCGGTTTCAGGTATAAGGTGTCAACCGCCCAAAAGACCTAAGAAGCCGGTTAAATTTGTTTCTTCCGGGTGACGGCAGATGGCAGCACTTTGCAGGCCCATATGATTCCTTTTCAACAGCAGGAGAAGCTTTTATATATACAATTAAATTGGTATTACGCTAAATTTATTAATCTAACTCTGCTTATAATAAATCTTGCATAAATGTATGAAGTAAATGTACACCTTACGTACAAATTAAAGAGATTTACTCTAAATTTGACGTAAGTGGGGTTCCCGTTGAGAGAGCACTTCTCCGTTCAATTTGCCACAAATAAATTGACAATCAATCAAGTATTAAGATAGGCGTAACCGAGGGATATGCACAGTAGTAACTACTTACTTATAAAACCAGTTTCTCATAATACGTAAACTTGAGAACTTTGGATATGTGATATAGTGTTTATTAACTTAGAATGTAATACAAGTTTATTAAATGCCTTGAAACTTGGTCCTTAAACATTTATTTTTACCAGAACAGAGAGAGAGAGAGAGAGAGAGAGAGAGAGAGAGAGAGAGAGAGAGAGAGAGAGAGAGAATTTTTATGGGGAAACAAGTGATGAAAATTGTATGCAAATTTACTTTAGGAATAGTTAGAACCTATTTAATCATGCAATTACAGCCGTTTTCCGAGCTTTACCACTGGATCGAGAGAGAGAAAGTGTCAGTACTTGAATGACTTTTATTCGAACGCTTATAGCTTAATAATAAATAAAAAAAAAAAAACATACAGCTGAAATTCAAGTGATAACAACAGGAAAATTTGCATTACACCATTTTTGAATCCAAGTAAAAAAGTCACAGAAAAATTCACAAAAAAGTCACAGGAAAGAAAGTCACATTAATCTCTCCTAGATACTGACCCGTAAGGGTTTTAACCGGTATGTGTCAACCTTTGCAGCGCGTTTAGTACAAGCCCGTTGGGGATGACCACAGAAACATAAACAAAAGACTGCAAATATCATAAAGATAATGGCCCCCAAAAATATTAGTCCCAGATAACGAACCCCGAAAACCCTTGGGGGTCACTATCTAGGAAAGATTCAAAATATTTTCTGTTTTATTACTTTGATTGCCACCAAAAATTAATTACTTTTTTCCTGTGACTTTTTTTTTCTCTTACCCAAAATTGTGTCTTTTTTCTGTGACTTTATTACCGGCCACCCCGTTTCTAGAGCCGTTGAAGGGATGCGATTCTAGGACTCTGAAAGTGGGGGGGCCACTTCAGGGCCAATATAAATTTTGGGGGGGCATTTATCGTTGGTGGCTAGGTGGCGAGCGAAGCGAGCCCAAGCAGATGTTCTATGTGCATTTTCATGGCACTCTGAAGACAATATTATGTCATTAATGAAATAACAAATGACAATAATAACACCTCATTACTTTCATAACTTGCATTTGTAAAACATATACATGTATGCCTACACAAACATTATGATAATGGAGGTTATTCGTATTATTTAAAAAAAAAATATATATGTATTTCTTGCAATATATTTTTAACAAAATCGCAAAAATATGGCAATGTTTCTCCAATGTACAGTTGGACACCTGAATATAGCATGTATTCCTTGAATTTTCGATATGAGGGAAACTATATAGGTGGGATAGATGTCTGTTTTGATACCGGTATGCAGTAGTTAAATAATATGGCCAATTGACAATTGTCTTGTAAAATTTAATAATGTTTGTAAGTCCGGGATAAGAGTTTCGACTGCCCTTCATACACAATAATGAAATAGCAGAGAAAATCTCCATTGGCAAACTGTAGGCGTGTCACTTAACAAACAGTGATTTGCTTGACATTTCAGTACTTTTTATTACTATAAATCATCTGTGAATCCTTATAATTAACCATTTTTCATTATAAACTACAAATAAAGGAATTATTTTGGTGTTTGATTTTACTAAGTTCTTCGGATTGACAACCTGACCCTTGGTCAGACTTTTTAACGTGACTGCACCTATAATTGCATAGCACTTATGTACAGCATAATAGGTCCACAAAATGTTATGAGTGACTATATTGCTATTGGCCTATATGACTATATCAACAATAAAACTATGACCTCGTGCAACGTATGTAATCTAGATAAAAAAATACTGAGACACAAGGCATGAGCAATCATGCAATGGCATGCTGTGGGAATGACATGATTTTCATATAGGCTAGTATAGTCGAGTAGAGTTCACCTCAGGAAAGTGAAAATCACCCTGCTGGTAACACCCGTTGCTAGGCAACCACTTTTACTTTCTACATAATTATGTTGAAAGGACAAACCTAAGTAGCCTACTTCAAAAATTCATAAAAACTATCTTCAAAACAAAAATGAATCATGAGTTATGAATGTAATGTAAATATTATGTTGATATTAAAACCCCATGCAAGCATGCATGAAGTAATGCAGTGTTGCCAACAGGGCGAGTTTCCCTTTCCTGAGGTGAAGTAGAGTATAGTACGTATATTTAGTGCAGCTTAATTCTACGATTATCATGCCGGCTATCAAATTCATCAAAAAAACAGTCTAAATCAATTCCCTCGGCACGTGCACTTTCAATGGACAGTAATGCGATATTACTCAATCTAGCACTGGTCATGGAATTTCTGAGAAATGTTTTCACTAATTTCATTTTTGAAAAACTTCTCTCACAAGAAGCACTGGTAACAGGAAGAGTGACAGATATTAACAATAGTTTGTACAAACAGTCAAATGCAGCCTTATAAGGACTAAGGAATGACAGGAATTGTGTAATGGATGTAGGCTGTATTGGCTCTTTCGTGAGTAATTTCTTCACCAGAGGGATCTCATATTGTAAATCATTTTGACTGACCGAGTATGCCATTGCATATGCCTTCAAGTCTTCTTCTAACAAGAATGTCTGTCCTCCAGGACAGAGAGCTGAAATACCACAGAAAATTGCATTTGACTCTTTGGAGAAACGACGGTCTAATTCACTAATTAAGCAGTCTAGGACTTCATAGAAAATCCTGATGTGTTGCACATGACATGGAACAGAAGATCCTTGACCACTTGTTTCAAACACGATAAATCCATCAAGCTTACGAGGTTTCTTTACCCGTTTTCTTGTTGTTGTTGGTGTAATGCAGCATTTCCTGCAGAGTTCATTAACCTTCTCAGAGTAATGGTCATTCAAGTCAGAGTTGCGTACATTAACTAAATGTTCATGGAGTGACGAAATTAGATTTGCTGCTTTTCCTAGGTCTGCTTGTTTATCCTGTAGCTGTGTAGACACTTTATTAACTTTTCCAAGAATATCTGTGAAAAATTGCAATAAGTAAACAAACTCTGCATCAATCTGGGCAAGCAAACCGCGAGCGGATACAGCTCGGGCACCAATGTCATCTTCAGAAATTTCCTTCAAAAGTCTCATTATGCATTCCAGACGGAGTAGAGCATTTTCACACGAAGTGGCCCGACACCACCACCTTGTGTCACTGAGATGCTGCAGTTCTCGTACTTGTTCTTCAGGCAACATTTCACGCTGTATCAAAATGAATTTCTCATGAACTACCGAGTTACTAGCAAAGATATAGAGTTCTTCAAGCAAACTAAAGAATTCAGCAGCTTGGGGTACATACTTTGCAACATTTATCAACACTAAATTGAGCCTGTGTCCATAGCAGTGTATATAATATGCAAAAGGAGCTTTATCACGAATTCGTTTCTGAACACCACTAATCCCTCCACTCATCACTGATGCCCCATCAAATCCTAATCCTACAAGAGAAGATTTGTAATCCAACCCCAGTTTATCCAAACTCTTCAAAATAATATCTGTGATAGAGGCAGCATCCAACAAGTCCATCTGAGTGAAAGAAATGAAGCACTCCTGAATACAATTTGCTATTTCATCATAAAATCTAATAACTAATGCCAACTGCTCTGCCTTACTAACATCCTTGGCTTCATCAGCTTGAACAGAAAAGTAATGACATGACCTAACTTTTTCTGCAATTTCTTCCTTCACCATACATGCAAGTGTGTCAATCATCTCATTCTGTATTGCAGAACAAGTGTATTTTTCATTTTTTGGACCACTTTCTACTCTATCAGCTATAATAGGATCACGTTTAGCAGTGAATCTGAGAATCTTACGAACATTTCCTGGATTCAGTTCATCATCACCTTCTCTATGTCCTCTCTGCGAAATGTCTTGTGTTACAGTCAACAGGATTATTTCACCTAATGTCTTTATGTAATGACGATTTTCACGAACTTTCTTCTGGTATGCCTCACTTATACACTGAGCAATTGATGTTTTATCAGCTTTATTTCGTTGATAGTCCGCCCATGCAATACAAGAAGTTTTGTGGCACTGTGAGGAAATGTGCTTTTCGATGGCACCATCTTTTCCATGTGCTTTCTTCCATCGTCTAAAGCCACTCTTTATGAATGCTTCATCTGCATTGCCATATGTTGGTGGAGCAAAGTGCCTGCATGCAAAACAGAACATTGCATCTCGTTCTTTAGAATATTCAGCCTATTCATATTTGTCGAACCAAGCCCCCACAAAAGACCGAGCATGAGACTTTCCTTCACTATGCCTTGGATACTCTTTTAAGCGTACCTGAATAGGATTCTCAGAAGCAGATTGAGAAATGTCAGCTGGTGCAGAATCTTCCTTTTTCTGTTTCTTTGTTGGATGATCATGTGAACTTGATCTTGCAGGATTGCCAATACTTTCACGATCACAGTCTCCCTCTGACTTCTTAGCAGGTTTATCAGATTCAAGGTTTACTGTCAATGGTGCATCACATTCACTGCGTTTTTTAATAACAAATTTATCCATGATTGTCTATAGTACAATAAAATTATCTGTGATAGTAAGTTCTGAAAAAAAAAAATTAAATTAAATAATCACACGTAATTCACAATTAACACAACACACCTGTCACCACAGAAAAATGTGATAAAATTTGCGGTTTTGCCGACTACCGACTGGAAGATGATGACAGCACGCACACACACACACTGTCACACACACACATACACACACACACACACACCCACACACATATATATATATATATATATATATATATATATATATATATATATATATATATATATATATATATATATATATATATATATATATATATATATATATATGTGTGTGTGTGTGTGTGTGTGTGTGTGTGTATAACATGTATACAGTATAATAAATATATGCACATATAGGCCTACACTATCACTGCCAACATTCACGAATCACAAAAATTATGATATAATTAGACGATTTTTATTATTATAGGAAGTGTTTTCTATGTAAAAATAAAATGGGGTTAATTGTCACCGACTCACCAGCTACTTGTATTTTGGCCTATTTAGTTATTTTCTTTCAAATATGGCTAACGACAATATTTATATTTGGCTTTTGTCAGATCTGTTTGTGAAAAGGTTAACACTGGGTTGAAGGGTTAAAACTTGAGTTGGGATATAGACCTACATCATATAACAAAAAAATTAGTGTACATTGTTTGCTACTTTACACCCGCCTGTCAGATTCTTCTCATTCTTTTTCTAAGATTTCGTATAATTATTTTTTTACTCTATTTTCGTATCCGCTTCTTATGTGAAACACCCACATACTGTACATAAAGATCGAATATCTCATAGCCACTAGTCTACTCCCACTTTGTATGAGACGAAATAATGAATACCACTTATGCTCAAATGCACTTATGCACAAATAATTATGCTTTAGACACTCAATAAGACACTAATCGGGTAAAAACTGACTTGACCGGCTCACAGCCTCACAGAAACAGACTACATGTACTGATCACATCATCACATCATACATGGACGTGAAACATACGCGTCTGATTCGCGTCACACACACACAAGCGGGCGAGGAGGACGGAGGTGTAAAAAAAATTCCAATAATTTTAATCTAGCAACGTTACCATTTTTTTTTTTTTTTTGTGATTACGTCTAGTTATTGTGATAGGATGGGATATTTGAGTGTATATATAGTATACTGTATAATTTATAAGGTATATATTTATATTATATATTATATTATATTATTATATATGCCTAAACTAAGCTTATTTAGAATTAGGATATGGAAACAAAAACTGGGGGGGCCAAGCTGGGGGCCAGCCAAAAAACTGGGGGGGCCATGGCCCCCCCTGCCCCCCCCCCCCCTAGAATCGCCACTGTCTGACCAAACCTGTTTTCGTTTTCATCTATAAGTCTATATTATAAGATTTATTGCATAATGGAAGTTTGATGTTCTGTTTGATGGTCGTTTTGTGTAAGTTCATAAAGCATTTAATGCTATGGACGTTTCTGAACAGGAGGTTTAATCCTTATTGATTTAGGGAATTATCAGTAGGCTACTTAACATGTACCTATTGCTACACGGTTCTAATTTTACTCTGTTGAACTTAGTTCAAACCTTTTTCAGTTGCTTGCTATTTCATCTGTTGAAGTCGTTAGATTATTATTTGAAAATTAACAGCTGCTTTTATTCATAGTTTGAAACATAACATTACAAATCCTATTTGCTGTACAGTTTCAAAACAGAATTATGAAAGAATAAGGTATTTTAATGAAATTTATTTAAAGTGGCAGAAATTCTGAAGCTATCAAATACATAACTAAAAAATGAAATGATAAATCCCCTTTCCTTACTTAATAAAAAGAGAGCATTTTGATATGGCATTTTCAAAACCTCGTGGAAAAGCTGCTTTCTCTCTCTCTCTCTCTCTCTCTCTCTCTCTCTCACTCTCTCTCTCTCTCTCTCTCTCTCTAACCTACTGCAAAAAAAATATGGAAATCAGGTGAATTAAAGGCTATTATCAAATAGCCTTCCCTTATTGAAAATTTAGCATTTTGATATTGTATTATCCAAACTATGAAAGGAAGCTCCTCTCTCTCTCTCTCTCTCTCTCTCTCTCTCTCTCTCTCTCTCTCTCTCTCTCTCTCTCTCTCTCTCTCGTTAGCTCTGAATTTTTGAGAGAAATTAATGGAAATGAGATAAAAGTACCGCTGCCAAATCGCACCTGAAAATGCCCTGTTACTCTCTCTCTCTCCCTCTCGTTATCTCTGAATTTTTGACAGAAATTAAGAGAAGCGAAATAAAAATCCGTTTTTCCTGTTCCATCAAGACCTTCTCTTTATAAAAGTCTAATTTAATCGAACACTAAACTCCAATTTTCCGGGAAATGACGCTCGGATACTGGAGAGTTTTCCCTTTGTCTAATGAGCACTTCCATAAAGAACTAATTTACAAATCGGTCAGCATTTAAAGCATCGTTATCACTAATTTGCATATTCTTATAAAAGACTTTTTTATTGTTTATTGCTTTCTTTACTTTTCTTTATTTTCTCTCTCTTTATCTCTGTCTCTTTTTGCTACAAGATTAACCGAATTGACGAAGACTGTTCAGGACTTGCAAAAGATACTTGTGATATGCCAAATAAGAAGTGCTTAATTTGGCTTGTTACCGTCTAACGTTCTAAGCAGACGCGTGCAGTGTCCGAGGGTGTGTGTTTGTGAAATGAATAATGTACGATAGTTGAAATGTATAATTATATGCGAGAACGTTTTTAAAAAGATGGAAAAACTATGCTGTTCATTGTATCTAATTTATTTTCTAAAGGTAATCATTTCTATGGGTTTAGTTTACACAATAAAAAAGCGATCTGTTAATTATATTTGCATTCTTTATAAACTGCATTTAAAGTGTTGAATAAAGTGAAAACGTATCTCAACCCTCTTTCCTACTATAATTTCAAAAATAATTATGAATATGATTAAAATTCACAACTCCAAAAGAGGCATTGAGATGAAGCGCATACCACACGTTAATGTTGAATAACATCCCTATGGCATTCCCAGGACTCCTTTTATACACTCCTGTTATATCCCACCTTTATATCCTCCCACTAGCTGTTGAGATGGAAGTGACACTGGCCTTACTGACCTATAAACCCTGGCGTTGAAGATATATACTTCATGCTAATGGTTAGAACGAACCTTCACATATATTCGTTTATAGTCGTATGAGAGATATCTTCTTCTATTTTTGACCTTATCATGTATAGATTTATATGGCAAGATAAAGTTTATATTTATGGTAATCCAATTATATCGTTTCTATTTATTCAAATATTTATTTATCTTGTAGGAGCTATGGGAGGATTCTTAGACATTAATTTGACACCATTCCAATAAACGATTAATATATTTGCTTATCTGTGTTACCTCTCCTTCATTCTGTGTATATTTATCTTTTATTTCTATTTCAAATCTTAAATGCACAATATTTACGTAAATTAATAATCACACAACACAATTACCAACGAAACATTGCTATCTATATCTATATTCATACATATTTTTCAATAAAAAAATTTTGTTCTTAATTTATATTATCAATGTATTTTTTTTAAGTCTAGTCATTTTATTTTATAAATTGTCACACATCCTCACTTTGGCCTTATCATTCTATTTCGTCTAAAATGATAACAATTCCAGTTCTCTCGGAAAAAAAAATACGAATCCAATCAAGTGAAACTTCTAGTTTGTAGGGAATTAACGAGTAGACAAATAATCTGAGGAACTGGAGAATTTAAATAAGTACAGTATGTGGACTAATTATTTTCGAGAAAGGTAGGAAATTGAAATTTTTAAGAACTACGAGGAACTGGAAATTAGGTACCCTTTTAGCATAAATAGACTTTTTTTTATTTAGAATGTCCACTATATATATATATATATATATATATATATATATATATATATATATATATACAAAATACATTGATCCATAATTACAATATTGCGTTTAGGAATTCTCATGTAACAATATTCTTCAAGTTGTTTTCATGAAGCACTTAATAATCTAAGTATGAAAGTCAGCTCAGTGGTCTGGTCTGGTTAAACTACTTTAATAATAGTAATAATGAATAGATAATGAATCTCCCATGCATTCTGCCAATGAAAAAGTTACGCACAATTTTACAACACTCAGGGAGCTCAGTAAGTACTTCATTTACTTATTTGTCTTGTAGGAAATATTTTCTTTTTTGAAATTCCCGTGTGATGAATCTTTTTGACCTACCATGCATTATGCAATGAAGTTTATAACTTTATATTGTAATAAAAATGTATTTCGCTTTTCATAAGTAAAAATCAACAATGACGTAGTTCGACGTAACACTAGTTAACTACTGTTCAAACAAGCTCCCAGTTTTCAAAATATTTCGAATTATCTTTTATTGTTTCGTTAAACTATAAGAGCGACTTCATGTTAAGAGATAACGCATTAATTGAGGCTAAGTTTTTAAAATGTAAATACATTGTAATTAGGTCTTTTATCATTATATCATACATTACTGTATAAAGACACAATTTACGTAAAGGAAAATGAGACGATAAACGTAGGAATGAGCGAAAAACCGAACGAATTGTAAGGAAAAGAAGTCTTGCGGTTTCTGATATGAGCTGTCAACCGTCCATGGGACCTGAGAAGCCTGTTGGTTATGCTTCTGCCGGGTGACGGCAGATGGCAGCAGCTTGCAGTCCTTTACGATTCCATTTCAACACCCTGAGAAGAACCGTTTAGATATACGATGAGATTGGCATTATTGGTCGATTTATCAACCTAATTTGTACGTGAGGTGTTCATTTACCTCAAGTATTTATTCAAAATTTATTATAGACGAATTCTTTTATCTTTTATTTAGAAAAATACATTTTAAAGTTCATTTTACTATTCAGTACATATGCAACATACGTAATTTGTGTACAAAATCAACAAATATAAGTCATAATATTTTATATACATAAATATACTTAAATTTACTATGTACATACATACATACATATACACATACCCATATACTGTATAGTATGTATACTATACAGTATATGGGTATGTGTATATGTATGTATGTACATAGTAAATTTAAGTATATTTATGTATATAAAATATTATGACTAATATTTGTTGATTTTGTACATAAATTACATAGATTGCATATGTATTGAATAGTAAAATGAACTTTAAATTCATTTTTCTAAATAAAAGATAAAAAAATTGTCTACAATAAATTCTGAATAAATACTTGAGGTAAATGAACACCTTACGTACAAATTAAAGTAATTTATTCTTAATATGAAGTACGTAGGGGTTCCTATTGAGATAGCACTTCTTTTAATTTGCCACATATAAATGGGACATCAATTAAATATTAATAAAGGTGTAAGACAGGGATGTATACACAGAAATAGCTACTTAGGGATAAAACCAGCCTCTCATACTATGTGACCTTGAGAAGTGTGAATATGTTATACAGTGTTTATTCACATCAGATGTAATAGAAATTTATGATTACGCTTTATCTTGGTCTTTAAACCTTTTTCACCAGAGCGTAGAGAGAGAGATAGAGAGTGTGTTGATTATTTTTCTATGAAAACTAATAATGAAAGTATCATATAAATTTATTTCAGGCCTTAGTGATAGCCTATTTAATCATGCAATTACAGTCGTTACTGAGGCATTGCCACCGGATCAAGAGAGAGAGAGTACATATTATACCTTAATAAATGAAAACAAAACCGATACACCTGAAATTCAGGAGACGTCAGCAGTAGAGAACAGGAATGAATTTGATTTCGTCCTCAATATTTGCATATCAGAAGATTCCACAAAAACACAAAGAAAACTATTCCACATTTTAGCTGTAGCCAAAACTCCTAGGAAAGAGAGTACTGTAGTATTAGATATGATGCTAGAAAAAACGAGACTGAAACGCATGTTAGTATTTAAAAAAAAATTATAAATATGAAACCATAAATTTTGCAATCGCAAATGCCAAACCGGAAACTGAAGAAAGACTTTGAAACGAACGATTCATTTCTGCTAAAAGACGAATGAAGTTTCCTTAGATGCTTCCTCGGGGAACTCTGCCCACCAGATGAAGGAATTCAGAGTTCATTAAACGGTCCTTGAGTACTGCAGTCTCAGGGAGTCTGCAATCAGGGGAATATTTAAGTTATGATGAAACTTTTTGGTGTCTTGCGAAAGTAGGATTTGGTGTCTTCTCTTATTTTATTTTTTTTTTTGTAGAATTGAGCAATGCTTTCTTTCCTTGAATGTATTATATATATATATATATATATATATATATATATATATATATATATATATATATATATATATATATATATATATATATATATATATATATATATGTGTGTGTGTGTGTGTGTGTGTGTGTGTGTGTGTGTGTATATATACTGTATATATATGCATTAAGCTTCAAAAGTCCTTTAATATCCAATTCGCTCTACCTCGGAAATAATATATTTTCATATGTGTTACCCGAAGGGGAATTTTTTAGTTGATAAAAAGTTCGTCGTCTCGTGGGCTCGAACCACGGAAGACAAGAACTTAGGACTACAGTGACGCGATTTTAACCTCACTTGGCCGTGTGGTTAAAATCGCGTCACTATAGTCCTGAGTTTCTTGTCTTCCGTGGTTCGAGCCCACGAGACGACGAGCTTATTATCAACTAAAAATTTTCCCTTCGGGTAACAATGAAAATATATTATTTCCGAGGTAGAGCGAATTGGATATTAAAGGACGTTTGTAGCTCAATGCTTGTATATGAATCACGGTGATGGGATATATATATATATATATATATATATATATATATATATATATATATATATATATATATTCACTCGAACACTTGCTAAACGAATATGCTAGCATACATGTAAAACAAAACACACGAATACTGAGAATGAGAGAAAGAGAGAGAGAAATCACCCTGTTTTTCCTCGCCCTTCCTTCCTTCCCCCTTCTAATACACCCAAGGGATTGATTTCGTAATTGAAGCGGAGGTGGTTCTGTTGATTACATTCCCTGCAGAAGAGCATCAACAGAAAATCCCTTCTTAGAGCATTAGGATATTTTTTCTTTTCACTTATTTGGTTTGTGTAAACCATCAAGCAAAATAAAATGTTTATGATCATTCACCTGTGCTTAAATGAATGGGAAAATTAAATTTAGTTATAAATATCGTAAGATTAACATAACAAATGTGTGGGGTAGTTTTGTTCATAATTTACGTTCATATGCATTTTTTTATTCTTACGAAAGGTCCATATATATATATATATATATATATATATATATATATATATATATATATATATATATATATATATATATATATATATATGTGTGTGTGTGTGTGTGTGTGTGTGTGTGTGTGTATATGTATATGTATATATATATATATATATATATATATATATATATATATATATATATATATATATATATATATATATATATATATAATATATATATATATATATATATATATATATATATATATATACTCGTACATATATATATACATACATATATATATATATATATATATATATATATATATATATATATATATATATATATATATATATATATATATATATATATATATGTACATGTATGTATAAAGTTTCTGTGAAAAACACATAGACCTATGTTGTAAATCCTCTTTTGATTGAAAAATAAATTCACACAGCGTAAGAAATGAGGGATTACTTAAAAAAGTTTAAAGAAACTGGTTGAGAAATGAATACGAAAATAATGTACATTTCAATGAAGAACCTTTTAGTTTAAGCGGTCATCAATTCAAATTTCAAAAGCAATCTGCTTAGGAATGAACCGAAGGAATTAACAACAACAAATCAGTCTTTGTCCTCTGCCTCACATCG
>JANJGK010000002.1:37723478-37735978 GCA_039081455.1 Macrobrachium rosenbergii
CGGCGGTCTTTTTTCTTTGTCAATTCGTTCGGTTTTTCGCTTATTCCACCGTTTATCGTCTCATTTACCTTTGCATATATGATGTATTTATGCAGTAATGTCTAATAGGATGACAGAACACATAACTACAAAGTAATTGCGTTAAATTGCTTACTCTTAATGCATTATCTCTTCATATTGTTTAAACCAACAATAAACGATAAAGTCGAAATATTTTGAGAATAAGGAGCTTGTTTGTTTGGTAGTTAACTAGCGCTACGTAGAACTATGTCACTGTTGATTATTTATTAATAAAAATCTAAATATACTTTTATGTTATAAACTTCACTGCATTATGCATGATATGCCATAAAGGTTCATAACCTAGTAATTTCAAAAAGAAGGAAATATTATCTTGCGTAATAAATAAGTAACAGAAATATTTACCGTCTCCTGAGCAATTGTAAAACTGCCGTACCCATTTCAGTGGCAAAATGCATAGAAGATTCATTAGTTACATATAGTAGAGATTAAGTGCTGTACATGAAAGCAATTTGAAGAATATTGTTATATGAGAATTTCTGAAAGCAATATTTTAATTATAGAATAATGCATATTGTGCATTGGACATTTTAGACAAAAAATATACATACCTGTATATACTAGAGGGCACCTAATTTCCAGTTTTAATTCCCTACTTTCCTCGAAAATAATAAGTTCACATACTTATCTTTAATTCTCCAGCTCTTCAGATTATTCGTCTACTTGTTAATTCCATAGAAATTGAAAGTTTCAATTGACTGGACCCATGTTTTTTTTTTTTTCAGAGAGAATTCGAACGATTATCATTGTAGAAGACGTAGAATGTCAAAAACATAATGGACAATGTGCGAAAATTTAGGAAATAAAGTCACTAGACTTTTTACTAAAAATACGTTGATAACATAACGTCAAAACTTTTGTCGTTAATGATTAAGTATTGTGTGTGATTCCAAACCAATGAAAATTGTTATTAAATATAATATAAATGATGTTTGCTGAACATTTGCAAAATTAAAAGAAAAACCATTTATATCCGAAACAGGATCTAAGTGATGAATGTGAAAAAAATTTGAGGAACATTGTTACAGGAGAATTTGAATGTGGTTTTGTAATAGTAGAGTAATATATAGTGCACATTTGACATTTTAAAATACGATAAAAAATATAACCCAGACAACATCAATACTATTAAAATGTATGAAAATAAAACGTAGTGATAGCTAGCAATTTTGTTGACAGTTATATAGTAAAATTAAAATAAAGTAAATGTTGTATATTAAAGATTTGAAATAAAAAAATAAATAAAAACAGAATGAAGGAGAGGTAACACAGATAACCAAATATACTAGTCGTTTATTGTACTGGCGGTTAAATTTAATGTCTAAGAATGCTATAGCTCCAACAAAATTTATAAATAAATAAACAAATAAACAAATCAAAACCATATATAAGTGGACTCTCATTTATATAAGCAATGCCTTACCATAACCATCTATGCATGATAAAGCCAAAAAGAGAGAAAAAGACATCGCTGTTACGACTATAAACAAATATATATATATATATATATATATATATATATATATATATATATATATATATATATATATATATATATATATATATATATATATAAGCATTAAGTTACAAATGTCCTTTAATATCTAATTAGCTCTACCTCGGAAATGATATATTTTCATACATGTTACCCGAAAAGGATTTTTTTAGTTGATAATAAGCTCGTCGTCTCATGGGCTCGAACCACTCACGAGACGACTAACTAATTATTGACTAAAATATTCCCCTTCGGGTAACATATATTATTTCCAAGGTAGAGCGAATTGGATATTAAAGGACATTTGTAGCTTAATGCTTGTATATGAATCAAGGTGATGTGATAAAATCCATTCATATATATATATATATATATATATATATATATATATATATATATATATATATATATATATATATATATATATACGGTATACGCGTGAGGGTTCGTCCAACCCATTAACACAAAGGATATATCTTCAACGCCAGGATTTATAGCTCAGTAATGCAAGCATGGCTTACCATATCATTTCCTTGCGTGAGGATATATAAGTAGGGTATAAAAGGTGCATGTAAAGGGAGTTATGGGAATGCCAAAGACCTGTTGTTTACCATAAACGGTGTCTCTTTTTGGAGTTGTGAATTTTAATCAAATTCAAAAAAGTTGTTGTACAGAAATTATAGTAGATGGATTTGGAACACGTTTACTCTTTATTCAACACTTTAGATTGTGTTTATAAACAAAGCAAGTATAATGTAAAGTCGTATACATATATATATATATATATATATATATATATATATATATATATATATGTATATATATATACATATAAATATATATATATATATATATATATATGTATGTATGCATGTATGGATATACAGTATATACATATACATATATATGTATATGTTTTTATATTAATATATATATATATATATATATATATATATATATATATATATATATATATGTGTGTGTGTGTGTGTGTGTGTGTGTGTGTGTTGTGTGTGTATACATATATATATATATATATATATATATATATATATATATATATATATATATATATATATATATATATATATATATATATATATATACGAGTATATGATGGATCAAAACGTTCCATCATAACCCTAAGATTCCCTAATTGCAGACTCCCTGAGACTGCAATATTCGAGGTTCGTTTACCGAACACTGAATTCCTTCATCTGGTGTTAAGCAGTTCCCCGAGGACGCATCTAAGGAAACTTAATTATTCTCTTAGCAGAAATTAATCGTTCTCTCCAAAATGTTCCTTCAATTTCCGGTTTAGAATTTGCAACTGCAAAAAAAGTTTATGGTTTCCTGTTTATAAATATATATAGATATAAACATGCATTTAAGTCATGAGTGTTTTCTACTATCAACTCTAGTAGTACTTTCCTAGGAGTTTTATCTTGGCTACAACTAAAATGTGGAATAGTTTGTCTACTGCAGCTGTGGAATCTTCTGATATCCAAATATTGAAGCGAAAGCAAATTCATTCCTGCTCTCTGCTGCTAACGTCTCCTGAATTTCACGTGTATCGCTTTATTTTGATTATTAAGCCTCAAGCGTTCGAATAAAAGACATATTTGTACTATCTCGATCCGGTGATAATGTTTGGGTAACGATTGTAATTGCATGATTAAATAGGCTCTCACTAACCTGAAGTACATTTATATACTATTTTCATCACTAATTTCATTTATAAAATGCACAAAACGCTCATAATCACTGTATCGCAAATCAAAATTCTCAAGAACACGTCTTATGAGTCTGGTTGTATCTGCAAGTAGTTACTTCTGCGTATATCCCTCTCATCAACCTACCTTGATACTTAAATGATGTATCATGTCAAATTAAAACGAGAGGTTATGCTCACAGTGGGAACCCCACATACGTCATATTAAAGAGTAAATTTCTTTAATTTGTACGTAATATGTACATTTATTCCAGGTATTTATTCAAGATTTATTATAGACAGAATTAAGCAAATGAATCCAGCAATAATGCCAATTTAATCGTATATACATACATACATACATATATACACAAGCTTTGTCCCTGGTTTTGAAATGAAACATATGAGCCTGCAAGCTGCTGCCATCTGTCATCACCCGGGAGAAGTATAATCAACCGGCTTCTGATTAGGCCCCTTGAACTGTTGACAGCTCATACCAGAAACTGCCGGACTTGTTTTCCTTAACAATTCGTTCGTTTTTCACTCGTTCCTACGTTTATTGTATCATTTACCTTTTCTTAAATGGTTTATTTATGCAGTGTTGTATGATAGAATGATAAGACACCTAACTAGAAGGTATTTGCATTAAAATTGCTAACCATTAATACGCTATCTCTTCAAATGAAGATGCTCTTACAGTTTAACTAAACAATAAAAGAGAAATCGAAATATTTTTAAAATAGGGAGCTTGTTTTGTTGGTAGTTAAGTAGCGGAAAGTAGAATTACATTAAAAATGATAATATATTATTATATGCTGTTATGATTCTGTAGTTCGTAACATAATGGTTAGGATGCCATTAATATGTCTGATAATATTATAAAAAAAAACTAAGTACAAATAATTCGTTCATGGCAAATAAGGAACTGAAATATTTACCGATTCTCCTGAGTAGGCTATTTGTAAAATTGTGCTTATCCATTTCAGTGGCAGAATTCATAGAGCGTAATTATTAACATTAATGTGATTTTTGTACATTAAATATTGTAAATCAAAATGACAATAAATAAAGACAGGATGAAGGAAAAGTAAAACAGGGAAGCAAATACCTTAATTATTTATTGAAACGGTGGTTGACTTAACGTTTATGAATCCCATAGCACCTGCAAATAAATAAATAAATAAATTTAAACCATTCGAGGGTGGATTACCATGCATATAAATTTCGCCTTACCATAGACGGCTATACGCAATAAAGTCAAAAAGAGAGAAAAAGACATCGGTCTTACGACTATAAACGAATATATATATATATATATATATATATATATATATATATATATGCATATATATATGTATACATATATGTATATATATATATATATATATATATATATATATATATATATATATATATATATATATACACATATGAGGGCTCGTCCAACCCATTACCATGAAGGATATATCTTCAAAGCCAGGTTTTATAGCTCAGTAATGCCAGGGTGACTTGCCACCATAATGCCTCGTGGAAGGATATAAAAGTAGGATATATTAGGATGATGAAAAAGGATATAAAGGTACGATATAACAGCAAGATATAAAACGAGGATATAAAGGGAGGATACTAAAGGTAGGATCTAAAAGGAGGATACAAAAGTAGGATATAAAAAGGAGGATATAACAGTCGGATATAAAAGGAAAATATAAGGTAGGATATAAAATGAGGATATAAAAGGAGGATATAAAATACAGTATATAAAAGGGGATTTAAAGGTAGGATGTAAAAGGAGGATATACAAGGAGAATATAAATGGAGGATATTAAAGGTACGATATAAAAAGAGAATACAAAGTAGATGATAAAAAGGAAGATATAGAAGTGGGATATAAAACAAGGATATAAGGTGGGATTTAAATTGATGATACAAAAGGAGGATATAAAGGCAGAGCATAAAAGGGGAAATATAAAACGAGAGTATAAAAGCTATAGATATATTATTTACCATAAATGTGTACTAAGTGTTTCATCTCGATGTCTCTTTTGGAGTTGTGAATTTTAAACAAATTCGTAAAAAAGTGTTATTGAAATTATAGTAAATGGCTTTGAAACACGTTTACTCTTTATTCATCACTTTAGATTGCGCTTATGAACAATGCAAGTATAATGAACAGTCTTTTTTTATCATTAAAAAAATCATAGACATTATTACGTTTAGAAAATAAATCAGGTATAATGAACAACGCATATAATTATACATTTCAACTATTGTACGATATCCATAAACACACACTCACATACACGCACACACACACGCGCCTGAGCGTTTGTTTAGACGGTAACATAACGAACTAAGGACTTCTAATATGGCATATCCGAACTATCTTTTATCTGTCTCTAACAGTCTAGACTGTATTTCATCTCCGTCAATTCTGTCAACCTTGTAGCAAACAGAGACAGACGGAGATAAAGATGGTGAAAGTCAAGAAAAAAGTAAAGAAAGCAATAAAAAAAAAATAGTCTTTTATATGAATATGCAAATCAGTGATAACGATGATTCAAATGCTGAACGATATGTAAATTGGTTCTTTATGGAAGAACTTATTAGACAAAGGGAAAACTCTCCAGCATCCGAGCGTCATTTCCCAGGAAAATGGAGTTTAGTATTCAATTAAATTAGGCGTTTTATAAAGAGAAGGTCTTCACGCAGAGGGGGGAAAGACGGTCTTTATTTCGCTTTCCTTAATTTCTGTCAAAAATTCAGAGCTAACGAGAGAGAGAGAGAGAGAGAGAGAGAGAGAGAGAGAGAGAGAGAGAGAGAGAGAGAGAGAGAGAGAGAGAGCGAGAGTAACCGGGTATCATCATGTGCAAGTTGACAGCGGTACTTCTATCTCATTTCCCTTAATTTCCGTCAAAAATTCAGGGCTAACGAGAGAGAGAGAGAGAGAGAGAGAGAGAGAGAGAGAGAGAGAGAGAGAGAGAGATTACTAATAGAGTATCCCAGTATTTTCAGGTGCAATTTGAAAAAGAATCACCATTAGATTCTGAAGAATTAAATAAAATCCTAAAGAATTAATGATTTCCTCTGACAGGGGACAAAGTAAACATCAATCTGAAGAAAAATTAACACACAAGAGGGACACTAATTTGTATATGCTTCCAAATCGTTGCTTAATCGAGTGAAAAAATGCTGACAATAAGAATACGAATTTTCGGCCACTGGCTGCACTCACTTTTCTAGCATTTTACTTTACCTCATTCTCGCTTCCTACCTTCAATCCTGATGTCCGCCTTCTTTAGCTCTTACTTTTTAGATCCTTGTTCTTCATTTCCATTATTTTCTGGGTCTTTTTATCTTGCCGTCCAACCACTCTAACTTCCTCTTCAGAAGCGCTGAATGGCCGAAAGTGCCCCAGTACCAGGCCTAACTCAAATTTCAAGAATAATTTCATCCCAGACGATTATTTGCGGTATAATCTATTGCTGGGGAGCTTAAACTGTAAACCGTAAACCTCTGCTGTGCGATAAACCTCATAAAACCTCCCGAAGAAGGAAAAAAAACGAACTTTCGAGAGAAAGTTGAGGAATGAAAGTTGGCTGATGAGGAAATGAGAGAGGAGGAGAAACCCATTAACCTTCTCCTCTGATCATCTCAAAAACTTCGTCATGATTAAAATGGCGAAAATCGTTTCATGCTTCGCGGCAATGAACATCTTATTTCACTCGCCGTTCTGAGAAGAGAGAGAGAGAGAGAGAGAGAGAGAGAGAGAGAGAGAGAGAGAGAGAGAGAGAGAGAGGGAGAACGGAAGAGCTTGTCTTGAAAGTTTTGAGAATGCAATATCGAAATGGTAACCGTCTATCATTTCACTTTATTTCCATTAATTTGTCCAGTCGGTGAGAGAGAGAGAGAGAGAGAGAGAGAGAGAGAGAGAGAGAGAGAGAGAGAGAGAGAGAGAGAGAGAGAAGAGCTTGTCTTCAAAGTTCTGAGACTGCAGTATCAAAACGCTCTTTTTCAATAGAGGAAGACTATTTCGTAATTTCCTTTGCTTATTTGGATTTGCAGATATTTGGGCACTCGGTTATATATATATATATATATATATATATATATATATATATATATATATATATATATATATATATATATATATATATATATATATATATATATATATATATATATATATATATATATATATATAGAGAGAGAGAGAGAGAGAGAGAGAGAGAGAGAGAGAGAGAGAGAGAGAGAGAGAGAGAGAATCTGGACCGGCTTTTCCTGAAGGTTTTGAAATTGCAGTAATCGAAATTCTATCTTGTTATTAATTAAGGAAATGGGTTTTGATATTCTCCTCTTATTTTATATATTTGATAGTTATGAATTTCTGCCATTTTTATCGAAATTTCATTGAAATATCCAATTCCTTCACAATTTTATTTTAAAACTACACAGGAAGCATGATTCACAGTTTCGTGTTGAAAACGACTAAAAACAGCTGTTAATTTTCAAATAATAATCTAATAATCTCAGAGATTGGAATAAGTAACTTAAAAAGGTTTTTACGTAAGTTCGATAGAGTGAAATTAGACCCATAAAGCAATAGGTACATGGTACGTACCGGTAGTTTCCTAAATCAGTAAGGATTAAAACCTCATGTTCAGAAACGTCCATAGCATTAAACTCTTTATGAACTTACACAAAATGCCCATCAACAGAAGGTCAAAAATCCATTATGCAAGAAATCTTAGAATGTATTCTTATAGATGAAAACGAAAATAGGTTTGGAATTCCTTCAGCAGCTCTAGAGATGGTGTAAGGCAAATTTTCCTGCTGTCTGTTGTTATCACCTGAATTCCAGGTGTATCGTCTTTTGTTTTTTTTTTTTTAAGTTATAAGCGTTCAAATGAAAGTCATCCATGTACTTACTCTCTCTCGATCCGGTGGTAAAGCTCGGATAACAACTGTAATTGCTTGATCAAGTAGGCTCTAACTAATCCTGATAAATTTGCATACAATTTTCATCGCTAGTTTTCCCATAAAAATACTTTCTCTCTCTCTCTCTCTCTCTCTCTCTCTCTCTCTCTCTCTCTCTCTCTCTCTCTCTCTCTCTCTCTTTCTGTTCGGGTAAAAATAGTTTTGGAGACCACGTTTAAAGGCATTTATAAACTTGTATTACATTCGAAATAAATAAACAGTATATCACTTATCCAAAGTTCCCAGTTTACGTGTTATGAGAAACTCGTTTTATCTATAATTAGTTACCTATGTATTTATCCCTTGGTTACGCTTACCTTAATATTTGATTGACGGTCAATTTATCTGTGGCAAATTAAGAGAAGTGCTCTCTCAATGGAAACCTCACCTACGTCATATTAAGATAAATAACTTTAATTTGCAAATAAGGTGTACATTTACTTCAGAAATTTATGCAAGGTTCATTATAAGCAGAATTAGATTGATAAATCCACCGATATTGCCAATTCAATCATATACATGTATACAGTATAAATGCTTCTCCTGCTGTTGTAAAGGAATCATATGGGCCTGCAAGCTGCTGCCATCTGCCGTCACCCTGGAGAAGCATTGTCAACCGGCTTCTTAGGCCCCTTGGACGGTTAATAACTAATACTAGAAACAGCCGGACTTGTTTTCCTTAACAATTCGTTCGTTTTTCGCTCATTCCTACGCTTATCTTCTCATTTACCTTTACTTAAATGGTTTATTTATGCAGTGTTGTGTGATGGAATGATAAAATAACTAACTAGAATGTATTTGCTTTAAAACTGCTTACCCTTAATGCGTTATCTCTTCACTTGAAGATGCTCTTAAATTTTAACCGAGCATTACAAGATAAATCGAAATATTTTGAAAATAGGGAGCTTGTTTCGTTCGTAGTTAAGTAGTGCTACGTAGAACTACATCAAAAATCATAATAGATTAATATATAATGATTCTGTACTATGTAGCATAATGCTTGGGAAGTCATTACGAAGTGTCTGATATGAATATTAAAAAAAAAGACAGGTAAATATCATTTGTTCATGGCAAATAAGGAACAGAAATATTTACCGATTCCCCTGAGTATTTGTTTCAGTGGCAGAATGCATAGAGCGCAATTATTAACAAACTGTAATGTGAATATTACTCATTAAATGTTGTAAATCAAATAGACAATAAATAAAAACATAATGAAGGAGAGGTAACCTATAAAGCAAATATATTAATCGTCTATTGTAACGGTGGTTAAATTTAACGTCCAAGAATCCTACAAGATAGTAAATAAATAAATAAATACATAAATAAATAAATTGAACCATACCTTAGTAGATTACCATACATACGCCTTGCCATATACATCTATGATAAGGTCAAAAGGAAGAAGATAAAAAAAGTCACATCGTTCTTACCACTATCAACGAATATATCTGAGTTTCGTCCAACCCATTAACATGAAGGACTTATCTTCAACGCCTGAGTTTATAGCTCAGTAATGACAGTGGGACTTGCCACCTCACGTCCTTGTGGGAACATATAAAAGTAGGATATAAAAGGAGGATAAAAAGAGGATATAAAGGTAGGGTATAAACTGAGGATATAAAAGTAGGATATAAGATGAGGATGTAAAGGTACGACATAAAAGGAGGATTTAAAAGGAAGGATATAAAAGTAGGATATAACGGGGAATGTAAAGGTAGGATATAAAGGGAGGGTATAAAATGAGGATATAAAGGTATTATATAAAATGAGGATATAAAAGCAGGATATTAAAGAGGATATAAAGGTATATAAAATGAGGATATTCAAGAGGATATAAAGGTAGGATATAAAAGGAGGATATAGATGTGTAATTTAAAAGGTAGGATATAAAAGGAGGATATAAAGGTAGGATATAAAAGGAGTTATGAGAAATGCTATAGAGATGTTATTTCCCATAAACGTGCACTAAGTGTTTCATCTCGATGTCTCTTTTGGAGTCGTGGATTTTACGAAATTCATAAAAAAAATTTTTTTGAAATTATAGTGAAGGGGTTTGGAACACGTTCACTTTACTCAACACTTCAAATTTCGTTTACAAACAGTGCAAGTATAATAAACGGAGTCGTTTTAAATATTGAAAAAATGCTGAGACTTTATTACGTTTAAAAAATAAATCGGATATGATAAGCAGCGTAATTTTTCCCGTCTGAAAAAAAAATCATAGACGAACTTAATTATACATTTTAGCTATTGCACATTATTCATAAAAACACATACTTACGCACACGTGCGCGTACAAACACGCGCATGTGTGACTTTAGACAGTAACAAGAGGGATTAAGCACTTTTAACTTGGCATATCCAAAACATCTTTTATCCGTCTTAAACAGTCTGTACTGTTTCCAGTCTTGTCAATTCCGTTAACCTTGTAGCAAAAAGATACAGAGATAAAGAGGAAGAAAGTAAAGAAAAGTAAAGAGAGAGAGAGAGAGAGAGAGAGAGAGAGAGAGAGAGAGAGAGAGAGAGATAGAGTAACATTGTATTTTCAGGTGCAATTTGACAGTGAGAGAATCTACCAATATAAGAACCACCATTAGATTCTGAAAAATCAGATAAAATCAATACCAAAGAATTAATGATATCTTCCATTAGGGGAAGAGGTAAACAGAAAGCTGAAGAAATGTTAACAAACAAGAGGGACACTAATTTGAATACATTTCCAAATCGATGGTCCACTAAGTGAAAAAATATTCACGAAAAGAATACGAATTGTGAAAAAATACATTTCATTCTAGATCAAGTATGAGGGCAGCGCCTTCAGTGAGCCTCACGCGGTGCACTGTAGGTTCTACTAAAGGGTGTTTGCAGTGTCCCTTCGACCCCTGGTTGCACCCACTTTTTAGCCTCTTTTCCTCTAGTGCCGATTCCTTTCTTCAATCTTACTGTCCACCTTCTTTAGCTCTAATTTATTTAGATCCTTGTACTTCATCTCATTATTTTCTGGGTCCTTTTATCTTGCTGTCCAACTGCTCTAACTCCCTCTCTTCACTGTCTCCAGAAGTGCTGAATGGCCGAAAGTGTCCAAGTGCTAGGCCTAACCCAAATTTCCTAAATAATGTCTGTTTAGACGATTATGTGAGTTATAATCCATTCCTGGGGAACTTACACCGTAAACCTCTGCTCTGCGATAAACCTCATAAAACCTCCCGAAGAAGGAAATAGAACGAACTTTCGACAGAAAGTTGGAAAGAAAGTTGG
Organism: Macrobrachium rosenbergii; assembly: GCA_039081455.1. Lineage (NCBI taxonomy): Eukaryota > Metazoa > Arthropoda > Malacostraca > Decapoda > Palaemonidae > Macrobrachium > Macrobrachium rosenbergii. Next base: position 37,735,001 of record JANJGK010000002.1, read on the forward strand.
TTGATGAGGAAATGAGAGGAGGAGAAACCCATTAACCCGTCTCCTCTAACTATCACCTCAAAAACTTCGTCATAATTAAAATGGCAAGAATCGTTTCATGCTTCCTGGTAATGAACTGCATATCTCACTCGCGGTTCTGAGACGACGCTAGAGAGAGAGAGAGAGAGAGAGAGAGAGAGAGAGAGAGAGAGAGAGAGAGAGCGATAAAACTCCTTGAGAAGTCATTATACACCAGAATGTTGTACCTATAAACAGACTCGTTTACAAAGAGATAAAAAGTCTCCCACTGATCTTGCAGAGACAAAGATGATTAAAATCGTTCATTGAAGAAGAGGAGTAAACAGATTGTGTTTTGGGTAAAGACTACAACGGAGTCCGCACCAACAGCAAGACTGAAGAAAGGAAGCTGGAACGGAGTTAAAGGCTACAAAGTGGTTGCAGCTAAGGGCAGAATGGATGCTGCAAATACCCTTTAAGTAACGCCTACAGGACACCACGTGAGGTGCACTTTCATCACTACCCCAGTTCCTCATTGGACAGGGGGGTATCGTTCTCAGCTAGCACTCTGCTGGTCCCTTCAGTCGATTCTCCGACCGGCCAATGAAGAATTAGAGGAATTTTATTTCTGTAACGCCTACAGGACACCACGTGAGGTGCACTTTCATCTCTACCCCAGTTCCTCATTGGAAGGGTGGGTATCGTTCTCAGCTAGCACTCTGCTGGTCCCGCGTTCGATTCTCCGACCGGCCAATGAAGAATTAGAGGAATTTATTTCAGTAACGCCTACAGGACACCACGTGAGGTGCACTTTCATCACTGCCCCAGTTCTTCATTGGATGGGTGGGTATCGTTCTCAGCTAGCACTCTGCTGGTCCCGCGTTCAATCTCCGACCGGCCAATGAAGAATTAGAGGAATTTATTTCTGGTGATAGAAATTCATTTCTAGTTATAATGTGGTTCGGATTCCACAATAAGCTG
>JANJGK010000002.1:37740978-37760978 GCA_039081455.1 Macrobrachium rosenbergii
GTAAGAATATTATCCTTTAATACACTTATCTTAATATTGGATTGACTGTCCCTATATCTGAGGCAAATTAAAATGACAGGTATTCATTCTTTCAAGGGGAACCCCACCCACGTCATATTAAAGATTAAATTTCTTTCATTTGTGCGTAAGGTATACATTTACTCCAGATTTTATTAAAAATTCATTACATTCAAAATCATAATCATAACTCCAGCGATAATCCAATTTAATCGTATATCTAAACGGTTCTTCTCCTGGAGAAACGAAATCATGTAGGCCTGCATGCTGCTGCCACCTGCCGTCACCCGGCAGAAGCATAATCAACCGGCTTCTTAGGCCCTCGGACGGTAGACAGCTCATACCAAGAACCACCAAACTTGCATTCCTTAACAATTCGTTCGCTTTTCACTCGTTCTTACGTTTACGGTCTCATTTGGCTTTACGTAAATACTGTAATGTATTTATGCAGCAATATATAAAGTTATAAAACACGTAACTACTGTACAATGTATTTATAAAGTTATAAAACACGTAACTACAATGTATTTGCATTGAAGATATTTCCTCGTAATACTTTATCTCTTCTCGTGAAGACGCTCATGTAATTTAACGAAACAATTAAAAATAAACTGAAATATTTTGATAATAGGGAGCTTGTTTCATTGGTAGTTAAGTAGTGTATGTAGAACAAGTCAATGTCGATTTTTATTTATTAAAATAGAAATATACGTTTATCCTTATACACCTCATTGCATTATGCGTGGTAGGCCATAAGGACTCATCACCTAGGAGTTTCCACAAAGAAAATATTATTCGTATATGACAAATAAGTAACAGAAATATCTACCGAGTCTCGAGCATCTGTAAAATTGCTCGTATCTATTCCAGTACAGAATGCATAAAAGATTCATTAGCTATATTAAGTACTGTTTATGGAAACAGTTTGAAGAATATTGTTACCTGAGATTTCCAAAACGTAATATTGTAATTAGAGAATAATGTACAGTATATTGTGCATAGGACATTTTAAATAAAAAAGCTACATATACTAAAGAGTACCTAATTTCCAGTTCCCTACAGTTCTTAAACATTTAAATTTCCTTAAACATCTAAATTTCCTGCCTTACTCAAACATATTTAGTCCGGAAATTTATCTGTAAGTTCTCCATCTCCCTAGATTATTCGTCTACTTTTTAATACCTTACAAATTAAAAGTTTCAAGTGATTGGATTCATATATATTTTTTTTTATTTCCGAGTGAACTGGAATTATTATGAAAACCCTTAAACCTAAACCTAAAGCTTAAAACGAAAGAAACATCCAAGAAAACTCTGAAACTTGATGGGAGGCTACAAATGCTCAATAGAATAATAATAAAAAAAATTGTTCGCAGCTGGTCACACCGGAAGGTCCGTTCCTCCCCACATTACCAAGAGGCTATTCCGCTCCCCTCCCATCTCCACCCCACCTCAGGGTCAGCCGTGGGAAAAATAATCTGCTAAATTTGCTGGAAGTCAAATTATCTCCGGTTCCAGGGGAATGATGCCATGGAGAAAAAAAAAAATCCAGATAAAAATATTGGAATGCAGATAAAGGAAGACTTTTTGGTGGTTCCGGAGAGGAATTGGGGTTGGGGAGTAGTATATTAGTAACTCTTTTACTACTATCTCTAATACTATAGTTGCTAAGATGTTACTGATGATAACGAGAAGGAGGAGGAACAAGAGAGATGAGAAAGCGTCTGGTATATGGCATTGCTTCCCCATATTTTTAATGTGTGACATCAAGTCTCTCTCTCTCTCTCTCTCTCTCTCTCTCTCTCTCTCTCTCTCTCTCTCTCAAGTATATATATATATATATATATATATATATATATATATATATATATATATATATATATATATATATATATATATATTTATATATATATATATATATATATATATATATATATATATATATATATATATATATATATATATATAATATATATATATATAAGTGTGTGTGTGTGTGTGTGTGTGTGTGTGTGTAAGATGTAAATAAATACAAATTAAAAAAAAGTAACGGAAGAATTCATGTCTATTTTTGTTATTTTCATAAAGTACCCTCTATAATTTCCTCATTCCATAATGATCTCAATCATATTCTTATCTAATGACCTGCATGCTTGTGAGAGACCTTATACAGCCACATAACGTTCACGACGGACGCATTGAAATCTCCAGAGGAACCATTTGTCTCTGCAAGAGCTAGTCAGTCTTCATTTAAATCATCATTCTTGGAAAGACAAACGACTCTGGTGCTTGTGTTTTGTAACTTCCCAGACTACTATCGAGATCATTACACCAGAAATGAATCTCGTAAAAGACCTTAAGTGACTTGCAAAGACGTTCTATGAAAGAGAAATGAGAACCATTGATAATACAGCGGAAGCCCATGAGGGTGTAATCAGTACTCTCTAATTGTCAAAATAAGCTTTTCTGGGATTCATTGAGAATATTTAAAGTTTGCAAAGATTACAGTTCCTGGGCCAGTGTTAACATACAAAGGCTGATGTAATCACTTCTATTTTCTGAATACTTCTGTATTACATGAGCATTACCATACATCTTTGTAATCCAAAGAATGCTCTCCCTTACACACCCATAAGGACATCCTGCCGTCACATCTACACAGAAAAGGAAAATATCGTACAAATCCTGTAGGGGATATTCGCCTTAAAGAACCATCCCTTTTTTCGTAACCAATTCCGCACAGACAACATAAATAACTCTCTCTGAAAGAGATTTCTTGCACCTTGAAGACAAACTCAAGTCGCAATACTTCTCTCCGCCCCTTTAGAAATGTCTCCTCGAGGACGACATAAATATCCCGAGTTTCCATTATCGGTCCGTTAGAGGTTCGTGACGACACCAAATGTGTGCTTGCCCTTTTTTCCGCTACTGGCTTGTTGGTAGGCATGCTTATAGGTGGTCTGAAGTCTTATGATCATTTAGTTAATATGAACGTTTGTCTCTTGATATATAAAATATATATATATATATATATATATATATATATATATATATATATATATATATATATATATATATATATGTATGTATATATATATATAATATATATATATATATATATATATATATATATATATATATATATATATATATATATATGTATATATATATATATATATATATATATATATATATATGTATATATATATATATATATATATATATATATATATATATATATATATATATATATATATATTCGTCCACAGGTTCATGATGTGTCTACTACTGCCAGTGCTTCTTGCATGGCGCACTGTAGATGAGACTGCGATCTCTTTAAATTCTTTGCAGTGTCCCTTCTACCGTTGACCTGTTCAGCTACTCAAATTAGTAGCGGTTTCGTGCGAAGCCTAATAAAGTCTAGACTCGTAAATTTGGAGACCTGGTTAAAATGATTAATTATAATAATGATGATAACTGTCCTCAAGTGGACAGTCTATACCATCTGGAGAGCAATCTGTCTTAATGGATGCAGGCTATTAGTGAGACTCTAATTAATACACTCAATAACATTCGGGGATTATGAAATCCATCACGTTCAACGTCTAAGTAATTGGCCATTAGTGTTCATCCGCTCTCTCTCTAATGTTCTATCTTGGTAAACTATCAGAATTAAAAAGTACTACATTTTTCTAGCCCATATGAGCGTGACCTTTTTATTTGAGAAAATTTAAAATATCTGTGGTTAATTTACAATAAAGTTAACCTGAGAATTATACGATAAAAACATATTTTCTAAACCAGCCTAGTACAAAGAAAAAATGAAATTTTATCAACTGGGTACAGGTAAAAGGATCTCCTATATTCAATGGCCGTCCAAGATTTCAGGGAAATATAAAATGGTTTTCAAAGGGGTAATAATCTTATTTCTAACGATAATCAACTCCGATATAACAGGTCTGAATTTTTACTGGCGAACTTGGGCAACATACTGATAATCGGTAATGTTCTACAAAAAAAAAAAAAAACATGAACAATTGATTTCATCAGTTATGATAAAATACGGACACTGGCATATATTTAATTATGCTTTTCTCGATTGTACTTGTGTCTATGATAACTGGATCTTTACTTTTGATATTTGACATTTGTTGGTAAGATAAATGATAATTTAAGAGATTAAAGATAATTTGTCAAAATATTTTTTAACAAAAAAATTAAATGATGAAAAATACTCTAAATTCAAAACGTTTACTTTTATGCCATCTTACGTATTCTGGAGCAGGCAGGAGTCAATAAGGTGCACCAAAGAAATATAGCACCTCCTTTGAATATTTTCAAGTTTCCATCTGATCTGCTTACAAGCCATCCACGGAGTGCTAATAGAGGCCTGAGTTTCCGACGCAACGGGAAGAACGATTGCGTCATTCCCCCGAAATCTCCAAAGCCTTTACTCTGGATTCTCTCCTCTTCTGTTTTTCTTTCATCTCCCGCGAGATAAGACGGTTCTGTCAGGTAGGCTGCCATTGGCTAAAATTGAGAGCTATCTATTCATGTCTTCTTTTCTATTAACTTCCTCGTTGGGCGAGTGGGTTCCGTTCTCAGCTAGCACTCAGCTGGCCGCGAGTTCGAATCTCTGACCGGCCAATGAAGAATTAGAGGAATTTATATCTGGTGATAGAAATTCATTTCTCGCTATAATGTGGTTCGGGTTCCACAATAAGCTGTAGGTCCCGTTGCTAGGTAACCAATTGGTTCTTAGCCACGTAAAATAAGTCTAATCCTTGGGGCCACCCCTAGGAGAGCTATTAATTAGCTCAGTGGTCTGGTTAAACTAAGGTATACTTACTTTCTTTTTAGATGTCGAAAGTATTAAGTAGTTTTTCGAAGTTAGGTAATGTTCTAAAGTTTATACTCTATTTTTATCTTTAGCTACTGACCAGGCAAAAAATTAACGTCTATATTGATTACAAGCAGTTTTTTGAAGTTGTGTAATACTAAAGTAATTGTACTCTCTAATTCATATCTTTGTCCAGACGGGGCAATAAATTACCGTCTATGTTAATTATATATAAATTATAGTTGCCAGATGTCTAATACGAACCAATGGGAACTACAACTGAAAGCAATAATAAAAAATAATCAGCGTTATGAAGAATGTTGACAGTCACAAGGCAGGGCAAAGTGAGAACTCACAACATAAGTGAAATGGCGGAAGTTTCATGTGTAGATGAGATAGTCGCTCATCCTTTGAAAAGTTGAAAAAAGTTGCATTATGGAACAGATGAAAGACCCGAGGGAACTCCCGTAACATCTACAGAAATAATTAAGTTTATCACAAACATACCAAGCTATCATTTCAGAATGATAATCTTGATATATCCTCATTGGTGGTCTAAGTTCAGCTTCCTTTATACCTACTTCTAGTGAGTATAACTTTCCATTTGAGACACTATACGAATTATCCAGGATAGCAACAAGAGACAGACGCATGTGGGTACGGGAGATTTGGGAGGAGGGCGGGGCGTGTCATTCAAAATATTTATAAATGAAAATAGCAGACCTTGTCATATACAGAGAGAGACAGTTCTGTTGTAGGAGTTATTTTGGTATTGGCTTTAATGTGGCTGCTTCCAGGGGGATATGAAGCTTATAATTTAGATGGTAAATCTTCTTGAAATTAAGTTTACCCCTTCATAAATTGTTGCTATTCCATGTTTCAACTCTGTTCCAGTTTTTATTAGAAATGTAGTAAATGAATGATATATTCAATTCTTTTTTTTTTATTCATACTCGGTAGATTGTTTGATCCGACCATTCAAGAGCCACAAAATAATTTTAGGCGAAACAAGAAAATATTTTGGTTAGTCATTCGTCACATGAAATTCAAATTTTCTTCTTATAGAATTTCATTTGCCTAAAGAGACTTCATGGCCCACCAAGCATTATGCAGCGAAATATAAAAGCATTTTCTGTATTCGTTTTTTGTTAATATTATTTTGATCAATATTAACATAGTTCTCGTAAGCTATTGTCAATTTTTAGTTTCTGAAAAGAAAACTATTGTGATGGCTTTGTCTGTCCGTCTGTACTTTTTTCTGTCCTCACTTTTTTTGTCCGCCCTCAGAGCTTAAAAACTAGTGAGGCCAGAGGGCTGCAAATTGGTATGTTGATCGTCCACCCTTCAATCATCAAACATACCAAATTGCAGCCTTCTAGTCTCAGTAGTTTTTATTTTATTTAGGGTTAAAGTTAGCCATTGTCGCGCTTCTGGCGACGATATAGGATAGGCCACTACCGGGCCGTGGTTAAAGTTTCATGGGCCGCGGCTCGTACAGCATTATAGCAAGACCACCGAATGATTGATCTATTTTCGGTGTCATTGATTATGCGCTGTAGCGGCTGTACAGAAAACTCAATTGCGGCGAAGAAACTTCGGCACAGTTTTTACTCTTTTTTTATCTTTCTTTGTTTCCTTAAGGTATATGTGCGAGTTCACGTAAAGAGATAATGCATTAAGAATACGAAATTATAATACAAAATACATAATAATCAGGGGTTTTATTATTTGATCATACACTGTAGCACAAATATATCATTTATGATCATGAAACTACGACGTTAAACGTCGTTTGGAGCAAAGCTAATCGAATTCAGACTAACCCCCCTCCCCCGTCACACAAGTCGCCGGTAATTTCTGAAGCATAAACTAAAGCCGGTTGGTTATGATTCTTAGAAGATGGCAACAGCTTTCAATTCACTTTTACCGCTTGGATACTTCCATCTTTTTTTTAGCTAGACGGTAGGAAGGGTTTAGCTACACACTTACATTGGCATTACTGCTAAACGTGTTAATCTACAATAACTCTGTCTATAATAAATCTGGAATAAGTATCTGGTGTACATTTACACACAATGTACCTGCAAATTAAAGTAATTTATGTTTAATCTAATGTAAATATTTTTCATGCTGACCGAGTTTTAATCCTCGTGATAATGGTCTTTTCCTTGTAACGTACATACATGAGGCTCCCACTGGGCTAGCAGCTTTCGTTTTAACTTTCCATCAAGTAAACTGAGTTCGTAGTGTAAATTTATATTGCAGGTAGGTGCAGGGGAAATATATATAGAAGTATATACTTGCAATTCAAACCGGTCTATTAGAACACCTTATCTTGAGAACAGAACTCAGGACAATAGAGATGCCACTGATAAATCGTAGGCGTAATGCCCATGTATAGCATCATAAACACATAGAGTTTACAGTAGTTTTGTGTGTATGAAACTGGTGATAAAAATAGCATATGCATTAATTAAGTAGATAAATTAAATTTTTTTGAATTTTTAGATGACAGTATTTACTGGAATATTGCCTCCAGAATTTGAGATTAAACAGAGGAATTTTATTCAACATATATTGGCTTGAAGACTTAGAGAGGGACAACACCTTTCACATATACTGTACATATTTTGTGACTTATAGTTTCACGAAATTTCCAGCAAAATTCTAGTTTGAATGAGCACCGATTAATGGAAGGAGAAGGTTAAATCACAGAATTATGATACAACAAAAGTAAAAAATGTTCCTTACAGTGAAAAGGCAGTTACTATGTTAATAATTAAATCGAAAACATAAATGCTAACAGTAAATAACTCCTTCCCAATTTAGGAGAGGCCTGTAAAAATTCCATTTGAATCATGAAGCACTGTTTTATCTACAACTAAAACATAATAAATATTCTCAAGAACGATGACGATATATAGACAATCAATGAGTGTGTTTTTTGTTGGGGGGGGGGGGGGTAATCTTCTTACAGTGTAAACATATAAACACTGTCCTGTTTGTATAGAAGAAAGGAAAGGAAAAGTGAGGATTCGAAATCCACTTAAGATTCTTGTCAATACATAAATCGACCTTGCGTGAAAGGAAAAGCAATGCCAATGAAATGGGAAAAACAGCAAAACGAACATAAAGACCAAGAAAGTGAAAGGGGAAATTGTGTTCGGCTTTTCGGACGAAAACTTACGAACTGGTAGAATCTGATCACTTACGAACAATGCTCTTGGTTTCCTGTGTGGGTCTGTCACCCGATTCTTTTTGAAGCTTTGAGAGATATTAGGAGTTTGAGATACCAAGATGTAGAAGGTACGTGAAAGAAAGGAGAATGGAGGCTGTTATTATTATTATTATTATTATTATTATTATTATTATTATTATTATTATTATTATTATTATTATTATTATTATTATTCAGGAGATAAACCGCCTATTCACGTGGAGCAACCATACAGGGGTCACTGGCTTGAAATTCAAGCCTCCAAAGAACATAGTGTTCATCTGAAGGAATTATGGAAGATAATAGGATATACAGAAAGAATATATCAGTTATTTGAAAAGATATAAAAAGATAGATCAATAAAAGGGCAAATAAATATACAAAAATCTAAAAAGATTATGAAAGGACAAGGTGAATTGTTGTGGGGTCCTTACGCATCGCATCTTCGCTTGAACGTTTGAGGTTCTAATTGCAAAGCAACCTCAGGGTAGACGTTTGAGAAAAAAGCAGAGTGTATTTATCTGTATATGAGTAGCAAGTGATATCATGACGGGAGAGAAGAAGAATGATTTAGCGGAATTTACTTCAAGATTTTAAATTCACGTTTACGAGGTTATACCTGGCTGATAAAAAATCATATCAATGATGAAGCGTAAATGACTTAGTGTATTATGTAAAGTATTTACAGAATGAGGGATATGATAAAAGTATTCCTTAAGAAAAAGGCACAAATACATACTAGATATTATGCAGGAGAGAGAGAGAGAGAGAGAGAGAGAGAGAGAGAGAGAGAGAGAGAGAGAGAGAGAGAGAGAGAGAGAGATCCAGAAAATAAATAAGATGATGTGCAAGGTATAGTCTAACTATGAGAATACCCTCAATTGTACTGTGAAGCAAATGTTAGAGAGGTTAGATGCCAAGACTTGAAGAACTTTAGTAATGCCTACAGTACACCACGTGAGGTACATTAAAGGCACTAACTCCCAAGGGGATCTATATCACATATGATTTCTTTGTTATCTGAGAGGTTGCTTATCATATCCCATACGAATTTTCCATTACGCAAATTTCGTAAGTTATTTTTTTTTTTGACAGGTGTGAAGATTGAATGTGACAGCCCGGGTGATTATTCACAATTTATGGTAGCCTGAGTGTAACTGAATGTTTTGCTATGGCATGTGGGGTAAGGTTTGTTGACAGGAAGGCCCCCTAAAAATAATGAGAGAATAATATTTGTAAATTCGTTGAATGTTCAAAAAGCCGCATAAAAACGCACAAAATTCAATTACTGTTCCTAATAACACACCGTGCAAAGTTGCACATTTTATTTATGAATATAGACGAGAAGGAAACGTAACCATTGTTTCCCAAAAATTAATAGACTATAAATTAAAAATTACGTTGAAGTAAAATTAAAAAAAACGGCAGTTGTGTGTCGTTTGTAAAAACTTGAAAGTTATGTTTCAGAAAAGATAGGTAACAAGTAAACACAAATGATGAGAGTTTATTCCATAATATTTTCACTCAATGCTAATTACTACCACTCTTCTTTCTTGTTTTTCCCGTGTTCTTTTCTTCTACACTTACTCTCAGCGTAAGAAAAAATGAATTAAGGGCTACTCCAGGAGCAAGAGCCCGTGCCAGCACAAGGCTGGCTTAATCTTGAAAAAAAGAAAATAAATAAATAAAATAATACACAAATTTAGAATATCTCATGTGCTTCCCAAAATGAGACGTTAAAATGGAGATAAAGTAATTAACTTGATTTGCTGACTTAATTTTCTTTATGTAGGTAAAAGAGCTCCAACTGAATAGAATTTATTTCAAATATTCCCTTCATTCCCTATTTTTTTCTCTTCCGTCAAAGAGTTGGCCAAATGAACTCTCGTTCCCGGATTCCTTGGAATTCATTCCCACCCTTCATTCCGATGTTTACTTCCTCTTTAACAAGTTTCCACCTTCCCCCGTTTATCCGGCACAAGACCTTATCCGCTGCACTTTTAAGAACGTTGCTCCCACTCTCCTCTCGGATTTCTGGAAGTGTCTGAATAGTTTATTGCGTATGTTATACTTTTATTTTGGTCATTGTTATATAGAGAATGGTATGTATGTATTTATGCATGTATTTATATATATGTATATAAACACACACACACACATACACACACACACACACACACACACACACACACACACACACACACACACATATATATATATATATATATATATATATATATATATATATATATATATATATATATATATATATATATATATATATATATATATATATATATATTTATACAGTATATATACATATATAGTATATACATTTCAAATTACAGATCACCATCAACACTTTATTCACAACCGACGCACGATTACTCAGTATAAACTACTAACCTTTTATTAGAGAGCATTCCATTAATTCCACCGCAACTCATGCTATAGCACTCCATTCCAAAGCCTCATTTGAATTAAGGGTTTTATAATTTAGTGCCAGTTCAATCTGACTCTGAGTGCCACTGCCTGGGTACGACCGAATGATTAAAATATTGATGTAGTGCCACTGTTCAGACAATTGTTGTGGGTTTTTAAAATCTGAATTTCTGTTGTGGACGCAATATTGTTTGGGATAAAATAGTTTTCAATGGATTTTTATTTTTCGTCTACTAATTTGGGGAAAATGTGAGCAGTTTTTTGAATACTTATATATATATATATATATATATATATATATATATATATATATATATATATATATATATATATATATATATATATATATATATATATATATATATATATATATATCCGTCATGCTCATATTAAAAGTACGAGTACTCTACCCGCTACATAAATGACAAAGTTTCGTTTTCGAAAACTACTTTAGCAAGAAAGGAACGCCCACCAGACCCAACTCTTTCCGAAACCTCTGTCGCAAACCTCTGCCTAGTGAGGCGTGCAAGGAGAAAGACAATTTGTCGCAAGCCTGAATACTCCCTGTTTCTTAAGTCCTCATACCTGGTTTAGGACCTGATTAGGTATTCAGGAACGGGAATCGGTGGGCTGGTAAACGTATTTTTTCTGAGCGCGGCCACCGAAGCATTTTTTGGGGGCGGGGTTGTGTGATGGACGAGAGGGGAGCTGGTGAAGGTGCGTTGTGGGGAAGGGGGACGGGGGAGCACTTTCCAGCCGAAAAGAGTTCTCTGGTTAAAGGCTCAAGAATTCCGGTCTTTTATTCAAACGCTGATTTTATTTTTTCGTAACGAAAGGAAATAAATTTGATGATTTGATTTAAAACAATTGAATCGAGCAGAAATGCGTGTTATTTTTGTTGTCGAAATGATTCATTTATTATCATAATAATGATGATGATGATGATGGTGATTATTATTATGATTATTATTATTATTATTATTATTACTATTATTATTATTATTATTATTATTATTATTATTATTATTATTATTATTATTATTATTATTATTATAACAACATATGTCAGAAAAATCTGCCAAAACTTTGCGAATCCATATATATAAAAATGGATGTATGTATGTGTGTTCGTGTGTGTGTGTGTATGTGTTCCATATACACTTTGAAATGCATTGAGCAATTTCAACCAAACTTGGTATACCAGTGACTTACCATCTGGGAAAGAACACTGTTGGGGCAAGACATCACTGTGACCAAAAGGGGGTGAATTGTAAAAATTACAGAAAACGACAGATATTAATGTCTAACCCATAGTTTTGAAGGTTGCTTAGATGAATAGTGACACCCTCGATGCCCTTTAAGTCCAAGTTCAGCCCCGATAGCGAAGGGGTTGGGAAGGGGGTGACATGTAAAAATAACCGAAACGACAGATATTAGTGTCTAATCCATAGTTTTAGAGGTTCCTGAGAGGAATAGTGACACTCCCGATGCCCTTTAGGTCCAAGTTCAGCCCTGCTAGTAAGAGGGTGGGAAGGTGGTGACGTAAAAAATAACCAAAAACAACACATATTAGTGTCTAAGCCATAGTTTTCCAGGTCACTGAGATTAACAGTGACACTCCCGATGCCCTTCAAGTCCAAGTTCAGCCCTGATAGGAAGGGGAGTGAGTAGGGGATGGGAAGGGGGTGGCAAGGGGGTGACGTAAAAATAACCGAAACGACAGATATTAGTGTCCAATCCATAGTTTTCAAAGTCCCTGACAATAATAGTGACACTCCCGATGCCCTTTAAGTCCAAGTTCAGCCCCAATGGGGAGGGGGTGAGAAGGGGCGAGAAGGGGGTGACATGTAAAAATAGCCAAATACGACAGATATTAGTGTCAAATCCATAGTTTTTGAGGTTGCTGAGAAGAATAGTGACACTCCTGATGCCCTTTAAGTCCAAGTTCAGTCCCAATAGGAGGTGGGGTGGGAAGGTATTGACATGTAAAAATAACCTATAACTACAGATATTAGTGTCTAAGCCATAGTTTTTAAGGTCGTTTAGATGAATAGTGAAACCCCTGATGCCGTTTAAGTCCAAGTTCAGCCCCAATAGGAAGAGGGGGGTGGGGCCCGCAGTTGAGAAAGGGTGAAAAATAAATTGTCAAAAATAACAGATATTGAGTCTAACCCATAGTTTTCGATATCTCTAGGATGAATAGTGACACTCCCGATGCCTTCAAGTCCAAGTTCAGCCCTGATGGGAATGGGAGTGAGAAGTGGTGAAATATAAAATGTCAATAATATTGGGCAATGAAACTGAAGCTACTATCTTAACAGGAATGGGGGAGAGTGAGAGAGTGACAGAAAGAGAGAGAGAGTATCGGTTGTCACTCAGAGATTTCCCGGGCAACGCCGGGTTGGTCAGCTAGTTTATAATAAAGCATACATCCGAAGCGTCAATTTGTTCTTGCCTCTGTGACACGATTTGATGCTTTCTGAATTCCCTTTAGAATTCGACGAGTCGTGAGTGTTCACATCAATGATATCCCCCTTTGCCCTTTTATGCTTCGGTGACATTCAAAAGTGTTTTTTGTGTTTGTTTATAAATAGTATTTTTTTTTTATCTTTTACTATTTCCTCTTTCATGTTAGGCTAGTATCACAAAGCTTCCATCTGCGTTGTATAAAGTCGTTTTTGTCGCATTAAAATTTTTAATAACTCTGCATTTTACATAGTCTTCTCACCTACAGTAATACTACAAAGAGGCTTTTGACGCTCTGGAAATAGAATTTCTTTTCAAAGTGTTTTCTCTTACTCACCATGTCTGCGCATTTTGTTATGATTCAGCTCCATCTGTTCTCTTCATTATTATTATTATTATTATTATTATTATTATTATTATTATTATTATTATTATTATTATTATTATTATTATTATTATTATTATTATTATTATTATTATTAATAGATGAAATACCGAAGGTAGGTTGCCCATTCTCTAGTGAATTTTTACAATCTTTTTTTTACCTATTATTATTATTATTATTATTATTATTATTATTATTATTATTATTATTATTATTATTATTATTATTATTTATTATTATTATTATTATTATTATTATTATTATTATTATTATTATTATTATTATTATTATAAATTTTGAACGAAATATCGCAGACAGGTTCTGTATTCGATTAATAATTTTGGGCATTCTTTTTAACTCATTCCAAAGAAAGTATGAATGATTTAATATGTGCTTTTTTTACATTATTATTATTATTATTATTATTATTATTATTATTATTATTATTATTATTATTATTATTATTATCACTGGAGAGAGGGTCAGCATTCAGAAACTCCGGTCAACATTGTCCCAAATTCTCTCCCCCTCAACCCTCCTGTAACGGGACTGGATTTTGAGGCGGCTGCCCTAGTTGGCTTTTGTAAATGCCAGGGACTGTAAACGGAAATGCCAGATGTCCTGAAATGTTTTTTATTCCACCGCCCCCCCCCCCCAACCCCCGCGCTCCCTGGAATGGAAATATCTCTGTGAGTCTGTCTTACTACGTGTCCTTGGTACTCTGTTACACTATATTAAGCCTACCGTCTTTTAATAATTTGATAATATGCTTTTTTTTTATTTGTGGCTATTGATATATCACACTTCATTACGAAGATACTATTGTAGACAGAAGACTAAAGCATTTGTGTGTAAATAATAAGGTTGATTCAGATTATAAATAAGAATCAAACTTGATTTTCTGTGTGAGATGGAAAAATTCTCTTTCTCTCTCTCTCTCTTGTCTATGACTATGTCTCTCATTCCCTCTATCTCTCTCTGTGTCTGTCTCTCTACCAGTTGGTTCTTAGTCACGTAAAACAAGTCTAATCCTTCGGGCCAGCCCTAGGAGAGCTGTTAATCAGCTCAGTGGTCTGGTTAAACTAAGATATACTTAACTTTCTCTCTCTCTCTCTCTCTCTCTCTCTCTCTCTCTCTCTCTCTCTCTCTCTCTCTCTCTCTCTCTCTCTCTTCGTATCTGCCAGCAATGTTGGCATGTTAATGAACTTTGCTAATCCGGATATAGAGCTATCAAATATTCATAGTGAGCACCCGGGTAGCCAGTACCATTTTTCATTTACAAAACAGCCATAACCTGTACACTTTAGCATCATTTCATTTCTAGATTATTTTGTCTGGTGGGTCTTAGTATCTTTGAGCAATTTACTATATTGGGCGATGCATGCAAAGCTTCATAAAATGTAGTGGCCCTGTTGAGGGTGGAGGTAAAGTGCTGACAGTGCACCTCATGCGTTACAATATAGTCAGTACTCAAGATTCTTTGCAGCTTCCCTTCGGCCCCTAGCTGCAACTCCTTTCATTCATTTTACTATACTTTCGTTCATATTATCTTGCTTTCATCTTACTTTTCACCGTCTCCCAACAATTGTTTCGACATTATTTTTAGCACTGAATGACACCGTAGGCCCCAGTGCTTGTCCTTTGGCCTAAAATTTATATTCAAATATATATATATATATATATATATATATATATATATATATATATATATATATATATATACATGTATATATATATATATATATATATATATATATACATGTATATACATATATATACATATATATATATATATATATATATATATATATATATATATATATATATGTATATATGTATATATATATATATATATATATATATATATATATATATATATATATATATATATATATATATATATATATATATATATATATATATATGTGTGTGTGTGTGTGTGTGTGTGTGTGTGCGTATAAGCGTGATCTTAGTACTAACGATACGCACAAGGTTACGTAAATATAACAAATAACCATCCAACAAACGAGCTCAGCGTCGTAATTAAATGATGATATCGATCATTGGCAAAACCTCATTGGTAACAGATGTGTGGAGGTCTGGGAAATGAGATGATCGACGCATCGACAGGGGAAATCACATGATTGGTTCGTTTTAATCGACTAATTCGACAGGAAAAAAGTCCTGATTTCTTTCGTGATTGACTGCATATGGCGATTAAACTCTTGTCTCTATTTCTTATGGGGTTTAATTTATGATTTGTAAGTCAAGGACGATATTAATCGTTTAATATGACAGTAGGTAGGCTAGCATTTAGGCAAAGTGATAGCCAAGAGGTTATATTGCCATACTACCTGGCCAGGTAAATATAAGGCAAAGAATGATTATGTAAATATAAGTTTATGTAGATCCTTCTCTGATGTCATTTATTTTGTTTCCATGTGGTGATAATGTTAGCTCTAGCATCCTTATTTTGATTCAGTTGTTTCTCAAAAGTAAAAGACTTATGATTGAATTATCTCTCAAAAGAAAAAGATTTTAAACATTCCGGAGCTGTGAATTACGGAATATTTCACTAATACTTTAAATAACAAATTATCAATTCAAATGCATCTGTTTTTATCCATGAGGTTGTATAAAAACAAAACAAAATAATGTATACATGTAATATAAGTCTTGTTTGTTTGACACTTCTGTATTGTTAATAGCAAAAATATTGCCAAATCGGAAAGGGTACATAACAAGCACGTGACTATTTACCAGTAATATAGACTTATTATAGGTGAACGAATCTTTAAAAAAGGCGAATATAAGTGCTTATAAAACATATACTCTCATATGTCAAAAGCCATTTAAAGAAACGAACGTTTCTCTGTCCTGTCCGTTCAGAAAATAAACGTTACGTAAATCCCCAAGACGACTGATAAATAATCTCATTTGCCAACTGCCAGTCAGTCACTCGACCAAGTCGCCTGGGACCAAGAGACCATTTTTTTTCTTCTGTGATCGTATTTCAGGATATTGTCTATGTTTAGATGCGTAGGTTTCTTGTTGGTTGATCGATTGATTTATGGAATTAGGCTGCCTTGCAGACATTTATAAAGACAGTGAAAACGGGGAGTTGGACAGCAAGGTAAAGAGATCCAGAAAAATAAATGAAACTGAAATAATTCTTATGACGATTGATTTCTTTAAAGAATTAAATTCTGATTGGTCATTAATTTTGATATTTCATTAAGTGTTTTTCAAGAATATAAACCTGTCATTAATTATTCTTGGATTAAATTGTACCAGGCAATTCATAATTGCAGATACCAAAATCTCGTTTAGTTTTAATTTTTAGATAAGTATTTTTCAAGGTTAATATTAACATTTCCTCAATGATTCTTGGAATTTGTTCTTGATTATCCATCAATTTTCACATTGAATTGTGTCGACCGATGTATAACATCAGTTATCACAATCTAATTTATATCAAATGTTTTGATAGCCACCACTGCTGGATTTGCAAAGGAATTCTTTTGGTGAAAAATATCAGATAGTGATATGTTATATTGCAAAACAGAATCTGATGTACGATATCATATTTGAAAGTGGAAATATGGTGTTTTTTTTATCAGTGATGGGTCAATGTTTTATGTTACTGATATTTTGAAGAATAATTGTGGTTAACGCCATATGGTCAGCGGTATAATTGCATTCAGTATGCAAATCAAATGTGTTGGCAAACAATAGAAATAATGCGTTAACATTTCAGATATTAGAGTTAAAAATGTTAAATAAGTTTTATACAAAATAGCCGTAGGATAATTTTTTTGTAATATTTTTTATGGCAACCATACTAACTAACCCCTTATGAAAATGTTGAAAATATTAATGACTGTTGAAAACAGATTACTGATGTGAATACATCATTATATTTTCATACAAAAAGTAGTTACGTTTATTCAAAATAATAATTCACTAAATGACGACTTTTGAAGGAATGGATGTATAATTATTATTTAATTAATATATATGCAGTAAGTCCATGTGCCAATGTATGTGCTGTCTTTATATCTCTGTAATGCATGACCATCACAGCAGTTGATTTGAAGGCATTTTTTTATATGCTCTGCGAATTTATAAAACTTCTCTACAGTCGCCAAACACATTTACAGAGTTTGCTTGAATATTCGAGTTCCTATTAATCTATAAAAAAAAATATAATTATAAACTAAAATAAGAGGAAAACCTAGAAGAATGTAAGGAATTCTCTCTCTCTCTCTCTCTCTCTCTCTCTCTCTCTCTCTCTCTCTCTCTCTCTCTCTCTCTCTTGCTCGGTACTATTTTATCTTGGAACGTAAAAAGTAAAGTAATTAGTCTGATGTTATGCTCTTTTAAAATCTTAAATTTTTCGGCTTAGACAAAGACAGTCACCAAACTTTAACATCATGGTTATTGTTTTTGAAGTTCCATACGACCAAACAATAATAGTTTACAATTCTCTTTCTCCTTGTAGTACTGAGTCCCCCAAAAATATGTTATTTACTTTTTATCTGAGGATACTGGGCAATTAGACCCTCAAACGTTCAAGCGGAGATGCAAGGCATTCCTACCCTAAAACAATTCACCTTGTACTTTGTTATATTTTAATATTTTTAGCAATTTATCAAATTTATCTTTTTTTCCAGTTACTGATTTCTTCTTTCTGTATTCCCTGCAACTTTTTTAAAATGAACACCATATTATTTGGAAGCTTGACTTTCAAGTCAATGGCCCCTGTGGGTTTTATTTTATATGAATATGGGTTGATCTTCTAAATAATAATAATAATAATAATAATAATAATAATAATAATAATAATAATAATAATAATAATAATAATAATAATAATAATAATAAAAATAATAATAATAGGCTTTCAAGCCAAGCACTGGGGGCACTCTAGGAAATTCAGCGCTCAAGGAACTAAAAAGGGGAATTTGGTGTGGTTGGACATCAAGATAAAGAGATTAAAAAAAATAAAGGGATGAAATACAATAATCTAAAGGTGGAACTGGGAGAGAAACCTAACAATGTACTAAGAAGCGATAGTTAGAAAGGAAGCGGGAAAGGAGGTAAAATAAAAGGCCAAAAAGCGATTGCAGCTGGATGCCGAAAGGACGCTGCAAACACCCTTAAGTAATGCCTACTCAGCGCCATATGAGTTGCACAGACTGCACAAGCCCCCTGCGGAATGAAACGCAAGTGGAGACTCATGTTTCCTCATCGAAGAGTCTTATATCCTCTTATGAGACTGATCTGTTTTCATACAAATGCTTCTAGAACGAGACTCGTGGGACCAATTTCTATCAATTGCAAAGCTCGTGTTTTCCATAAATCTTTTCAGCCTGATGGTTTTACATTTCCCATTCATTTTTCAATGCTTTATATCTATCATTAGTGTTAGAGTATACACTATATCATGAAGGGCATCAACACTGTCTATTTGCGTATTTTTTGTGTATTAGAGATCATTTACGTTAAGATACGTTTCAAATGTTGGTAATAAGATTCCGGTTTAAAGTCCTATTTAACGTTATGCATGTAGTATATATATATATATATATATATATATATATATATATATATATATATATATATATATATATATATATATATATACATATATATATATATATATATATATATATATATATATATATATATATATATATATATATATATATATATATATATACTACATACATAATGTTAAATGAGACTCTAAACCTGAATCTTATGACCAACATTTGAAACGTAAATATCTAAATATGTAAATGATCTATACTACACAAAATACACACACACGAACACATACACAAACACAGTCCTGATGCCATTCAGGATAGTGTGTTCTAAAAATGAATAGTAAATATCTAGCTTTGAAAAAATGAATAAGAAAAGGTAACATTAGAACGAAAAGATTTATAGATAAAGACGAGCTTTGAAACTGAGTATTGCAGGATCAAAGGATCTTTCTTTTTAATATTCTCGGAGACAGCATCCCACACTGAATGTTATATATATATATATATATATATATATATATATATATATATATATATATATATATATATATATATATATATACATATATATATATATATACATACATACATATATACATACATACATATATACATATATATATATGTGTGTGCGTGTGTGGGTGTGTGTGTAATATATATATATATATATATATATATATATATATATATATATATATATATATATATATATATATATATATATATATATATATATATATATATATAACAATTCATGTGGGATGCTGTCATCTGAGAATATTAAAAAAAAAAATCCTTGGGTCTTGCAATATTCGGGTTGAATCCTTCACCAAAAGTTTACATTCATTATAAAGAATAACCTGAGAGAGAGAGAGAGAGAGAGAGAGAGAGAGAGAGAGAGAGAGAGAGAGAGAGAGAGAGAGAGAGAACACAATCCGATGATTGGAAGAACTCACAGGATGGAATCCTGACTTCCAAGTAGGGTTTATTTAGGAAAAGATAGGAATCTCTCTCTCTAAAAAAAGAAAGCAGAGTATCCTGCGGGGTTCTTGCCACTACTGGGATGTTGGAGGGATCCTAT
>JANJGK010000002.1:37765978-37778478 GCA_039081455.1 Macrobrachium rosenbergii
TTAGTCTCGTACACCAGTCTTGAGGAGAGAGATTTTCCTCGACGTCCCGAGGAAAGATGTATGGAGTCCTCCCCCCTTTTTTGGGGGGAGAGGGTCTGATTCGTGCTTTGTTTAGCATTCCTTTATTATTTATTTACTGATTATTCTATCTCACAGGTGACGTTTAGAGGTTGAGAACTTGATAAGTTCTTCCTCATTCACTTCTAAGTTTTGGAAGTCTCTGCCTCTCTCTGTTTCCCAAATAAACGAACTTACACCTTTATAAAAGTTCGTAGTTTCCATTTTTAGACGATATTATTATTATTATTATTATTATTATTATTATTATTATTATTATTATTATTATTATTATTATTATTATTATTATTATTCAGAAGATGAAGAGAAGTTCACTAACACACCTCATTGGTGACAATATTTATCATTTCATCCTAAAAAGAACCCTGAGACATATAAATAATAAACAATAAAGAACACCTGTGGGGTTAGTGCCCTCAGTGCAACTCACGTTGTGCACTGTAGGCATTACTAAAAGGGTGATTATTTTCAAAAGCCCTGTCAGTTCTCACTTTTTCCCTAACCTCTCCCTAGCCAGGATCCAAAACCCCACCAGCTTACGTTAAGACCAGTTTGTCCCGATTCAAGCAACACGGAAACCGCATATCAGGTCACCTCGTCCGCCCATCTTTTCATCAGTCCTTTGACCAATATCTGACTTGCATTCAGCGACCGTCCGTTGAATCCCGAAGAGTTAAAAAAAAGAAAAAATGACATCTCCTAGGCTTGTTCCATACAAATAGGGTTCATCTTCTGAATAATAATAATAATAATAATAATAATAATAATAATAATAATAATAATAATAATAATAATAATAATAATAATAATAATAATAATAATAATAATAATAAGGGAAAATTCGCCAAAATGGCAAGGGACTTTTTCGCTTAGCAAAGAAACTTTTGCTTCAAGCTTGATAAAATGCAGTATATTGACGTTCTAATCACGAATATCCAACAGAAATTCCTATATATTGCTACACCCTTGCAATACGACAATGATACAAGCCAGGCAAAATTCGCAAGAATGCCAAGGATGTAGACTAAGGATTTTTTCGTAGAACACACCAACTTTTCCTTCATGCTGGGTGATTAATCTCCATAAGAAATTGCAACAGACTGCAATTTCTTTGCAATAATGCAATATTGCAGTCAGACTAAGATTCGTCAGAAAGCAAAACAATAAACTAAGGATTTGTTCGTAAGCCAGATTGATCTTGCTATCGAACTGTATAAAACGCAGCATATTTACCCGCCAGTGGCGAATATACTGTACATTTTTGTCGAAGTTGCATAATATTACTGATTTATAGCATAACGCTCCCACAATCAAAGCAGTTTTGCCTGAATTCCCTAAATTATGTCAAATTAATGAACGGTATTTCTCATCAATCATGAAGAATAAAAAGAAAGTTTGCCGTCAGTATTATCAGTCAACTCTTTCAGGATGAAATTGATGTTAAGTTATAAGTATTTTCAAGATGGAAATGTTCATATTTTAAAGTAATTTCCTTGAACAAATTTATTATTCAAGATGCAATGCATTATACAATAATGCTATTCTCATTGCATTTTAATACATTTTAATCTATTTATTAATTTATTAATTCATTTTTTCTTCTTAATAAGTGAAATCTCTCTGTATTTCCTTTTATCTTCTCTTACTTCCCAATGAACAACTTAATATACTTTGGAAGCTTATTGAATTTCAAGTCAATGGCCCGTGTGGGCTTGTTCCATATGAATAGGCTTCATCTTCTGAATAATAATAATAATAATAATAATAATAATAATAATAATAATAATAATAATAATAATAATAATAATATACTTCAGTCATCATGGATTTTACTTCCTCCGTTTATTGGCAATTCCTATTCATATTACCACAATAGTCCTTTCTACCTTAAGCATTGCCCAATACTTTTTAGATAGTTTCAATAGCTGAGTTGAGTATGTTTATTTTCCAAGAATATCATGAAAAACTTGTTAAAAATGCATTTTTTTCCTGCATGTATCTGGTCATAATAAAACATGCCAGGACCTTCATGCCTACGAACAGTAACAGAAGGGTTGTCGGAACTGCCAATTTATATAAGCTTTTAAAGCAGATGAATTAAAGGTAGTTTGTTATTTCACGTAGTCTTTAGTAGGTCCAGAAGCCCGAATTTAAATAAAACTCTTTGGATTCAGTCACTTTATGCTCAGAACTGCAGTGTTCTTGTCCTAAATACGATGTGGCATTTCATTTTGTTGGTATGCCTGGATCTTCATATCGTCTATGACGGGCGGTGGCATTTTCGCTAGGAGGGAGGACTGCAGGCATTTTGATGCTTATCGTCTTCCCTTACATCGAATTTTGGGTCATTTTTCCTTTACATGAAATACACTTTTCCAGTTGAAGTTGAATTTAGATATCCTAATAGACTCATCATTTTAAAGTATGAGATAAAGATGGTAATAAGAATAATCTAACCAGTTTCCTCACCCAGCTTTGAAAATGCAATTGTTCACTTCCGCTGGTTTACTTAGGTGGCCAACAGATGGCGTTAACGACTTGCTTATAGTAAAAAATCCTTTAAATTGTTCTGTGGAGAAAGGACCGCATGGTGACCACGTGGCCGCCTTAGAGTATTAGTAGATTTGAGGACATGATTAAAGTACGATTTTATTAATTGATCATTAAGATACAATTTCACGATATAATGAAAAAAAATTCCTATTGAGCGTTTTTAAAAATAGAAGAATGAAAATAAACTCAGAATGAAACGAAATATTTAGCCTTTGAACATATGATAATTCCCTGTAATCACATGATCATTACAGTTTACTTTCATATATATAAAACTGAGTCAAGACCATAAACAATGAGTATATTTGTACCCATTAAATTAACCTACAAAATAAGGATATGGAAATGACATGCACTCATTTTATTTCATGAATAAGTTATCAGAAGGTTATCATAATGAACAATATATAAACGGCAAAATAACAAGGTGAAATAATACTGTACTAATTGGATATTTATAACTTAATATTCGTGAGTAATAAGGTCATGTATTTGTAACTTAACTGTCAGCCATCGTGTTGCAGACTAAAGGCTGATTTAGATTCCAAGGATAGAATCTGAATTCGACAGGAATATGTACATCCAGAATTCAGTTATGTACCAAGAATAAATATTATATTAAATACACCGGGATGGGGGGGTGGGGGGGTTAGTGCAGTCAGTGTGCCTCATGGGATGCACCTTAGGCATTAACAAAGGTTCTTTGCAGTGTCCATTCCATGACCCCTAGCTGTAACCCTCTTTCATTCCTTTTACTGCGCTTCCACTCATATATGTTTCTTCCATCTTGCCAACCACCCTCTCCTAACAATTATTTCACAGTGCAACTGCAAGGTTTTCCTTGTGTTACATCTTTCAGACCAACCTACTCTCAATTTCCTTTCCAGGGCTGAATGACCTCATAGGTCCCGGTGCTTGGCCTTTAGTCAAACTTTTAGAAAAATCCTTATTGCAAAATACTACTTGATAGTCACTGCAACAGAACTCCTAACCAACCCTCAAATTCTGACGTAACCCTGATCCCTAAGACAATTATTAAGGAGAAATCAAAACATTGATTATTACATAATGCGTAACACTGTCAGTTAATCATAAGGTATTCATCATTCAACCTTTTCCATGCAACCTGATGGAAAACAAATACCAGCCGAGTGGAAACGAGAGAAAAGCAAACATCCCGAAGGTTTGGGACCGAGAATTTTGAAGCTTCTAACTAAATAAAAGGCAGTCTACTTGGACTCTAATGACAAATATGCATTGGAGATCATAATATATTGCAATTTGTTTGCAATCCTGGAAGGTTGCAAACAAACTCATAACATTCAAATCAGCAAGACGATTAGGGTGTTTTAGGAAACAAACTAACTTTTGCTTCAAATTAAAGCAAGGAAAGCAACTGGTCTGTTATGACGAAAGTGCAGTCGAAATTGTAGTATATCGCAACTTTCTTGCCTTATTGCAATGTTGCAGGTGCTGCAGAATTCATCAAAATACCTTTGGAAATTTTTTAGGGGCCACAACGACTTTTCCTTCAAATTGGATAAAAATAAAATTAGTGTTCTTCTAATGACGAATAAGGATAGAAGTTTGCAATATGTTTTAATATCCTTGCAATAGGGCAATGTTGCAATCAATAGAAAATACAACTGAGCAACCATATTATGACGTTTTCTGGAAGCAAACCAACACTTCCTTTTTGGAATAAAATGCAGTCAAATGTTCTCCTATGCATGGAAAGTTTCAATATTTTGCCATTTCATTGCAATAAGGAATGTTTACAGGAGAAATATCAAGCCTAACGCTTCCCCTTCCGTTAGTTTTGTTTTAGGCTAATGTACTCGTATAAGACACATCAAAGATGTCTATTGATATGGTGCAGTCAAAGGAAGAGTGTGTACTGATGGCCAAGATACATGATACAGCTGTAGGATATGAACTATGTAATTATTGTTACTGTATCAAATGTGAGTTCTTTGGAATTATTATATTTTTGAGTCTTGTGTATCTATCTTTTCTGAACATTTTTGAAAAAGAATATTGAGTTAATCTGAATGATATGAAATGTGGAATCATGTGTCCAGTATTATGAGAATTTAATTGTAAGGAAATTGTTTTATAAATATTTTTTGCGTGTTTTGTAAATTCTCTCTCTCTCTCTCTCTCTCTCTCTCTCTCTCTCTCTCTCTCTCTCTCTCTCTCTCTCTCTCTCTCTCTCTCTCTATTTCATATTAAAGAAGCCATATTTGACAAAAGTTTGAAATGTTTCAATTATTTGCGTAAAGCGTAGACCATTTACGGCTGTGTCAATTGCACCTGGAAATCTGTCAGTCTTTGCTGCATAGTTAAATTCATTATTGCTCATTGTGACTATTTTTTTTTTTGGTACTTGTGCTTCTCATGATTGCTTCCCAGAAGGGAGTTACCGGTCGACAATATTCAACTATTGTATTGTCTTATTTCTTGGTTGTAATGTATCCACACCTCAGGTGACTTTGTAAGTTGCCTATTTTGAGTGCTCGAGTCTGGCAAACATTTGTTCACTGAGGTATAAAAAGACCCTTTTTCTTTATGGAACTTCAAACGTTTAAGCAAAGATGCAACGAATTACTACCCTAATGATATTCTCCCTACATTTTAATACTCTTTTATCTGTGTACTGATTTATTAATTTACTTTTGCTTTTCAGTAGGTGAGATCTCTTCTTTCTGTATCTCTCTTCACTTTCTCTTGCTTCCTAATGAGCACCGTATTCTTTGGAAGCTTGAATTTCAAGTCAATGGCTCCTGTGGGGTTATTCCATATGAATAGGGTTCATCTTCTGAATAATAATGCCCACTATCAAAACTATCAAACTCTCCAAGCGTGTCGCCTGTCACCTCCAAGAAGGGGCAGTTTTTAATCATTCGGCGCAAAAACATCAAAGAAGGCCCGAAAGAGAACTTGTAAAGAGCACCAAAATCTTAAACCAGGCAACGGACCGCCGACGCCTACGGCATCCCGAAGCACTACATATTGAAAAAAAAAAAAAGCCGAACATCAACACGTAGAAGGAAACAAATTCCTCCCTACCATCAAACGACGCCAGACACCGACGAGAGAGAGAGAGAGAGAGAGAGAGAGAGAGAGAGAGAGAGAGAGAGAGAGAGAGAGAGAGAGAGATTAGGTGTGACAGCAAGAGAAAGAGAAGAAGTGAGAGAAAGAGAAAGAGAGCCAGCACAGGACACAGAAGGGATATTAACTGAACAACCTATAATCCCAGATAACAACTCCCAAATTCCAATGGCGATTAGGCCCAGGAGGTCTTAACACCTCCGGCACCGACTTCGTCACCAACCTGTGACCAACCAAAACGCAGCTGAATAACCGACCTTGCAACCGTACACCCACCGCCCCACCCCCACTTGCTATATATACACTTGTAACCCACATGCCATTTCATTCACTCTTTGAAAATAAACGCCAGAGGGCGTTTGAAACTTCAAAGGAAATAAACCAAATAATAATAATAATAATAATAATAATAATAATAATAATAATAATAATAATAATAATAATAATAATAATAATAATAATAATAATAAAGGAAAATTCGCCAAAATGGCAAGGTAAGTCTTGAGACTTTTTCTCTTGGCAAAGAAACTTTTGCTTCAAGCTTGATAAAATGCAGTATATTGACCTTCCTATATATTGCAATGCCTTTGCAGTATATTGACCATCTAATCAGGAACACGCAACAGAAATTCCTATATATTGCAAGCCAGGCAAAGTTCGCAATAATGGCAAGGATATAAACTAAGAATGTTTTCGTCGAAGAAACCAACTTTTCCTTCAGGCTGGGTAATTAATCTGCCTACGAAATTGCAACAGACTGCAATTTCTTTGCAATAAGGCAATGTTGCAATTCGTCAGAAATCAAAGCAATTTACTAAGGATTTGTTCGTAAGCCGAATTGATCGTGCTTTCGAACTGGATAAAATGCGATTTATTGGCAACGCCAATGACGAATATACAGTGTAGTCGATATTGCATAATATTACTGATTTATAGCATAACGCTCCCACAATCAAAGCAGTTTTGCCTTAATCCACTAAATGATGTCAAATTAAATAACGGTGTTTCTTGGTAATCAAGAAGAGTAAAAAGAAAGTTTACCGTCAGTATTATCAGTCAACTCTTTCAGGATGAAACTGATTTTAAGTTACAGGTATTTTCGAGCTGGAAATGTTTATATTTTAACGTAATTTTCTTAGAAAAAAAGGATAATTCAAGATGCAATGCATTACTACCCTAAAGCTATTCTCCTTGCATCTTAATACATTTTATTCAATTTATTAATTCTTTTATTGATTTTTTCTTTTTAATAAGTAAGATCTCATTCTATATTTCCTTTTACCTTCTCTTACTTCCTAATGAACACCTGAATATTCTTTGGAAGTTTACTGAATTTGAAGTGAGTGGCCCCAATGGACTTGTTCCATATGAATAGGGTTCATCTTCTGAATAATAATAATAATAATAATAATAATAATAATAATAATAATAATAATAATAATAATAATAATAATAATAATATGTTCCAGTCATCATGGATTATACTTTATCCGCTCATTAACAATTCCTATTCCTATTACCACAATAGTCCTGTCTACCTTAAGCATTGACCAATACGTTTTAGATAATTTTGTATAAAAAAATTGATGATTCCTTTGCACATCGATTTCTACATCTGAGTTGAGGAAGCCTCTGTATTTGATCATTTTATTATGAATATTAATAACATATCTTAAATATTTTAACTATACAGTAGTTTATTATTCTTGAATAATATTGAGTGGGTTTATTTTCGAAGAATATCCTGAAAAAATTGTTAAAAGTATTTATTTATTCGCTGCATATATTTGGCCAGAGTAAAACATGCCACGACCTTCATGCCAAGGACAGTAACAGAAGGGTTGTCGGAACTGCCAATCTATTTAGGCTTTTGAAGCAGATGAATTAAAGGTAGTTTGTTATCTCACGTAGTCTGTAGTAAGTTCAGAAACTTGAACTTAAATCAGTCAATTTTGATTCGATTATTTTATGCTCAGAACTTCGCTGCTCTTGTCCAAAATACCGTGTTTAATTTCATTTTGTTGGTATGCCTGGATTGTCGAAACTGCCAATCTACATTTAGCTTTTAAAGCAGATGAATTAAAGGTAGTTTGGTGTTTCTCGTAGTCTGCAGTAAGATCAAGAATCCGAATTTAAATAAATCTCTTTTGATTCAATCATGTTATGCGCAGAACTGCAGTGTTCTTGTCCAAAATACGATGTTGCATTTCATTTTGTTGGTATACCTGGATCTTCATGTCGTCTATGACGGGCGGTGGCATTTTCACTATAGGGGTGGACTGTAGGCAAGTTGATTTTTATCGTCTTCCCTTACGTCGAATTTTGGGTCTACATGAAATACTCTTCCAATTGAAGTTGAATTTAGATATCCCAATAGACTCATCATTTTAAACTATGAGAAAAAGGTGGTAATGAGAATAATCTAATTAGTTTCCTCACCCAGCTTTGAAAATGCGGTTGTCCACTTGAGCTGATTTACTTAGGTGGCCAATAGATGGCGTTAACGACTTGCTTATAGTAAAAAAATCCTCTAAATTGTTCTGTGGAGAAAGGAGTGACAAGGACCGCATGGTGACCACGTGGCCGCCTCAGAGTATGCGTAGAATTTAAGACATGATTAAATTACGATTTAATTAATTGATCATTAAGATACAATTTCACGATATAATGAATGGAAAATTTCTATTGAGTATTTTTTTAATATACAAGAATGAAAATTAACTTAAAATGAAACAAATGATAACTCCTTGTAATCACATGATCATTACAGTTTACTTTCACATATATAAAACTGAGTCAAGACTATAAACAATGACTATATTTGTACCCTTTTCATTAACCTATAAAATAGGGCTATGAAAATTACTTGCAACCATTTTATTTCATGAATACGTTCTCAGATGGTTATCATAATGAACATTATATAAACGTCAAAATAACAATGTCAAATGACACTATATCAATGGGATATTTGTAGCTTAATATTAGTGAGAATAAAAAAAAGTCACGTATTTCAAACTTACCAACCAGACATCATGTTGCAGACTAAAGGCTGATTTAGATTCCAAGGACAAAATCTGCATTCGACAGGAATATGTACAACCAGAATTCAGTTATGTACCAAGGGGGAGGGGCGTAGTGTCCTCAGTGCACCTCACGGGATGCACTGCAGGCATTACTAAAGGTTCTTTGCATCGTCCCTCCCATGGCCCCTAGCTACAACCCCCTTACATTCCTTTTACTGTACTTCCATTCGTATTATCCTTCTTCCATCTTGCCATCCACCCTCTCCTAACAATCATTTCACAGTGCAACTGCGAGGTTTTCCTACTGTTACAACTTTCAGAGCTTGGCCTTTGGCCTAAACCCTATACTCCATTTCATTCCTATATTACATATATTCATACATACACACATACTTACATACATAACTTATAAAGCCAAGCAAACTTTTAGATACATCCATACTACAAAATACCACAAGATAGCCACTGTAACAGAAATCCTAACCTACCCTCAAATACTAACGTAACCCTGATTCCAAAGATACTTATTAGGGAGAATATCAAAACACTGATTATTACATAATGCGTAACCGTGCCAGTTATTCATCAGTTTTTCAATCCTTCAACAGTTTTCATTGTCGAGTGGAAATGAGAGAAAGGCAAAAATCCCGAAAGTTTGGGACCGAGAGTTTCGTCAAAAATTGTGAATGAACGTCGAGGGTAATGCCAGATATTTGTTAACTGATCTGTTGCAGATGACATTGATAGAATGAAAGGCTGACCGTCCAGAAATATGTAATAATAATAATAATAATAATAATAATAATAATAATAATAATAATAATAATAATAATAATAATAATAAAAGGCTGTCTATTAAGGCACCTTGCAATGGGAAGGACCTCCACAGAGGCTGCTTTCCTGGAGGGAATCAGGTTTCTGCCAGACAGGGGAAGCTGGCCCGGAGAAGACCTGAACCAAAAGGGTGAGGAGACCCAAGGCGTCATAGGGAAACCATCCCTTAAGGGCACCATTGTCAGGGGAATGACCTCCTCAGAGGCTGCTTCACTGGAGGAGGTAGGTTTCCTGCCAGGCTAGGGAAGCGGGCCTGGGGAGGACCTGAACCAAAAGGATGAGGAGACCAAGGCGCCATAGGGGAAACCATCCCATAAGGGCAACTTTGTCAGGGCAGGGACCTCCTCAGAGGCTGCTCTCCTAGAGGGAGGCAGGCGTCCTGCCAGGCTGGGGAACTGGGCCTAGGGAGGACCTGAACCAAAAGGGTGAGGAGATCAAGGCGCCATAGGGGAAACCATCCCATAAGGGCACCTTTGTCGGGGGAAGGACCCCCTCAGAGGCTGCTTCCCTGGAGGGAGGGAGGTTTCCTGCTAGGCTCGGGAAGTGGGCCTGGTGAGGGCCTGAATCTCAAGGCTGAGGGGACCCATGGAGCCCTAGGAATACCATTCCTTAAGGGCACCTTTGTTAGGGAATGACCTCCTCAGAGGTTGCTTCCCTGGAAGGAGGCAGGTTTCCTGCCAGGCTAGGGAAATGGTCCATGGGAGGACCAGAACCACAAGGGTAAGGGAGCCCATGGCGACCAAATGAAACATTCCTGAAGGAAGTGGGCCTGGGGAGGACCTGAATCACTAGGGTGAGGGAACTTAAGATGCCCTAGAGAAACCATTCCTTAAGTGCACTTTTGTCAGGGGAAGGACGTCCTCAGTGGGTGCTTCCCTGGAGGGAGGCATATGTCCTGCTGGGCTAGGGAAGTGAATCTGGGGAGGACCTGAACCGCAAGGCTGAGGGGGCCTAAGGCGCACATTTGTCAGGGGAAGGGTCTCCTCAAAGGCTGCTTCCCTGGAGGGAGGCCAGGTTTCCTGCCAGGCTGGGGAAGCATGCCAGCGGAGAACCTGAACCACAAGATTGAGGGGACCCAAGCCTCTCTAGGGAAACCATACCTTAAGGGTTCTTTCGCCAGGGGAAGGATCTCTTCAGACGCTGCTTCTCTGGAGGGAGGCAGGTTTCCTGCCAGGCTGGGGAAGCGGGCCTATGGAGGACCTAATCCACAAGTCTGATGGGTCTTAAGGCGCCTTAGGGAAACCATTCCCTAAGGGCACCTTTGCCAGGGGATGGACCTCTTCCGAGGTGCTTTCCCGAAGGAAGGCAGGTTTCCTGCCAGGCTGAGGAAGCGTGCCTTGGGAGAATCTGAACCACAAGGGTGACGGGACCCAAGGCGTCCTAGGGAAACCATCTCTTAAGGAAACCTTTGTCAGGGAAAGGACCTCCTCAGAGGCTGCTTCACTGGAGGGGGCCAGGTTTCCTTCCAGGCTCGGGAAGCGGGCTTGGGAGGACCTTAACCACAAGGCTGAGGGGACTCAAGACCCCATAGGGAAACCATCCCTTAAGGGCACCTTTGTTAGGGGAAGGGCCTCCTCATAGGCTGCTTCCCTGTAGATCAATTACCGGAATGCTCTTTACAGATCAATCAGTGGAAAGCTCTTTAGAGATCAATTACCCGAATGCTCTTTACAGATCAGTCAGCGGAATGCTCTTTACAGATCAGTCAGTGGAATGCTCTTTACAGATCAATCAGTGGAATGATCTTTACAGATCAATCAGTGGAATGCTCTTTACAGATCAATCAGCGGAATGCTCTTTACAGATCAATCAGTGGAATGTTCTTTACAGATCAGTCAGCGGAATACTCTTTACAGATCAATCAGCGGAATGCTCTTTACAGATCAATCAGCGGAATGCTCTTTACAGACCAATCAATGGAAAGTTCTTTACAGATCAATCAGCGGAATACTCTTTACAGATCAATCATGAACAAACGTTCCTGGCGTTTACATTTCAAAACATTTCCGTCTAGAAAGGTGCTATTTTCTATACCTCTTCAGTTTTCGCCCCATGAACCAGTTCACATAATGGGGGTTTTGTTTTTTTAATTTTATTTTTATAATTTTTAACTGCAAATCACTTACAAAGGAAAATTAAGGCTGATTACTAGGGCTAAGGAAGGATATTGATTAGGAGGGAAATAAAAAGAAGTCTTGAAAATTCCTGTAAAAATTTCCCGGGAATTGGAATTTCATGATCACAGGCATCCTGGAAAGGATGTTGTCAGCAGTTCGATTCCTTCCATTGTAAGGCAACCCATCAGGTATTGAATTGCTTAAGACAGTCATACTAAAATCGGGTTAGGTGATTATAAAGCAACACATGAAATACGTACATAATAAGTATGTATCAAATGTTACATAGTCTTGTTGTATGTACAGCGTAGGTGACAATAAAGTTATTATTTGAAGGCCACAGAGAATCGAGGAAAAGTCGAAATGTTTTTCGGGGAATACAGAGATTTCGTTCGACAGCTAAATATTCTCAAAACATGAATCGACTCTCTACTACGGTGTTACACAACGGATGCTACAGAGATAATTAGAAAAAGTCAAGTATTTTCTTTTTCCATAGACTTCGTACTTTATAATGTATAGCAAACCAACGTTTGTTGTTGAAGTCTAAGACTTGTTTCTTCCTGTAATAAAAAAAAAGGCTTTCACTTCATACGTTATCATAAATATATGTTAAGGTATAGTTTTAAACGAGGTTTAAAGATGATAAATTCGTTTAAATACCGACGCTAATTTCACTAGATCTGCTTACTAATGCTTAGATCATTATTCCTGTGTGTTGAAGTCTCCCCTGATCATGAAAGTCTGTATAACCTAATTCCTTGCAAGGACAATTTCCTCA
>JANJGK010000002.1:37780978-37783478 GCA_039081455.1 Macrobrachium rosenbergii
AGTGCACTTTTTACTTGTTTTAAAATATTCATCAATTCCTCTTTTCGTGACTTCGATCATTTCAAGAACCAGGTGAAAGCGCCCTGTCTTGTTTACAGGAAGTGAATTATTTACTTTTTATAATTTACCTCAGCTGTTATTAATTTGCCTTGCTGTAGAACTTCTCAGCTCCAGAGGCCTTTTATTCCTCACACCGTTGGAATGCAAGCTGGAACTTCTAAAGTTCAAGCGAAGATGCAATTTCATTACTCCCTAATACTGTTCTCCTCGCGTGTTAACACATTTTTATCTGTTTATTAATTTACTAAGTACTGAATTATTATTACTATTATTATTAATACTTTTTTCGGTCTATCACAGTCATCCTATTCGACTGTGTGGTTTTTTATAGTGTGGGGTTCCGGGTTGCATCCTGCATCCTTAGGAGTCCATCACTTTTCTCACTATGCGCCCCTGTTTTCCAGTAGCACACTCTTCTATTATTATTATTATTATTATTATTATTATTATTATTATTATTATTATTATTATTATTATTATTATTATACTATAAAGTGTAAACAGCCAGGTGCTGTTCAGGCTTTAACAAAAAAGCGTCTAGTAAATGGAGTTAACAATTTGCTAAATGCATTAAACTTCTTCCTATTTATGAAACGCTTTATCGGAACTGACGTTAAAAACTTACTTGTAGACGATAGTTTTTGGGCGGAGTCCAGTCAACTCACCAGCACAGACGAGCTGATGGAATTACCTAAAGTTCATCCGACCGACTGACAGGTGATCGCCGCTGGATTTCGCCTGGGAAGGGTCTCAAGCCGCTCAGACCAGAATAAGAATACACAATATATAGGCCTAATTCAATTCAATGTTATACCCTGCAGCGCTTTTTGTAGACCATTGTGAGTCCAAATCATATCATGAATAAAAATATATATATATATATATTTCCATGTGATACAAACAATTTTGGTATAGGCCTCGGCCCAGTGTCCTGCAATTTCATGAAAAGTGTTTCTAGTGAAAGTAGGCTTCATGGTACATTTCATGAATAACTGAACGAACCCCCAGTTCTAATTTAACCTTATTCATTAATATTGTATGAAGAATAGACACCTCCCTTTAATGGGGTAATATTTAGACCATACCCTGTCAGGTCTTTTTGCTTCTTTCCTATTTTTAAGTGAATTGCCGCAGCAGCTAGTCTGTGTAGCTCCACTGCCTCATCAACTAGCAGACTTTCCATCACTGTCATATAGTGTTGCCAAGACAAAGGTTAGGCAAGCACTGAGGGCGATGACCTCGAGCTGACGGTCCGACTGACAGTTCTACTCTTTATGTGTGGATGCTCATCCGTCGAACGGTCATGGATGAACTGACAGGTAAAACCTGATCGTTAATACCCAGCCTAGCAGGCATTCCAGGAGATTCAGTCCTCTCTAGAGTGAGTGAGCTTTGCCTGGAATATGGAAGACCTCTTTGCAATCTTGGAAACCAAAAGTGTTCCTTCTGACCATTGTGGGAAAGGATGCAAAACCTCCCTTTGTTCTGATAATGTCAAATGAACTCTCCCCTGTTAGGCTGGGTATTCATGGTCAGGTTGACTAGTCAATTCAACTCACGGACCGTTCAACAGATGAGCGTCCACACTTAAAGAGTAAAACTGTCAGTCGGAGCGCCAGCTTGAGGTCGTTGCCCTCAGTGGCTTGCCGAGCCTTCGTCATGGCAACACTATATGGCAGCGATGGAAACTCTGCTGGTTGATGAGGCAGTGGAGCTTCACAGACTAGCTGCTGCGGCAATTCACTAAAAAAAATAGGAAAGAAGCAAAAAGACCTAACAGAGCATGGTCTTAATATTGCTTATGAAAGAGAGATGTCTATTCTCATACAATATTAATGAATAAGGTTAAATTAGAACTGGGGGTTCGTTTAGTTATTTATGAAATGGACTGTGAAGCCTACTTTCACTAGAAACACCTTTCATGAAAATGCAGGGCACTGGGCCTAGGCCTATACAAAATTGTTTGCATCACATGGAAATATAATATATTTTTAATTTTTTATTATATGATTTGGACTTAAACCGGTCTACAAATAGTGCCGCAAGGTCTAACAAAGAAATAAATTAGGCCCATCCATAGTTTATTCTTATTCTGGTCCCGAGCAGCTGAGATCCTTCCCAGGCGAAATCCAGCGGCGAAATGTCATAAAATCGTTGATTACCCCTCCACACATGCGATCACCTGTCAGCTGGTCGGATGAACTTTAGATAGTTCCATCAGTTCATCCGTTCTGGTAAGTTGACTGACTCCGCCTACAATCTGTCGTCTACACGTATGTTTTAACGTCAGTTTTGATGAACTGACAGGTGGACTGACAGGTAAACCTGATCGTGAATACCGGATTTAACATTAAAGGTGCTGCATCATACCTTTGTAAATTGATTGTAAGCTGAAGAGAAATAGAGATATACCCTGCCATCGAGATGTTCTAATCAATTA
>JANJGK010000002.1:37788478-37795104 GCA_039081455.1 Macrobrachium rosenbergii
TTAGACCTGGGAATCAATTCCAGAATTCATTATCAAATATGGCATCAGTTCATTCCTCTCGAATCTGAGGAAAGTTCTATTACTTTCACTTTAGAGAGGACCATCGTTGGAATAACAGCTCTCAAACACCTGTGCCAAAGAGCGAACGCCAATACCTTCGTCCACAACTCAAAGCACTCGAAAACTTCTGATTTCCTGCCAACATTAATGATACGAGCCACTTGCAACTTGTTACCCAAAGTTTCCATCGGCTAGCAGCGACTAAAATTGGAACGCCAGAGACAAGAGGGCCATATAATTTCGACGTATAATGGAAGATTGAACGCAATTCAACTTTAACGACGCGAGATACGTAATGTTTCTGGACTCATAAGGGTAGCAGTTCTACACTGCAGAAGCGGTTTGCATGGTCTTTATAGATTTGGGAATGTTTCGGAATGTTTCAGATTTTGTGAAGGGTATTCCATAATTACATGTTAACCTTCATAATACTGAAAATTCGTTCAATATATTTGTTATTTCATAGTCACTAATAGCTATAACTTACATGTGAACTTAAAATATGGAAACTACCGTTTATTATTTTAAAAATGCATTCAATAGACATTGTTGTTTCCTGCACAAGTATTTATTTACTTATTTATTTACCTACCTTCATAATCTTCAACCGTCTCTCTATCTAATAATTTCTTCTTTCAGTTATTTGACCTCTATTCTACGTAATCCACGTTTGTAAGGTTGTGATATTTCTATTGTTTGTTCCAATCCATTATTTGAATATTTTCAATGATAATAAGAAGTATATATTTCAAAATAATCACCAATAATCGTTTCATTAGAATATATAAATAAATCTGACAACATTATTGCATATTGAACGAACTGTTAATTAATATATCATCTTTCTGTGGCTTCATTTTGAAAGCTTTTATCAATTGTCCTTTTTAGAAACAGTAACAGTTGTCATCTTTATTGCTCTAGAACAAAATACGTATTTTATGACAGTGAAAACGACATGGAAAGCCATTGTAAATTTATTCATAGAAATACATCTGCGACTAGTGAAACAATATGTAAACAGAATTGTCTTTCAATTTATTTATTCTGCGAAAGTCCAATTAGCTTACAATATTAAAAATAAAATTCAAACGGATATTTTGTTTTCAGTCATCAGCGTTTATCGCGACGTGAATAACCTATTGTTTTCAAATTACGGTTACTCCAAATTACTCTTGTCAAAATATATGCAAATCAATTATTCTTTGTTTCCGGAATATTTTTCAACCGTAAAACAATCCATTACGAGGCATCGGTGGAGTTCAGAGCGTTATGGAACGTTTAATGAACAAACCAGCGTTGTTAATTTGTTTGTCTGTAGGTTAATCACAACATAACAATGAAACATTAACTCATTTGCTTATTTTTTTTATTTTCTGATATGAGTTTTCATTTTGTAAGAGCTAAACCACAATGAACTTTCAGTAGGTTTCACCGAATTTCATACAAGATGAATTGTTACCCCTTATTTTGCATTCCTGACGCAGAGGCATGAGAGAGAGAGAGAGAGAGAGAGAGAGAGTGAGAGAGAGAGAGAGACTGAATAATAATGGATATTTCTTTTATTCAACTACATCTTTTAAGCTACATTTTCGGAGTAAAAATGAGAAAAAACTATTGTAGATAAATTCGAGTATATATATATATATATATATATATATACATACATGTATATATATATTTATATACTGTATATATATATATATATATATAAATATAAATAAAGTGCAGTATAGAGAAAAGAATACAGTGTAAAAAAAATATAATGCACCAATTTAAGGAAGTAAAACCAAACTTTTTTAAAATTGCCCACTACTTCACTCAACTGAAAAACGAAGCTTATCTTACCTCTTGCAGAGAATATGTAAAACCAGAGACAAGTCTAACATTCCGGGACAGACGTGAGAGAAGAGACAGTCTGATCTTAAGGAATATAATATAGTCAGGAATTAAAGCTGCCGGAAAGAGAGAGAGAGAGAGAGAGAGAGAGAGAGAGAGAGAGAGATTTCAAAGACGTTAACAAAAAAAGATTTTGTTAAGAGAGGAAAGAGTGAAGTCTCTCTCTCTCTCTCTCTCTCTCTCTCTCTTGGGTCTCTAACCGGCGTGCCTAACCGGTCGCTAGTTCAGGATTAGAATGAGAAGTCATTTGTAAATACTTAACTGCCTTAACGATTGCATCCAGGCTCGTTAGTATCCGCCCTGTAATACTAGTTGCAATTATAACACTTCATTTGGCGATCTACAATATATATGTATGTATGTATGTATGTATGTATGTATATATATACATACATACATATATATATATATATATATATATGTGTGTGTGTGCGTGTGTGTGTGTGCGTGTGTGTGTGTGCGTGTGTATGTATATATACGTTGGAAAATCTGATTGAACGAATTGTACATTGCTTATTCGTTTACTGTTATCTAAGGAAGTAAATCATGGAAGGTTTAAAGGCCCTTTCACAGTTTTCTGTACATCGTATAATCAAGGCCACCGAAAACAGATGTATCTTTCGGTGGTCTCGGTATAATGCTGTATGAGCGCGGCCCATGAAACTTTAACCATGGGCCGGTGATGGCCTGTCCTATATTGTTGCGGGATGCACGATTATGGCTAACTTTAACCTTAAATAAAATTTTAAAAATCTACTGAGGCTAGAGGGTTGCAATTTGGTATTTTTGATGACTCGAGTGTGGATGATCAACTTACCAGTTTGCAGCCCTCTAGCCTCAGTAGCTTTTAAGATCTGAGGGCGGACGGGCGGACGGGCGGACGGACGGACAAAGTCGGCACAATAGTTTTCTTTTACAGAAAACTAAAATGAGATAAATACCCTCCAAATTGCACCCCACACTGGCAATGACTAGAAACAATTTTGAGAACGAAGAATATTCGTTTTTTGAAAGTGTGAATTAAGTGCTCAGTGTCAGTGTCAGTGTTTATGCCTTTGCAACAAGCACGTCAAACGGACCACTTGAAGCCTCTCCCTCAGTCTAAAAAAAATGTTTTTAGTGCCGAAATGCTCTGTTGTTGTGATATGGGAATTATGCTTCCCGTAACAAACATTTTTGTTACCAAAAAGTCTGTCTTGTTTTTCATTTACGCCTCGTATACATAAGCTGAGGAATTTTAAATGCCGGTTCCTGAGTAGAATTTATTTTTCACTTGATGTTTCCTATTCTATGAATAGCTGCCACAGAGCAATTATACGAGTTTATTGAAGTGAAAGTTCTCTTCCCATAGTTTTTGCACTGTTTTAACACACTTACACACATAAATAATCTGTATATATATATATATATATATATACATACATACACACATACACATGTGTGTGTGTGTGTGTAGAGAGAGAGAGAGAGAGAGAGAGAGAGAGAGAGAGATACATTCGTGAAATAACTAGCAATCATCTCTACGACAAACATCCATTTTCAAAGCAAACATTAAAATTTCAATAAACAACACAAATTAACGAAGGAGCACTCCATTTATTAACGTAATGGGCTCAGACCCTCAAACACCCTTATGGCGTTGATAGAAAGAAACATATCAAAGGCCCTGGGTTACCATACAAACGAGCGTAGAGGCAGCCGGAAATTAACACCCATACTTCTCACTGCGTGGAAAATTGGGCCTCTACAACTCTTGCGTAGAAACTACGAGTGACACTTCTGTAAATTTTGTGGTTTCTAATCCTTTGGATGTAGAAACGAATTCATTCTCCACACGAGACTACTCAGATAAGACATTAAAAAATGGTCTCTCCTCTATAGTAAATCGATTGATATTTTATCTCTTAAAAATAATTCCCATTATCCCAGAAGACTGCGTAGAGGATGAAATTGACTGAATAAAGTGAAAGTTAAATCATAGTGAAAGTTAAATTCCCCGAGGGAGAGAGAAAGCGTGGAGGTTTACGAAAGGAGTGAGTGATGAATTACTCCAGAAGTCTCCAAACGATGTATTAAGATGCGGTCAGCAAATTGAGATGACTCGTGTCCCACGAATTCGTTGACGACGAGTCCTTCGGCAAACCTCCAGGAGGTGACTGAGATATGATCTGAAAGGGCGTTTAGGCTTCATGAAGCCTCTCTGTTCTAAGGCTCGAGGTTTTCCCTGGAGGGAAGATAGCGTCACCTGCAGATTAGGTAAGTTAAAATTGATTGTCTGAAGGGATCATAGCTATCCTATTCACTAACACCAAACCATGGCATGTTTAAGGAATATATGAATCAATAGCACTATAATATCAAACCCGACCCCCATAGGTAGATAGTGCAGTCAGTGCACCTGACACGGTGCACTGTAGGCATTACTTAAGGTTCTTTGCAGGTTCCCTTCGGCCCCCAGCTGCAACCCCTTTCATTCCTTTTACTATACCTCCGTTCATCTCTTTCTTCCATCTTACTTTCTACTATCTCTAAACCATTGTTTCATAGTGCAACTGCAAAGTTTTCCTCCTGCTCATTGTTTCAACAATATTCTTAGTGCTGAATGACCTCATAGGTCGCAGCCCTTGGCCTTTGGTCTAAATTTTATATTATAATTCCAAAAATATTTTCCTGTTATAAATCAAACTAATGTTCGTTATTCATACTCATTCCTCCTAGAAAATATTCCCCTCTAGATATTCATATTCTACGTAAACACTGTCACTATCATTTCCTAAATTCTCACTCATAATCCCAAATAGCCCTTTCCCTTTTCCATAATACAAAAGGTTCTTTGTGCATGCTAACACGTCACTAAGTCACTTACAAGAACAATCACAAATTGACACAAACATAACCTCTTGTCATTTGTTGCCTTTCGAACAAGGAGAACGATAATTCTGTAATCATTGTGAGATATAATATAAATACTTCTTTCTCAGTACTGCTAAACTTCATAAGCTATGATTCCAGTTCATACATTTTGTTCCTTCTATAAGATATATTAATCTTTGATTTCAAAGATCCCTTAGTCGAAAATTGCAGTAATACATTCTCAAAACAGTTAAATTTCATAAACGCTGATTCCAGTTCTTGCATTTTGTTCCTTCTTTAAAAATTATTGTGCGTTGATCTTAAAGAACCATTAACTGAAAATTCTAAAAAATTTCCGCAAATGTGAAATTCTCGTAGAAAGTTTACTAATACCTGAAATCCTTCGTCGCCCAATTTCTGGCGAATTTTTCGATGTAAACACAATTTGTTTCTCGCTTAAATTGAGTCACTGCGGTCGGCGACTCTCTAAACCTTGTTTATCGTTTTGCAAAGGTGTTCCTGCTCCTTTAATTATGTTTGCATTTCTCCAGCAGCTCTGCTTTTAAAGTCGCCTTTCTATTTATTTCTTGCAACAGATGTGTGTGCACATTCTTACCAAGTAGTTTTAGCTTTTTATCAAGAGACTCGTGTTTCGTAAAACTGTTAAGTAAATCAATTATTGAAAGTGAAATATGTCTATTTTTACTTTTTACCAGATTTGCAATGTTTTGCTTTTATCTTTATACATAGAAAAGGGTCATTAATATCTTTGTTATTTTAGTAACGTTTATGTTCTTTCAAGCTGAATGTGGGTATTTAATAATAATAATAATAATAATAATAATAATAATAATAATAATAATAATAATAATAATAATAATAATAATAATAATTATATCTTGTTAAAGAGAATGGCAGCATCAGTGAACTAATTTTAAATATGGTCTTCTCAATTCTTCTTATTATTTTCTTCACATCGGCTGCAAGACCCTCTGAAGAAAACCAGTGTGGTCTATCAATAGAAATACCCTGTCCGGGAATGCCCCGGCGCCTACATTGGGATGACCACGATGAGATCTTCTGCCACGTTCAGGAAGGTGCCATCCACAATCATGCTAAGAATATTCACAATATCAGAATAACCCGAAAGGTCATAGTTCCTAATATCGGAATTATTGATAAGGCTGCAGACCACCGCCGTCTCCGCCTCCTGGAGGCCATACACATCGGAAAGGAGAGACCTAGCCTCAACACCACGCAGGAGACTTCCCTCCTCCCGAGGGTGGCACGTAGGGAGCTTATAATAATAATAATAATAATAATAATAATAATAATAATAATAATAATAATAATAATAATAATAATAATAATAATAATAGTCACATGAGTCGCAAACCTGGAGAAAAAATCTGCACTGATGTAAGTGTAATTATATAAATATTCACATCGCAGTAAACTTTTTGCCAACAAATAATAATAATAATAATAATAATAATAATAATAATAATAATAATAATAATAATAATAATAATAATAATCACATGAGTCGCAAAACTGGAGAAAAAATCTGCACTGATGTAGGTGTAATTATATAAATATCCACACCACAGTAAATTTTTTGGCCAATAAATAATAATGATAATAATAATGATAATAATAATAATGATAATAATAATAATAATAATAATAATAATAATAATAATAATAATAATAATAATAATAATAATAATAATAATAATAATAATGCACATCGGAGCAGTTTGGGTCTGTTCTTAATTAAATAAAAAAATTATAATTCCTTATGCAGCATTTCTTTC
>JANJGK010000002.1:37795204-37827704 GCA_039081455.1 Macrobrachium rosenbergii
AGTCAGTGGCTCCTGTGGGCTAGATCCATATGAATAGGTTTCTTCTTCTGAATAATAATAATAATAATAATAATAATAATAATAATAATAATAATAATAATAATAATAATAATAATAATAATAATAATACGGATGTGGCTCAACAGAAGTAACGTACAAATATGGCCAAGGTTTAAAAAAAAAAAAACACTTGATGTAGCAGGGTGGTTCTGAGTGTATTCAAAAACCATTTATGACTGTGAGCACTCTCTAAATAAAACCTTATCTGAAAGGAAGTAACTTATAAATGCTGCCATGAAATAAATAAAAAACTGATGTGGTAGGACTTTTCTCATTAAATTCTTAAAAGACAATAAAGTTGGAAACAAATATTGGACTGCGAGCCTTCCTAAAAACCAAATTTGAACAAAAAATTGGCAAATAAAAAACGCTATAAAAAAATCCTTTCATTTAATTTTGCCTATTAATAGCATTCCGGAGAATTTTTTTTTTATCATAGGACTTCCATAACTCATTTTTTTCATTGTGTATTCATGAAATATGAAAATACCGTCATTTAAGAGCCGTGCCATAGTCAGCAGTTGGAGGCTTTCCCAGAGATGTCGAATGAGGTCTATTTTATTGCCAGTCTTCTGACTGATTTCCATTTATATTGGAAATGCGTTTTCGGTCATTACTTTCATTATATTCTTCGCAAACATTATCATTTATGAAGCACTGATAGTTTCTTTATTTTCGGGAACTAAAATGAAGTCCTTATTGTACATGTAAAATGCTTAAACTTAGTATATTTTTATTTAATTTATTGGGTTTCATCTTCTGTTTAATCAAGTGCCAATACATTAATTAGGACGCTATCGTGAATGTAGAAAATAAAATTGACTTGAGTAATTATAAAATCAGATCTCACCTGACGTTGTTACGTCAATGCCTACAGCAGAGGCCAAATGAATGGAAGCCATTTTGAAAAATTTTGTCTTTTGGAGGGAAAAACATCACTAATTATCTGCCCCTTTTAATGAATGGGATGTTTCAATTCAAGTCTCATTCTTC
This sequence comes from Macrobrachium rosenbergii, assembly GCA_039081455.1. Taxonomy (NCBI): domain Eukaryota; kingdom Metazoa; phylum Arthropoda; class Malacostraca; order Decapoda; family Palaemonidae; genus Macrobrachium; species Macrobrachium rosenbergii. The sequence goes on from JANJGK010000002.1 coordinate 37,796,258, forward strand.
AGCTAATCATCAGTGCTATTTTCAGCCTAATCACAGCAGAAGCTCCAGAAACATATCCAGTTTAAGGTGATCATCTAAAAGCTACAAATCATGTGGATTTTAAAATACAGTATAGTTGTTCGTAAAGTTAAAATTAGCTCGAAATGTGTAATGGGTAAAATCGCTTTACCCATTACACAAATTCTGTTTTCAATTGCACAGGAAATATTCGCTAAACAAACGAAAGAGACTTAAAGAAAATTATTACGAGAAATATTGAAGTATTTTCTTAATTGCTAGAAAATGATAAAACTTAATCTTTAAGAGATACAAAAGTATCTTTTCTGGTGCCGGAAAGGTATATAAATTGATCTTTAAAAATATTAATACTTTGAAGGATAACAATAATTTTCTCAGTGTTCAAAAATCTCATGTAGAAATACAATTCACAAAATACACCTGAAGGTTTTTCTAAAAATCATTTCCTAATTTTAAGTAAAATCAAAATTAATTACGACTCGAGAAAGATGTTTACATACCAACATTAATACTTAGAGTTTCGATAGTAAATCATTTCTTAGCAGAACATATTTCTTACTTGTGCGTGACAAAATGTGCTTGTTATGACAGCAATGCAAGTTGCGCCTTAATTAACACAAGCACCACCCACAGCGCTATGTTTTCAATGCTTCTCATTAATGGAGCTATACGCGTCATTTGAAGTATACAAGAAGCATACGAGTAAAAAACACGAGAGGGTCTGAAACCGGTGCTCTTTCAGTTTCACTCGTTCTCTATTTCACACTCATGCGCGCATGCGTATGAGTATGATTAAAAGTGCATAGGTATAAAATCAAATGTTTTCATCCCTAATGGGCGTGCATGTGATAGGTTAGGTCTAATATATATATATATATATATATATATATATATATATATATATATATATATATATATATATATATATATATATATATATATATGTATATGTATATATATATATATATATATATATATATATATATATATATACATATATATATATATATATATATATATATATATATATATATATATATATATATATATATATATATATATATATATATATGTATATATATATATATATATATATATATATATATATATATATATATATATATATATATGTATGTATATATATATATATATATATATATATATGTATGTATATATATATATATATATATATATATATATATATATATATATATATATATATATATACATACACATAATTATACCGACAAAATGAAAGCACATTTATCCAGTTACTATGTCTTTAAACGCTTACAGATTCTGACCCAATACATTAAAGAAGAGAGAGAGAGAGAGAGAGAGAGAGAGAGAGAGAGAGAGAGAGAGAGAGAGAGAGAGAGAGAGAGAAAACTAACAGATTCTGTCCCCATAAATTACGAGAGAGAAAAAATACCCATGTGCGTTGCCTAGCCTTTATAACTAATTAGACAAATATCGACCCATTTACTAGAGCTCTATAAACAGCCCGGCTTTAAATCACCCGTTTCCGAAGCCTATAAAATTCAAATTCCTTGAATGGCATCTCATCTTATCTAAAAACCCGAAAGGCAGCTAAAGAAATCTTCGTCAATCTTCCTTGTTACCTAGGTCTAGTTTTGTTTTATTTATTTATTTACTTATCTAATTTTTTGCCAACTATCTTTACCAAATACTTTCTATTCCCTGATGCTTTTTCCAGACTTTCTCCCCTGCGAATTTGGGATATAAACGCAGTTATCAGTTTTGTTGCGTCACTTTTGTTGTGAGTGCATTTGATTACATTGCAAAGCAGGGGATGCCTAATGGAACTGTAAGTTGTCTTGTTTGCTATTTAGATTACTTTGTACTGTGTTCTCGAAAACACTATTACTCTATTGATATAAATGATATATATATACAGTATATATATATAAATATATATATATATATATATATATATATATATATATATATATATATATACATATATATATATATATATATATATATATATATATATATACATATATATATATATATATATATATATATATATATATATATATATATATATATATACATACATATATATATATATATATATATATATATATATATATATATATATATATATATATATATATATATATATATATATATATATCTCAAGATACAAAATGACACAATTGTTTTTACAAAAGCCTTGGAGATTACGTAACTTCGAGCCGTAGAAACGTTCCATTTAAACTCAATTTCTAAAGTATATGTGCAAGTCTAATTATTTTCTTCAGCAGTTACCTAAGATAACTTTGTGGAAAGAATTTTTAAGATATTATGAAGTCACTCTCACTAATATATAGCTTAATTTTCCCAGTCGCAATTCCTCATTGGACGGGTGATTACCGTTCTCAGCTAGCACTCTTCTGGCCCCGCGATCGATTCTCCGACCGGCCGATGAAGAATTAGAGGAATTTGTTTCTAGTGACAGAAATTAATTTCTCGCTATGATGTGGTTCGGATTCTACAATAAGCTGTAGGTCCCGTTGCTAGGTAACCAATTGGTTCTTAGCCACGTAAAGTAAATCTAATCCTTCGGGTCAGCCCTAGAGGAGCTGTTAATCAGCTGAGTGGTCTGGTTAAACTAAGGCATACTTAACTTTTTCCCAGTGGCGTCCCTTTTCTGAAACCAATCATTGCGCTATTGCTCCAAGTTCGAATAGCAATCCAGAGGGAATTCTTAGCAGGCGTAAGTGTTTTGGCTTCACCTTATAGGGGCGAAATTTTTTTCTTTTTTATTCATTATTTTTAACTTTCTTCGAGATCTGTCTTTCGGGTGTATGTATGTGTGTTTGTGTGTAAATAAGCGTTTGGTGTAAGTAACAGTCTTCTTATTAAACTAAATGGAGATATTTCAGCTTTATAATAATATATTTCTGTGAGTCATCTTCGAATAAACTAGAAATTTCAGCTGAAAAGGAGTAAGATATATTCATATAAGAGAATGCTATTTATTTTCAAAGGATTCTAGCAGTTAATAATATGAACTCTGCAAACCGTTTTAGCTTTTTATTTTTTAAAACATTATATTAAACCAGCTTTATCTTTTATCAACTTTAAAAATAGCTAATCTCAGCACATGAATTATCTTTAAATTTTTACTGACAGGCGAGATGGGAAGTACTTACCGTCACAACTGAGAATAAGAAAAAAAATTAAGAATATTTAATAAGAGTGCACGTCCTCATTCAAAATTACCTGGAGCATAAATTTTCCAGATTTTCAGATCTTCAAAGTTCCCTGATCAAAGGCCCAGAGCCAGTGCATGAAACTGATCCCTTCAACAGAATATTTCTCAGGAAATGAACTTTTGCGAACCTATCCTTTCACTGAGAAAGGTGAATCTCTGTATGTATGTAAATTTTTCAGGTGTCTTGTGCTCAGATGAATATTATCGTATGTAAATGTCTTACTAAAACACTCATTTGTACTCGTTTGCTGTTTTAAAATGATATAGGTGAATATTTATAATACCTATTCGTATACGATGGGATTGACTGACCTGAATTTGGTCGTTTAGAACCTTCTCCAGTCCTAAATATCGATTATAATGAATCAAAAATATTCATACAAAATGATCTTATGATGTACGTGCACCTAATTTTCTTTCTATTAAAGTCATTATATCCCTCACGAAAGCGTATGGCTTCTGAAATTGATTTAATAATGATTAGAACCAAACGGTGCTTTCTTTTAAATTTCTTTACTGCACTGTGTGAAATTGCCATCAACTTATTTATATTTTAATATAACGTTATTCACTTAACCTGAAGAATATAATAATAATAATTTACGAAAGAAAATTTCTTGGAAAGATTGTGGTTTGCTCTCTCTCTCTCTCTCTCTCTCTCTCTCTCTCTCTCTCTCTCTCTCTCTCTCATCGTGTTTTTACACAATCTCCCACACGGAAACCTTCTTGAAAAATGATTTACGACCCCAAAAGCAAATTTTCAGTTGACTAACTGACAATAAAGTCCGATATTAAAGGTGGCAGCGTTAGTTATCCAGAAGCCAATGAAGAAAATTGCATTTTCCATTTTTTTTTAAGTTATTGGGATTTCAATGATCATATTCAATTTATAACATATCCTTAACCCATTACATTCAAAAAAGGCCTGTGTGGATGCTCTCGATTGTAGGTTCATGATCACACAGGCAAGTCTTATTAAGAATGCATTGAATTAGAGAAATGTTAGAAATTGAAACTTGTTAATGCTGTAAGTAAAATGATACACACACACACACACACACACACATATATATATATATATATATATATATACATATATATATATATATATATATATATATATATATATATATATATATATAAATGTGTTTGTGTGTGTGTTTTCCCTGAGTACACTGTATCCACAGACGAATAATATTCAGGCTTTGTTCAGTAGGCTAAAGTTCCCCAAGAAGAATTCGTTGTCATGCGACCCGCGACCTTCCACAACAGATGGCGCGCAGATCTCTGCGAGAGGATTAGGGTCCTCACCTCCTTCTCTATGGCAGTGTTATGGCCCATTCCGGAGGCCCTCAGGATTTGCCAGGGATTAGGCGGAAATATAATTTTTCAGCTCTCGAGAAGTCCTCTCTGACTCCTACTTCTTTCAGGGAAGGGAAGGGAAAAGATGGCGTTATGTTTCGTGGCGTTTCTCCCTTCTTGCATGTTTTCCTTGTGGATCTGTTTTCGTTTTCCTCGGATTTTTTAATCAGAATTTATTTATGTCAATATAAAAATAGTTTAAGATTAATCTTGAATTATTACTCCCCCGTAGGAAGGTGGTGCGTCAGTGCACCTCACGCAGTAAAATTAGAGCCAAATGATGCTTTCTTTTAAATTTCTTTACTGCACTTAGGTTCTTTGGCAGGGTCCTTTTGGCCCCTAGCTGCAACCCCTTTCATTCCTTTAAATGTACCTCCGTTCATATTATCTTTTTTCCATCTTACTTTCCTCAGCCCTCTCCTAACAATTATTTCTTAGTGGAACTGCTTTGAGGTTTTCCTCTTCACACCTTTCTGCTCTCAGTTTCCCTTTCGGTGTTGTATGACCTTATCATAGGGCTCAGTGCTTGACCTTTAGTCTAAATTGTATATTCCATTCCAATCTTGAATTATTCCCCTGCCTCACTTACTTCATTTTTTAAGTCTATGATTGTTCATATTTAATTCTCTTGGCCTATCTGCATGTATCACTCACTCAGCAGTCTTTGACGTCATCAATTACTCCGTCCCCCATTTCATCTTAACCTTGATAAGATTCTTGTTAATTTCATCTTTCTCTTATTTTTTTGCTTCTCCAAGTTCAGCTCATCCATCTCACTGCCTCTCCACTTCCATTTCATTCTTTTCTTTCCTTTCTGAGACACGTAATGAGGTCTATGTGTAGAAAAACATCCTTAACCTCTGCCATAAAGGCAAGTTCGCCTTCCATTGAACCAGTCAAGGAAGTAGTCCATTATTTTCATACCTTTTCCTTCCACAGTCCGGTACTGATGCTGGGATCCTTTTGAAATGGCTGTCATTGTCCAGGGTCTCTGTAAAGGAACAGGTCAGATATTCAGCTGTTATCTATTTTATATTTTCTCTCAATTGTTGGAGCATATAATTATTTGTTAAGGAAAATAGAACTCCATGCATAATGTGTTGTTTTCTAGTATCACGTTTAATACTGCTCAGTTCGCTAGGAGTTTTGTCTTGGCTACAACTAACACGTACAATAGTTTTCCTAGTGCAGTTGTGGAACTTCTCATCTCCAAACACTTAAGTTAGGAGCAAATTCATTCCATCTATCTGGTGACGCGTCCTGAATATCAGGTGTATTGTTTTTAGTTTCTTTTCCATTATATTTATTTTTTATCACCTTTTCCTATAACTTGTTTCTTTCTGCTGGTTGATTTTCCTTTGGAGCCCTCTTGGGTTTATAGTATGTTGACTCTGCCCATAAGGGTTTTCAGCTGAAGATTTAAAGAATGAAGGGAGGTTTTACTGTAAAAAGCCTTTACCCTATTAATGAAAAATTTAATAATAAAAAAGGAATAGTAAGGAGATTGACTATAAATAACACCTTCCCCCCAATATAAGCATACTAAAGGCTCAATTAAAAAGAAAAATTAAACTTAAGAGAGAGAGAGAGAGAGAGAGAGAGAGAGAGAGAGAGAGAGAGAGAGAGAGAGAGAGAGAGAAGGGGGGTGGAGATTGTGGAGGAGAGGTGGGGGGTGAACACATTAATTAGATTATCAGGAAATTTCCGTTGTTCCCACGTATATGAAATTAAGCGTCAGACTCCTATGCGTGGGAGAAAAAACTGTTGAAAACATTCCTTTGAAATCCAACATCCCATAAAGCAAGATAAAAAAATTCTATTAAAAAGCGTTCCACTGAACTAAAATAAACTAGAAAAAATAAAAGAAGGACCATCTGACAGAAGCTGACCCCCTAATTGCTCTCCCGGCTATAAAGGTTTATGTATTTTGATGGAAAAAGTAAAGGGGACAGAAGGGTGAGCATGTGAAACGGACTGGTATGAGAGTGGGAATTTGAAAGAGCATTTGGGTGTGAAGATAGAAAGATTGACCGCCAAGGAACACATATTCTACAATAAAAACGAGAAAAAGGAAACCAGTTCTAAAGTCGAGGTTTGTCTATGTAAGATACGACGTAGGTTATGACTGCATTGTTGTAGAATAATAATAATAATAATAATAATAATAATAATAATAATAATAATAATAATAATAATAATAATAATAATAATAATAATAATAAGAAGGAAGAAGACCCTCTTTGAGGCAGGTTTTATTGAATAAAATGGCTGCATTTTGCGAACTGATTTTATGCTACGTTTTCTCACTTTCTTCTAATAATTCGCTTTTCCTGCGCATCAGTATTAGTCAATAATTGTCCAATGTTCAGATTTCGATGGATGAAACAGCGTATTTCTTACAGCAGAAATTCTTTATTTTAAAGTATTAAGGAGGTTGCTGAAATTTGGCATGTGTATCCGTAGACTTTCCTGATAGTATTTTCGGTGGTATGTCTTCTGTTTTTTTTTTTTCTGACGTCCATCTGGAATTCTTAGTACTCTTTCTGTCGACATGTTTCGACCAGTTCGATGGTCATCTTCTGGACGTTGGGATGAGTCTGGAGACACAGGGTTGTTGTTGTTGTATTGTATTAAGCCAACTCTTGTGTTGGCACGGGCCTTTCCCTTGTTTGGCCCGTAGGTGATCTGAAAATTTCAGAAGGTCATTTGTTATAGGAAATGTGAAAGAGATTTAGTAGTAGAGACAGTTGTGGATGGAGGAAGGATGATGGTTGTAGTGGGAGGGGGCCATCATGTCACGGATAGTAGTAGTTTGAAGATGTAAGGCCTTTGAAAGAAAAATAGAGAAACATTGCAGGTGGGGTTGTCCAACCCTTTAAACCCTAGAGTCCCTGCAGAGTATTCTTAGTGGTAGAGTAGTTTAGTTGGAATAAGACAGAGATGATGTGAATAGGGCCTTACGGTGAGGGGATGGGATGAGTTGAGGAGGATGATGGTGGTAGTTAAAGAGGGCCGTCTTGGTTAGTTTGTAGTGGTAGTATGAAAGTACATGTTAAGTGAGTTGGTGGCCAGTGCCACTCTGAACACACTTAACATTACATTACTTAATTCAGCTGGAAAGTAGAAAGTGAGAAGTTTAAGTATTCTCATTGCATTGTTCTATCTTGGTGGCGGTAAGTTTACTAGCAGCTGGGCATGTGTGTCGATGTCCTCGACTATTGCCTTTGCAAGTGTTGCTGCTATTTCAGCTGCGTCTGGTGAGTTTACATCAGCTTGTACTTCGCCTCTGAGCAGTGCTGTCTCTCTGCATTCTAGCAGGTAGTGTAGGAGAGGCTGCTGTGTTTCTTCCTCACAGTGCTCACATGGTCTGACACTGGGGTTAACAATTTCCCAGCAGGCTCTGTATCCTAGCCTTAGTCTGTGAATACATACAGCTAGTTTTCTCGGTGTGTGCCTGTCTATGGGGGGAGGCACTAGGTCGGTTGCCCATTTGTACCATCTGGCAGTCGGGGAGTGATCTGTCCATGCCCGTAGGTCTTCCAGCATGTTTGCTTTCATGAGCGGTTTTATGGCATTTTTGATCTGTTGTAGTGCAGGTTGTATGTGGATCTGCACTCTGTCAATGTACCTTGTGCTCTTGGCTAGTTCATCCGCTTTATCATTGCCTGGAATTCCTATGTGACTCGGTATCCAGTTCATAGTGACTGGTCTTCCTCTTTCGCTGTGCTGGTAGAGCAGTGACTTGATCCCAGCCAGCAAGGCCTTGTTCTCTTTAATTCTAATTTGTTGCAAGGCCTGCATGGAGGATTTGGAGTCAGTGTGGATGATGACGGGTCCTTCCTCATTCTCCAGAGAGTACAGTAGTGCCTGTCTTATCGCTACTAATTCTGTCTGCATTGTTGAGGCACAGTTTGATGTTCTCCAGCATGCTTGGAAATTGTTTGAATATACTGCTGCTCCAGTAGTTTTATTCTCTGGATCCACAGTGCCGTCGGTGTAGTATGTTTGGGCCCCCAGGATTTCAGTGTTCCTGATAGACTCGTAGGCTGCTGCTCTTAGTTCCTCTCTTGAGCAGTCTTCTTTTGCTCTGGGAAGGTGTGTGTAATGGAATTTTGCATAATCCCTTTTCCAGGGCGGGATATGTTGCACATCCTGCGCTGTGTCTGGTCTCATGTTCAGCATTGCCTCTGCCATATCTAACCTCTTGATGTTGTCACTTTGGTCTTTTCCGTAGGAGTTCGGGCTCCGAATCTCTGGATGTTTATTTAGTTCTCCCTTTGTTCTGGTCTTGGAGATTGAGTCTCTCTCTGAGAGGAAGATTTTTGCCATTGTACTGGCATTTCTCTGTGCAATCCTATCTTCTACTTTTGGCATGTTAGTTTCAAGCCTGAGGTTGCACAGTCTTGTCCACATTGGTGCCCCAAGCATGAGTCTCATTGCCTTGTTCTGTATTACTTCTAGAGTTTCCTTTTGTGCCTCTGTTAGCTTTACCAGGGCGGGGGCAGCATAGTCTATCAATGATCTGGTGCAGGCTATATAGTACGTTTTCTGTACATGTTCATTTGCACCATCCTTCAAAGATGACATATATCTCATTGCTGCTGTTCTTGCTTCTGCTCTTTCCTTCAGGTATTTGATTTCGTTCTTGAAGGTTAGTTGCTGGTCTAGGATGATTCCCAGATACATGTACTTGTCCACCCACTCTAGCGGTTCAGCTCCTATTGTGAGTGGTTGGAGTGGTCTGTGTGCTTTTACTGCCATGGCCTTTGTCTTATTTATATTGATTTTGAGGCCTAGTTCCTCCGACTTTTTGCTGATTTCATTGAGGGCTCTTTGCATTCTAGGCACTCTGACAGGTCCTCTTGCGACTATGCACACATCGTCAGCGTATATGAAAATTTCTACGCCTTCGGGAAGCTGCAGTGAGGCTAGGTTCTCCATGAGAATATTGAATAGGAGAGGACTTAGTATTCCTCCCTGTGGTGTGCCATTTTCCAAGTCATGGAAGGTGGATATCACCCCTTGGAATTTGACCCTCGCCTGTCTTCTTAGCACATAGTTTTTTGTCCAGGCTAGAAGGTGTCCTTTGACTCCTTTCTTCATCAGTGAGTGGAGTACTGCTGCTGGACTGGCTAGCTCGAAGGCTTTTTCAAAGTCTATGAAGACTACTACAGCCTTTCCTTGATTTATGTAGCTGAGGACATCTGTCAGACACTCTGTAGTTCCTACTCCTTGTTGGTATGCATATAGCTGTTTGTGTAGAGGACCAATTTTGTATGTTATCCTGTTGAGCACCATTTTCTCTCCAGTTTTTTCCATGCAGGAGACTAGTGCTATGGGTCTCGGGTTGTCTGGATCTTTAGGTTTTGGAATTGGCTTTGTGTCTTGTTGCCTCCAAGTCTGCGGTCTTGTGTGCTCTGCATGTGTTTTGTTCATGATCCTCAGGAAGGCGTTTTCTCCTGCAGGACCCATGCTACTTATCATTGTGTATGTTATCCTGTCTGCTCCTGGTGCTGTATCTTTGCCAGTTTTGTATACTGCCCTTAGTTCTTCTACTGTGTAAGGGGTGTCCGTGTCATCTGGTGTGAAGCAAGCCTCGTTAACTTCTTCCCATCTGATCGGTGCAAGCTGATCCTGTCGTCTTCTGGTTTCAGGAGAGAGATTGTCAGATTTTGTCCTGTTAGCAAAGGACGTTGCTAGTCTCTCAGCTTCTTCTAGAGGTTGAGGGTGAGTTGCTATCGCTGACTTCTTTTTTCCGGCTACTCTGTTCAGCCATTTCCATAGTTCTGAAAGGGATGTGTGCTCTGATAGTTTAGCACACCATTCCAGCCATTTTTCAATTCTTATTTCCTGGAGCCTCTGATGGACGTCATTTTTGACTGTTTGTAGCAACTCTCTGTTTTCAGCTGTTGCTCTTCTTCTGTAGATCTTTGTCACTCTGTTTAATAGGGTTTTCAGCTGTCTTACCTCTTGGCAGTAGTACCAGGAGTCTTTGTAGCTGTAGTTCCTCTGAGCTGTCTTTATTGGCATTGCTTTATTTGCTGCATTATGTATGGCATCAACTAGGTCTTTTTCTAGTTGGTCTATATCCTCTGGGGGCGTGTACTGTGCTGCCCATTCTTCAAGTGCTAGTCTGAAAATAACCCAGTTTGCCAAGTCTTGATTCCATCTTGGTGGAGGTGGCGGTATTGGAGGTAGTTGTTGCATTTCCAATTCTGTCATTGTTGCAAAGTGGTCGCTGACTAATGTGGGATGCACTTGCCATCTTGTAAGGTGCCTGATTGTCGTTGTGGCAAATGTTAGATCTAATCTGCCTCCTCTTATGTGTGTGGATTGCCCTGTGTTGAGCAGTGCGACTCCCTCAAATTCCTCCAGAGAGTAAGCTACGTGCTCCCCTGCCTGGTTAGTGATTGTCGGGGAAGATAGTAGGGGATGATGTGCGTTGAAGTCCCCACATATTATTGTAGGTGTGTCAGTTGCATGGGCGAAGAGCTGCGTCAGTTGTAGTTCTCCTGGGCTTTCTCTATTTATTTTCCTGTAGAGATTGTATATGTCTAGTCTCTGGTTTTGCAGAGTTATTCTAATTGCCATGCTCTCCACATTCTCTCCGCAGGGGATCGGATTGTGTACTCTTACTGCTGGGATTGTATTCTTGATGAGGATAGCCAGTCCCCTGTCAGTGCCTATGTCTGGGGTTGTGTCTGGAGTTGTATAGGCATTATACCCAGCTATTCTAAACTTAGTTCCTGTTTTTAGACGGGTTTCCTGAAGTAGGATGATGTCTACATTTTCTGTTTTGCAGACTGCAATAAGTGTAGCTGTTTTAGGCCTCACTCCATCAGCATTCCAGTTAATTATCTTCAGCATTGTTGTACGTTAGGGAGAAGCGCCTGGGGTCTCTTGGTGCAAAAGTGATGTAGTTATCATCTACCGTATTTGATGAAGATGATGAATGTGAGGGGAGAGGGGTGAGGTTTTGGGGTTTGGTGGATGAGGAAGGTGTAGGATCATGGGGGGAGGTGGTATGTTGGGATGAGGGTGTTGGGGAGGGATTTGTTGCAGCCGCGGGGGCTGTCTCCTGCATAGCGGTAGAGGGGGAGGGGGACTTGGAATTACCCTTGAGAAGGCTTTTTAATAGTTCTTCTATCCCTGTTTTGATGGCTTCTATGTCCATGCCATTCTGGATGATGCTGGTGGAGAAGTTTGTAAGCTTCTCCTTTAGCTCGGCCGTTTTGAGCCACATTGTTCTCGGCAGAGGTTTTGGTGCTTGCCGTGTATTTGTAGCTGGTCTGGACGGTGTTCTTTTCCTGTTTCGGCTGAAATCTCTTCTGGACTGTTCCAGTTCTGCCCTCGTGTAGAACCTTTTACGGGGCTGGGGTTTGGGGATGTTTCTTCCCCTAGATCTACTTCTTTGCCCTTCTGGTTCCTTTGGAAGAGCAGCCTTTACTATAGCCAGTCTTGCTGGGCAACCCCAGGCCATAGCGGTATGTTTGAGGTGGCAATTTGAGCACCTGGGTGTGGTTGGTTCTCCAGCTTTATGTTTGTTTATGCACTCTTCAGTCGGGTGCCTCTTGCTGCATACTGCACATATCTCTACCTGAGATATGCATTGAGCCTTGTGATGCCCAAATTTCTGACATTTGTAGCATCTGAGAGGTTCAGGGTAGTAGGTTTTTGTGGTATATTTTCCAAAAATTCCCAGGTCTATTTTCTCTGGGATTTTTCCTACGAAAGTTACCAGGATTGTTTTCGTCAGGCTGCCTTGCTTATTTTTCATTCTTTCCGCAGCAGTTACATATTCCAGTTCTGTTATTCGGCTTTCATGTAGTTCAAATGGGTAGCCGACAACAACTGCTTTTTTGATTCTGTCTTCTTCTTTTAGTTCTTTAAGGTTGATGGCCGAGGTGTTCCTTAGGATGGATAAGGCCTTTTGATCTCTTGTAGAGATTGTCCAGTGTCCCTGCTTATTGGGTCTTGCCAGCATTTTTAGGTTTTTATTCCTTCTTTCGAAGTCCGCTACAGCTCTGTAAGCCTCAGTGGGGTTACTTGCAAGGACCCTGAAGTAAGTTGGTTTTGGCTGGTTCTCATTCCTTGCTTGGTTGGCTCTAGTTGATGTTGTTGGGTTGGTTTCCTCGTGTTCGCTGATCGTGATTCTTTTACCGTGCCTTTTTGTTCTTTTAGACTGCTATTTGCCAGTCTTGGTTTCCATCTTCATCCTGTTCATTGGTTCTTTTCCTACGTCCTTCTTCAGTTCCGGTTCCGGTTTCCATGGTGGTGGGGTTCGTTTGGGTATCCATTTCCAGAGTCATTCCAAGTCGTAAGAAAGGGGGAGGGAGAGACAGACAGTGTGACTGGTCGGGTTGTCCAACCCTTTAAGCCCTAAGGCCCCAGACAAGTTATACTTGGAGTAGAAATATGAGTTAAAAAAGAACCTGAAATTCAAATGTTATAATTATGAGGATGGGGAGGCCCTATCTATCCTATCAGTAGCTATGTACTGACTGCAGCAGTTGCAGCTGGGGATTCCCCTTACTGCTCTTGGAGCACTAAGACGACCCAGCAGTCAAGTCCTACAGTCAGGGGCTTTGAGGGTAATCAAACTCTTACACCAGTTTATTTTTAAAACTTACTCTTTTCTCCGTCGTATTCCTATCCTATCTCTACACTTGGCTTATAGGCGCCAAGCCTAACGGTCCTGTGCCACTTGCCACAGACGGCGAGAGTGGAAGATTTCGACTCTTTATTCCTGCTTCAACTGGAGTTTTAAGACCACAACGGCTACCAGATGTTCCACAGGAGAGTCTAGTTAGTAGAAAAGTTAGTGTGTCAGTAATTTTATTCTTTCTTATAGAAGGAGCTGTAAACCAGCCAAATATATAGGTTGAGCCTTCTGCAGAAGGCTCTGAAGACGCCCTTCAGTGGCGTGCACGGCAGGAGCAGCAGCAGGGCAGCCCTTACAAGCAGTCAGCAGGGCAGAAGCAGTGCAGCAACAGCAGGCAGGTCCTGGGGTGTCAGCAGCAGCAGCAGCAGCAGCAGCAGCAGCAGCAGCAGGTCAGCAGCAGTGGCAGAAGCAGGCAAGCAGGCAGGTCCTCAGGAAGCAGCAGAGCAGGAAGGTCTGGGAGGTGTTCTCTCAGTGGGAGCTGAGAGAGCACTGCGTTGAGACACAGGGCGCTCGTGGCGGTATATATAGGGGGTCTCAGATCAGGTCGATTTTTTATTGTCTGCCTGAGGCTATTCTCCACAGGCAGCCAATGAAAAATCGACCTGATCTGAGACTCCTTATATATACCGCCACGAGCGCCCTGTGTCTCCAGACTCGTCCCAACGTCCAGAAGATGACCATCCAACTGGTCGAAACATGTCGACAGAAAGAGTACTAAAAATACCAGATGGACGTCAGAAAAAGAAGAAATACCAACAGGAAAATCTACGGATATACATGCTAGGTTTCAGTAACCGGCTGTAATGCTGCAAAATAAAGAATTTCTACTGTAAGAAATACGCTGTTTCGTCCATCGAAATATGAACATGGGACAATTACTGACTAATATTGATGCGCAGGAAAAGCGAATTATTAGAAGAATTGAGAAAACTCAGCATAAAATCAATTCGCAAAATGCAGCCATTTTATTCAGTAATAATAATAATAACAACAACAACAACAATAATAATAATAATAATAATAATAATAATAATAATAATAATAATTTTACAATCGTAGCGCTTTTACACCCCTGAAAATTGAAAAATTTACTCTATAACATTAGATTTTTTATCTTTTATTCTATAAGCATTGCAAAACGGAAATAATAAATTTCCTATGAATAGAAATACAAATCAAAACTCAACAGATTACAATAATTTTTGTTACATAAATATTCCAAGAAATCAGGCAAAAGTTACAATAAAAATTATAATTAACATTATGCACAAGCGCAAACGAAGTAACCTTACACTCAAAGATAGGAACGTTTACCAACGCGCGTGCGCAGGCTAAAAGGGAAAAAAAATTTCCACCTTTCAGAATAATATGTCTCAGTACTCGTCAAGAAGGGTTTCCCCGTCTCTAACAAGGTGATACAATGGCCCAGCAGGTGGATGGGCGCACTTATTTCGACTTTTCAGGAGACTATTACGGATTTCCTCCAAGAGACTTGCTTTCTTTCGGGTTTTGTGGCGTCGCCTGCGGTGTTTCCATTTCATATAATTCCTGATTTAAGGGACATTGGTTAGTCTGTCTATATTTTTATATCTTCGTTTGTTAGATTTTTATGGGACGAGTAGAAAGGCATTGTGCCTTCATTTTTAGTTTTGTTTATTGTTGGGAGAACAATTGTTGATGATAGGATTTTTTTTGTTTTACCATTTCACACACAAGTAAATGTGATGTTTACAGATGTTTGGCATAGATGTGAATATCGATTCATATAGAATGTAGACACCACCAGCTGAAACATTGGAACATGGCATCTAAATTAAAAATATTGAGCAGCTATTTACAAGAACAATTTGGTTCCTTACTGAAAAAAAACGACGGGAATACTAAGAATTAGGTTACCACTTCTATTACATATTCCACCTAAATTTCATTTTACTCTGTAGTGCAAATTTGGCGTTTATGAAAATAATGATGAGCATATTTTCACTGATGTGAATTCATATTTACTTATTTTTGAATGTTAATGACAGAATGCTCTTGTTTAGATGTTATTATTACATATAACATACACACACACACACACATATATATATACATATATATATATATATATATATATATATATATATATATATATATATATATATATATATATATATATATATATACAGTGTTAATGTATGGATCAGAAACATGGGCTCTAAGAAGGAAAGAGGAAGTAAAGCTTGAGAGCGCAAAGATGATAATGCTGAGGTGGATTATGGGAATATCGCTGCTTGAGAGATTGGAAAATGATGAAATAAGAAGAAGAGCAGGCTTAGTAAAGATGACAGTAACAGAGTCACGATTGAGGTGGTATGGGCATGTGTTAAGGATGGATGACGAGGAGGGAGTGAAGGGGGCTTGGGAAGAATCTGTTAGAGAAAGAAGATCGAGAGGGAGACAGAGGGTTAGATGGCGAGATAAAGTGAAGGAAGATATGGATAGAAGAGGTTTGGTGGAGGAGGATGCCTTTGATAGAAGGCAGTGGAGAAGACGCATCAGGCAAACGACTCTTTAACGTAGGGATAACGGTGGGAAAGAAGAAGATATATATATATATATATATATATATATATATATATATATATATATATATATATATATATATATATATATATATATATATATATATATATATATATATACCATCTTGCGTCAATTCTCCAAATAAGCAACGCAGTTGTTTCGTAACATCAGCAAGTGTAAGAAGTTGAACGCACGTCTCAAAAACGACTCCCGTTCCATCGAACTTTAATAAGAAAAGCGGCTGAGGACTGACACATCCAATCGGAGTTGCTTTTTGAAGTTCTCCTCCTCCACCTGCACTGTTCTTTTGAAGGCGAACCTTGCAGATATCTGGCTCGTGTATTTCTTTTTCTTTATTTTTATTACGTTTCAATATTGAGTCGACTGAATATTGTTATGGAAATTTTATGGTTAATCTTCCTGATATTATTATTATTATTATTATTATTATTATTATTATTATTATTATTATTATTATTATCATTATTATTATTATTTGGGGAGGGGGACGGTCTATCACAGTCATCCTATTCGACTGGATGGTTTTTATAGTGTAGGGTTCCGGGTTGCATCCTGCCTCCTTAGGAGTTCATCACTTTTCTCACTATGTGCACTATTTCTAGTAGCACACTTTTCTGCATGAGTCCTGGAGCTACTCTGGCATCTAGTTTTTCCAGATTCCTTTTCAGGGATCTCGGAATCGCGCCCAGTGTTCCTATGATTATGGGTACAAAAATTTCTACTGGCATATTCCATATCCTTATTATTTCGATTTTCAGGTCTTGATACTTATTAATTTTTTCTTTCTTACTTATCTAGTCTGGTGTCCCATGGTATTGCGACATCAATTAGTGATACTTCTTGATTTTGTCAATCAAGGTCACGTCTGGTCTATTGGCACGTGTCACCCTATCTGTTCTGATACCATAGTCCCAGAGGATCTTTGCCTGATCGCTTTCTATCACTCCCTCAGTTTGGTGTTCGTACCATTTATTGCTGCAGGGTAGCCGGTGTTTCTTGCACAGACTCCAGTGGAGTTCTTTTGCTACTGAATCATGTCTCTTTTTGTACTGGTTCTGTGCAAGCGCCGGACATTCGCTTACTATGTGGTTTATGGTCTCGTCTTTCATATTGCACTTCCTGCATATGGATGAGATGTTATTTCCATCTATTTTTCTTTGGACATATCTGGTTCTTAGGGGCTGATCTTGTGCCGCTGTTAGCATTCCTTCTGTTTTCTTCTTGAGTTCTCCCCTCTCTACCCATTGCCATGTTCCATCGCTGGCCAGTTCTTTTGTGTCTCATGTGCTGTCCGTGCATTGGTTTGCTGTGCCATTTCTCTGTTCTGTTTCTCATTCTCCTGTCACTGTATATTTCTGGGTCTTCGTCTACTTTAATCAGTCCTTCTTCCCATGCACTCCTGAGCCACTCGTCTTCACTGGTTTTCAGATATTGCACCAGTGCTCTGCTTTCAATGTTGACGCTGTCCTCTATGCATAGTAGACCTCTCCCCCCTTCCTTTCGTGTTATGTATAGTCTGCCTGTATTTGCTCTTGGGTGTGGTGCTTTGTGTATTGTCATGTGTTTTCTAGTTTTCTGGTCTATGCTGCAGAGTACGGCTTTCGTCCACTCTACTACTCCTACGCTGTATCTGATTACATAGCTTTCGTCATGTTTCCGGCGATGAGTTTTGACTTGAGCATCGCCCTATTATTATTATTATTATTATTATTATTATTATTATTATTATTATTATTATTATTATTATCAGTAGTAATCAGAAGATGAACCATATTCGTATGGGACAAGCCCAAAGGAGCCATTGACTTGAAATTCAAACTTCCAAACAAGAAGGTGTCCATTTGCGAAAGTAAAAGAAGGTAATAGGAACTACGAAAAAAAGAGATTAACTATTATAAAAGAGAACATAACGTTAACAAATTAGTAAATATATATATATATATATATATATATATATATATATATATATATACATATATGTGTGTGTATGTGTATTATATATATATATATATATATATATATATATATATATATATATATATATATATATATATATATATATATACATATATATATATATATATACATATATGTGTGTGTATGTGTATTATATATATATATATATATATATATATATATATATATATATATATATATATATATAATATATATAATATTTATGTATATATATATATGTGTGTGTGTGTGCGCGTGTGTGTGTGTGTGTGCGCGCGCGTGTGTGTGTATATATATTCCACTCAAAATCACACAGTCATAATCCAGGTTTGTTCCCGCCAGGTTTAAATATGGTGGAATATTCACGAATGACGATTGCTAACATCAATCTCATTTCTCTCTAATGGAAAATTAATTAACAAAATAATTAACAAAATTGTCGGATCTCGTTGGAAAAAACGAGGACGTAATTGCTAAAATATAAGCTACGATTAAATAGTTAATCTTGGCATATGACTGTGATTATGGTAAATAAAACATTTCATTAGTGCTGGTGTTTTTGTTACATTTTTAATATAAAATATTTTCTGAATTAGAGATAATTTATGATTTCTTACTCTAACACTTTTCATTATTTGATTTTTAATACCAAACATTTTAAACAATTAAATAAAAATTATGGTATCGTGTACTAACCTCTTCTTAGGAATAGAAGGGAAAGTTCAACATATGAGAGGCTGTTACAAATCCAGTTCAGTAAACTAGATTTTACGCACTTTATAAATTAGATACGCTCATACTAACCTCTGTCTAGGAGTAGAAGGGGAGATGCAACATATTAGGAGCTTTTACAAATCAAGTTCACTAAGCAGGATTTGTAAAATCGAATTCTGTGGACTGGAATTTATATCCTGGGAAGTTTCGTGTTTTCTAATTCATGCAAAGACATTATATAATAAACTAAGTCATAATCATAAATAAGTAATTGACATCAGTGTAATTCACAGTGTTGTTATTAAAAAGGTGATTTTTCCCTTTAGCTTTTCACAGTATTTTTGTCCAAGATAGAAAAATACAGATCCGTGTTCGATAGCGTCAACTAGATTTCAGCAGAGGAAATTTTAAGAATTCGATTATACTAACAAAAGTTCAACTTTATTCGTAGATGTATGTTCTCAGATATATATATATATATATATATATATATATATATATATATATATATATATATATATATATATATATATATATATATATATATATATATGCATATATACATATATATATGAAATTTTTATCACACCGTGATTTTATATACAATCATGAAGCTACAAATGTCGCTTAATATCGAATTCGATATTAAGCGACATTTGTAGCTTCATGATTGTATATAAAATCACGGTGTGATAAAAATTTCATAATAAGAGCTGCGTGTTCCAAACGTACCAATGAACTGTCATGGCGGAGGTGGGTCATTGCCGAGGCTAGTACATTTCCCCGCTCACGACGGGTAAAAACAGTACAACATCTCGGTAAAAGACTTATACCTCTCTTGATGGCTCAATGGGTAACATCCACTGGAGTCGCTGAATAGGTTTGCGTGTCACGGGTTCGTGTCCCTACGATACCAATTCATTTATCACTTATATAAATTCCCTCCCCTTCGGCGACAATTCTCCAACGGAGATATCCCGAGGTAGCGTGAATTCGATATTAAGCGACATTTGTAGCGTCATGATTGTATATATATATATATATATATATATATATATATATATATATATATATATATATATATATATATATATATATATATATATGAGTGTGTGTGTGTGTGTGTGTGTGTGTAGGATTCACTGGTCACTTTTTCCAGACACATATGATATTGTAATAGTCACAATGCTCTCTTAACTTCTCGAATTCTTCTCGCTTTTTTGGATATGCTTGACACTACAAAGCCGTAAGATCCAAGTGCAAGAAAATGAAATGGCTGTGATGTCCGGTCGCGGGAAACGAACCCGTGTCACCATAATGACAAGGAGGTCACGTTGCCGACTTGACCACGAGAAGGATTATGGTGACACGGGTTCGTTTCCCGCGACCGGACATCACAGCCACTTCAATTTCTTGAGCTTGGATCTTACGGCTTTGTAGTGACAAGCATATCCAAAGAAGCGCGAAGAATTCGAGAAGTTAAGAGGGCATTGTGACTATTACAATTACATATATATATATATATATATATATATATATATATATATATATATATATATATATATATATATATATATATATATATATATATATATATATATATATATATATATATATAATGTCTATTCTCGGTGGTGTAGAAATGAGAAAAAATGGAGGCCAAACAATTAATATCTTAAAAAAAAATAAGGAATACACGAAAAACAAAATTTTAGAAAATCTCCAGTATGAATCTTATAAGTCAGTCCAACACCTCCAACTCTGATAAAGCTTATTACAATCTAAACTCCACCTTGGAATAACCTCCTTCCGGACGATTATTATTAAAGTGAGTTGTCACTAAGTCTTCTTCTGCTCCTTACCCTCCAATAATGGAATTGGACAAAGCGTCCAATAATTCGTGGGAAAATTCTTCCACTGACGTTTTATTGAGACTCACAAGGAAGATAAACTGTTGCTGTTCCATTTCCATTGTTCCCGATGGGAAGAAGCAAGGTTCGACCTCGACTGTTCATCTTCCTTAATCTTCCCGAATCTCCTTTCGACGGACTGCATTTTCTCTTTTGTCATTTATGCTGAATAAACTAACAACGAAAATATATTATATAATACATTATATTTTCTTTATTTCATTCATACTAGAAAAACTAACAAAGGCTTAATAGAAATTGATGCCAACATCTACTAACCTCAGTATTTTATGAATCAGCTGAGCTGTCGACCCAACAGCAATATTTTCACTCGAAATAAGTTTCATGACAAGAGCAGAGCGTTACCGACCGACTGCACTTTCCTCTGACATATTACAACAATAATTCTCGTCGCCATCACGACACTAATCAAAAATGACAAACGGGGCGAGGCAGGTATGCGCTTTATCGTGAGAAATGGGACCTTTATAAGGGTTTTACCCGAAATTATTAAACTTTGTTTAGGGATTCTTTATAATGATCTGTGTATTAATGTTCTTCTTAATGTAGGATAGAATTGTTAATATATATATATATATATATATATATATATATATATATATATATATATATATATATATATATATATATATATATATATATATATATATATATATATATATATATACTTCTTTTCTGTCTTCCTTTATTTAAAATTCTTCAAAAAATAATAGATTTTTGTGACATATTAATCCTTCTTTTTGTTTTTTTTGTAACGTATATTTATTGGAACAAACACGCTCATATCTATTCATTAATCATTTAAAGTATTTAATGTAGAATAAAATCATGGAAGTGCAGTTTTTTAATAAATTTTTTACTAGTCAGAAAGATATACAAGCAACGCACGTTTAAAAAACACCCAAAATAGAAAACAATTAAAATTTCTTTAATTGTTCAATTTATACCATACATAAGTACCTTCAATTGGTAAAAAAATATATTGACCATCATTATGGAATAACGAAAGAAGATAAAAACCCCTTTTATAAAAATAATAAAGTATTCTACCACGATTTTTTCATCTGTTCATGGGATTGCATTCAGCGCCATCTGTGATATGGAATATAAACTTTCACACCAGTTTAAGGATCATACTAAGGAATCGAAACTAGAACATTAAAACCTTAAAGAAGTTAATTTTCGTAACTTAGAAGTCTCGCACAAATTCTTTTTCTTCACAATTTAAGAATCTTATGCAAGGGTTAACTCGAATTCTCGTTGAACATGTTTCGTTGCACTAATATTCTTTTTAATATTTGATAAAACGAATCTATTGTATGCAGATGATTAATGTTTAATGGCAATCCTGATCTCACTTACATATTTGGTCAAACCTTAAATGAGAACTTTATGCACCTGGAAGAATTTGTTTTTATTATTGCAGATGTCTCCTAGTAATCGAACTGTTCTTACATCTCCCCTACGTATAATTCCCAAAGCAGGAGAGAAGGTGCCTTTAAAAGCATAAATGATGGAAAATAAAAAGGAAACCTCCTTTATTTCCTACCGGAAATCAAAACACTCAAGTAAAACAGGCGCCACGTTCCTTGCAAATTGAGTTTACTAAGTTGATTACTTCGGCTAAGGCTATTATTCAGTTTTCTCAAACGCCGAGAGTGAAGGCTGCATGATTTATGGTGCTTGATTTACGGTTCTCGTCAAAGAGATCTCCGTAATTTACTTACTGGAAAGCAAACTCCATTAGATGCTAGATGAAGGATTAGCTTATATACCCAGTGAAACCCAGAGTTCTATGCGCATGCGTATATGAACTGGCTTATTTGGAGGAATTTTTTGAGGAGTCTTAGGATGATCGTGATATGAATTGTTTCTTATTTTTTTTTACGAATTCCAGTTAACGGAAACAGCACGTTTGTGAAAACATTACGTACATACATAAATACATAAAGTGTATTGTCATTTTTGTCTTATTGAAATCATCAATTTTTATCGACAATTCAACGAGCTTACCCGAAGAATCAAGCATTTTATCAGGTGGCCTTATACCGTTCGTCAAAAAACGTACAAAACATTAATCTTTAATTATTCTAACCCTTGGAAGGCAAGGTTCATACAGCCAGATTTTCGAAACTTCTTTTTTGCCCTTACTTTTCGTGATTCTCTAAACCCCTCTTCTTTTTCTTTCAGGTTTTATGATTATCCTTTGTCATTCTTTCTTATTTTGATTTATTTTCTCGCTTTTGGGGATCTGGGCTTCTTAAGGCTATTAGATTTCTCGTCCTAATAGCCTTAATTACTTTTTTTCCCTCAACTTTATCTCTTAGGTATATAAAACGAAGGCTTTTCCCATGAGCATAATAGTTCTTTTTATTTATCAAGGACGAAGTGTGAATTGAATCAGATTTTCGAAAGCAGTAGAGTGGTTTTTACGTGACAGATGAAAATATCAAACCATTATGATTGTATACTATTATACTCGTACATGTTGACGTCTGTCAAGATTAAATCGTTAGGACTCTATTATTACTTTAGGACTCTATTATTACTTTTGGCCCTCCAAATAACAATTTGGAAGGCTACGAAGAACAATCACTTTCTTCAGAGACGACGATGAAACAAGAACGCTTTTCTTCAGTGTAACTCTTAATATATTGTAGGAATAGAGTGGAATATAGCATTTAGGCCAAAGGCAACGTGCTGGGACCTATGAAGTCATTCAGCGCTGAGGGAGAATCTGAGATTTTAAAGCTGTAACAGGAGGAAAACCTCATAGTTGCACTGTGAAACAATTGTTAAGAAAGTGTTGAAGAAAGTAAGATGGAGGAAAGAGAATATGAATTAAGGCATAGTTAGAGGAATGAAATAGGGGTTGTATCTTGGGGCCGAAGAGATGAATATTACTGGATTTACATTTCATTTAAACTAGTAATGATCTTTGTTTGTTAAAAAAAAACACACACGCACACACATACACACACACACACGTAGAGGTATCTTACGTGTATATTAAAATACTTAATAGGAAAAAGCTTATTTCAATACCCAAGAATATTCTCGTTTTTTCTTTCACTTGTTGATGACAGAGAGAGAGAGAGAGAGAGAGAGAGAGAGAGAGAGAGAGAGAGAGAGAGAGAGAGAGAGAGAATTTTTATGATATTCGGCTTCGCTGATTCCAAAAAAGTGCACCAAAAAAGTGAGCGCCAAATACATTTTTCCAGAATACAAAATATAAAGCGACCATTAACTTCAAAACATATAATAGCCAATTCATATGTGATCGTAAACTAAAGGTTAAATTGGATTTTAGTCCTTTTTTTTCTTATGCATATGAAAATACTAACGTTTATCTGTCTTGTAAATAAGATCGGTATAGTTATATTATATGCAACATGAAACGGTTTCTTTCTAACTTATTCAGAAATTGAGCTGAATATATGTTTTTGTTTTTTGAAGTAGTATAATTACCTTTCCCATACGCATGGTATACGAGAATTCATATTTTTTATACTCACTCTATTCATATTCACTTAAAAATTCAAGTCTCTCTCTCTCTCTCTCTCTCTCTCTCTCTCTCTCTCTCTCTCTCTCTCTCTCCCCTGTCGTACATGAAGAACTGAAATTCGTTCTCGACGATACAACAAATATTTCCTATTCTCTCTCTCTCTCTCTCTCTCTCTCTCTCTCTCTCTCTCTCTCTCTCTCTCTCTCTCTCTCTCTCTCTCTCTCTCTCCTCATCACCCGACATATATAAAGATCTGAAATTTGAATTTGTTCTAGAAAATGTAGCAAATCCCCCCCCCCCCCACCTCTCTCTCTCTCTCTCTCTCTCTCTCTCTCTCTCTCTCTCTCTCCTCATCATCATCATCCGACATATATAAAGGTCTGAAATTTGAATTTGTTCTAGAAAATGTAGCAAATCCCCCCCCCCCCCGCTCTCTCTCTCTCTCTCTCTCTCTCTCTCTCTCTCTCTCTCTCTCTCTCTCTCTCTCTCTCTCTCTCTCTCTCTCTCTCTTATTATTAGAAGTTTAAGCATTTATATTTTGGAATATATATATATATATATATATATATATATATATATATATATATATATATATATATATATATATATATATATATATAAATTGCACTCTTACTGAGGATAGATTGATAACTGATGCTTTTGAACTGCTGTCAAAATTAATACTTATTTTATTTTGGCCTCGTAAGACTAATTTTTCACTGTAATAATAATTTTATTTTTATTTTTACATATCTCATCGCCTACAAAATATATGTATTTTTTCAGAGAACTAAACATTTTAAATTAAGCGACTTAAGGAATTGCTGCTAGGGTGTTCAGAAGATAAAACTCCAGATCCTTTTGGCTAGACCTTACTATTAAAGAATCTAAGCTGTGCTTTGGAGATATCTCTAAATTATATATCTTGGAAAGGGGGTTGTTCAAGCGAAGTATATATAGGACATAATTCATTTAAAATGTTAGGTGAAAATATTTTCAGTTCTTTGGCAGTTTATTCCAGAACTCAGACAAAAAAACAGGATACAGAGAAGAACTGAATACCTTACTGGTGAAAACGAAACAGTGTTTAGACTGACACAAATTCCAGGACGTTCTGCAGCGAAAGAGATTGGATGGGACGATAGAAAAGACGCCCAACAAAATAAGAGTCGACTTGAAACATTTTCCACCCCTTTCGAGGAGGGCAGCTCGGATATCTGTCATATGAAAAGATACAAGAATACGTTGATGCCCAGGCAGATATACTCTCCTTTTTGTAAGTGTTTTTCCAGGAGAGAGGGACGATGGCATGGGAGTATATTGGAAGTCTGGATTAAAAAAAGATTTGAATGTACACTGGGCAGGATTTTATTTAAAAAAACTGAGACAAGATATAACAGCAATCGTTGGGCAGTAAAGCCAGTGCTGCTCGGAAGAAAATACTTTAAACCATTATTCGAAGGAGAACGAACTTGTTTATCTATAGCTTTGTTAAAGAAAATACTGGAAATCAGACAGCAGCTCTAATCAAACAGGTTTCAGAACGGCAGATGTTCGAGATTATTCAGTATTGCAACTCTTTCTCTTATGCTTTCTGTGCACTTCATCTCTCCCGATTTCTTTAACACGTTCTATTTTAGGAAATGAGGCAACGGAGGCTAGGCTGAATTGTCTAAAGACACTAAAATGAAGGACTTTTTTATAATGAAAACTGGATAAGAAACAATCTTACGGTCAGGACAAATATTAATCCTAAATTTCATTTTTAAGTTAACAGGCTATTTAACTTCAGTCTTTGGCATTTCCCTTAAAAATATATGCTAGACTATATATGCTCGACTATATATGTTCATAATAATATTAATATTTTCTTTTCTAAGATATTTTGAAATGAAAATACTTAGACAAAATTAGGAAAATATCTTTGAAAAACTGCTATGACCGTAAAATCCTAAGAATATTACAAAAATTTTTAAAAATTTCCGAAAGAGAGGTAACATGATGGAATCACACTAACCTGTCATGTTTATACTCCGCTACATGCATCATATGTTCTCTCCTAAAGCTTATCCTTTTACCCTCTGGATTCTGAAGCTGTAATGAAAGTAATCTCGCTTGTCCACAACTCTCCACATTTCAGTTGAGGAAAAGACAAAAACATCACTGACCTGTTGCGTCTCTTTTTCTTGCTTGACCGCCTCTCTCTCTCTCTCTCTCTCTCTCTCTCTCTCTCTCTCTCTCTCTCTCTCTCATACACACGCACACACACACAAACACAGGCACACCGGGTATTTTTCCTTCTTGATTGTATCTCTCTCTTCGCGCGCACACACACGCTCACACGTACACACGCACACTCCTACAGAATACACTCCTCTGACAGGACGTAAAGTGCGATTTCATTGTCAGATTTATATGCCCAACACAATTTCAAAGTCATTTGCAATTGTTCAATGTCCCTTGATATTAAGAATACTCTGTAATTCATTCTCAAAAATGTACCGCTAGGTCCGTCAGTTTCAACACAGTAAAAATACGTATATTATTAATACAATATTTAGAAAATAACGTTAACAAATTATTCATCACCTAGTAGAAAAAATTTTAAACATTTTTACTTAGTTCATGGTAATATTTCCCATCAGTGGCAAATGATCGAAAAGGAGAGACCTCATATTTCCCAGATAAATGAAAATGGATCCCACTTATGGAAATATGGTTTGAGAGCGACTTCATGCGCTGAACAATAAAATGAAATTAGTTTTTTTTCCGTTGTGGTAACCAAAGTCGATATGATATCCACAAATTAGTTTATTTCTTTTTTTGCTCCCATTCAGTGGGAATAGTTTTGGTTTTGCAATGATAAACAAAGGTTTTATGCGATTGGGATAATAAATTCTGATAGCAAAAGCGTAACAGCCACCACAATTTCATTCCACAAATCCAGCAGTAGAAAAAAAACAGTAATGGATTATTATTATTATTATTATTATTATTATTATTATTATTATTATTATTATTATTATTATTATTATTATTCAGAAGCTGAACCCTGTTCAAACGGAACAAGCCCACAGGGGCTACTGACTTGAAATTCAAGCTTCCAAAGAATGTTGTATTCATTTGAAAGAGATTACAAAAGGTAATGAAAAATACCTAATTAGGAGATCACTTATTGAAAAGCATTAATTAACAAATTAATAAATAATTAGATAAAAATGTAAGTAAATAAAATTATATCAGTGATATAACATAACTATTTCTACAGTGCCAGACGGTAAATAATTCTAAGATGAAAAAATTAAATAAAATATTTCATCCACTAACGAGGGAAAAAAATTTTCCATGTGTGCATTATTTCGTAAATATAATTTGCACTTGTACATCAAATCATCTCTTTAATTGGCAAAGTATCGAATGTGCATTTTTTTACATTTTTGAGTTATCTGCATCGACGGCGATTTAATCATTAACTTCCTGTTTCAGCTGAATATAAATCGTGTTTGTCTCTCTCACCATACATCCTGGATGGTGAGAGAGACAAAATTAATACGTAGCTGAACCAAGAAGTCAATGATAAAATCACTGTCGATGCAGATAACTCATAAAAAATGTTAAAAATTCCATATTCGACACTTTCCCAAATAAGGGATGAAATGACTCAGTGTAGTTGAAGTGTAGGATAACTCAGATCGTAGAAGGGATTTTACTGCGCAGAGTTTTTATATTATAACACTCATGAAAAATTGTGTATGGCATACTTTATATAAACCAGCTCGTGTTCGATACTTTCAGAGTAATCAAAGAAAAGTTTGCAGATGCATATGAAAACCAATAAACATACGAGACCTTTATCGATAATCTACTGTATCAGTCTAAATAAAGGGTTGATTCCCAGAAGCTGATAATCCCCGTGATTCCCAGTCTTATATATGGGCTACAGTTCTTGCAGGATCAATGAAAAACACAAGACCCAACCAAGTTGTACGGGACAAAAGTTCCAATTCTATTCTTATTTAATATTACAATCATGGGGTTTCAAAAGCCTTTACTTGTCAATATTTCCGTGTTCCTTGATAAATAATCAGCCCTCTTATAAGACCCAAGTTTTACAAGACAAATGTTCTAATTATATTATCATTTAATATTACAATCGTGGGCCTTCATTAGCTTAATTTATTACTACTTCTATTATTTTAATACGTACTTAGACCACTGATTCGGTCAAGCATACACCCTCGAGGTTACAGCCCATCACTCCCTTGCCAAATACCTTCCACGAAATCTTCAGCAGAAGAAGAAACAAAGGAGGATGAAAGTCCCAACTCTCAGTAGTAACAAAGAGTACGGTCAGTCAGGGAAGGAAGAGAACTGAAGGAGGGTTTAGGGATCCCCTGAGCAGGAAATGCTTTTAGGTCAGAGGCGTCAAAATGGCCTTTGAGACGTGTGAGCGCGTTTCCAGGGAATGCTTGAATCATTCCAGGTGAAAGAGGAAAGACTTCCAGAGTTGGAGGAGTTCTGGAGAAAGAATTTGTTTACGTAAAGGATTCTGGAAAACTTATAGGGGGGACTTAAAAATTCGTAGTGCCACTGCTTGGAAACAAAATGTGAAAAGATGTAAAATTGTTCAATGGTGATGTGTATGGAAATTATATTGAAGATATGTGGTGTTTTCAAAATGATACTGTAATAAACAGATCTAAAACTTTACAAATTAAAGAATATTATCGTTATATTAAATAATAAATTATTATTGTTATATTATTATTATTATTATTATTATTATTATTATTATTATTATTATTATTATTATTATTATTATTATTATTATTATTATTATTATTATTGAAAAGGATGGCTGTATTTTGCGAATTTATCTTACACAGGATCTTTTTATTATTTTCCTTATAATTCGCTTTTCAGGCTCAGCGATGTTGGTCAGAAACTTGCCAATATTTATATCGATCGTAAAAGGAAAGCGTGAGCTGAGGGAAGGGGCTTTTATTGAATTATCCATTAAAAAATCTGTAGATTTCTTTGTGGTCTCGTACGGATTTTTGAATAAATAATTCAATAAAGACCCTTCCGTCAGCTCACACTATCCTTTTCCGATATGAATATTGGCCAGTTGCTGACCAACATCGCTTAGCCTGAAAAGCGAATTATAAGGAAAATAAAAAAGATCAAGTGTAAGATAAATTTGCAAAATACAGCCGTCCTTTTCAATAAGACCTGTCTGAAAGAGGGTCTACTCCATATTATTATTATTATTATTATTATTATTATTATTATTATTATTATTATTATTATTATTATTATTATTATTATTATTTGAAGGGAGTAGACCCTCTTTTAAACAGGTCTTATTAAAAAGGATGGCTGTATTATGCGAATTTATCTTATATAGTGTCTTTTCTATCCTCCTTATGATTCGCTTTTCAGGCTCAGCGATGTTAGTCAGTTACTGACTAACATCGCTGAGCCTGAAAAGCGAATCATAAGGAGGATAGAAAAGACACTATATAAGATAAATTCGCATAATACAGCCATCCTTTTTAATAAGACCTATTATTATTATTATTATGATTATTATTATTATTATTATTATTATTATTATTATTATTATTATTATTATTATTATTATTATTATTATTAATTATTATTATTATTATTATTATTATTATTATTATTATTATTATTATTATTATTATTATTATTATTCAGGAAATGAAACCTATTCATATGGAACAAGCCCATATGGGCCACTGACTTGAAATTCTAGCTTCCAAAGAATGTGGCGTTCATTTGAAAGAAATAACAGAAGGTAATAGGAAATACATAAAAAAGAGATTAGTTTGAAACAAATCTCTCTCTCTCTCTCTCTCTCTCTCTCTCTCTCTCTCTCTCTCTCTCTCTCTCTCTCTCCACCCAAGTCTCATTATCAGATAACAAAGTACAAAGCCATGCGAAACAAAACATATGCCCGTTGATGTCTCAATTGCGTATTTTACTATTTTTGTATATGTATATGTATATATATGTATATATATATATATATATATATATATATATATATATATATATATATATATATATATATATGTATATATATATATATATATATATATATATATATACGAGTATATATATATATATATATATATATATATATATATATATATATATATATATATATATATATATATATATATATATATATATATAAAGTTAAGTATACCTTAGTTTTACCAGACCACTGAGCTGATTAACAGCTCTCCTAGGGCTGACCCGAAGGATTAGACTTGTTTTACGTGGCTAAGAACCAGTTGGTTACCTAGCAACGGGACCTACAGCTTATTGTGGAATCCGAACCACATTATAGCGAGAAATGAATTTCTATCACCAGAAATAAATTTCTCTAATTCTTCATTGGCCGGCCGGAGACTCGAATTCGGGTCTAGCAGAGTGCTAGCCGAGAACTCTACCGACTCGTCCAACGAGGAACTAATATATATATATATATATCATAGATAGATAGATAGATAGACAGACACAAACAACATCGTATAAACCTTCCCCACTGTATAGCCGGTGCGATTCATGGCCGGTATTATTTCTGCCTCCATTCCCAAAAATTTTTCCAAACAACTTTTTCCGTCGGATGCTATATATTGCAATATACTTTTTTTTTTTATATCTTGAATACGGAGGCTTTAAGTCAAATGGAAATACGTCGTAATCGGACGATATATGCTCCTGGAATCGCTGACCAGAACGCTGCTGGAATACTCGTCGCGTTGGTATTTACTACAGTCTCTGTCTCTCTCTCTCTCTCTCTCTCTCTCTCTCTCTCTCTCTCTCTCTCTCTCTGTATATATGTGTGTATGTATTATATATATATATATATATATATATATATATATATATATATATATATATATATATATATATATATATATATACATATATATAAACTTTATCACTTACACAATTATCTGTAATTTTCATTAAATAAATATCTCCGCTAGATAACATCCAGTTTCAATGAAGTCCTGCTGGTAATATATGTATATATATATATATATATATATATATATATATATATTATAATATATATATATATTATATATATATGTGTGTGTGTGTGTGTGTGTGTGTGTGTGTGTGTGTGTGTGTGTGTGAGTGAGTGTGTGTGTTTTAATAACCTATCATAGAAACATTATCTTTGTAAAGCATTTCATATTAAATGTCAATCATCCACCACAACCGATAGATGTAAAGACTTCTGTAGGATTTCTGAATGGGAAATTATCTAACGATTTAATTAAGTCAGCGGTTCAGGACGTAATATATAATGGAAATTTATCTCTAATCATTGCATGAGTTTGTCAATTCTTTTTAAATTTAAACAATGATATAAGATAAGTAAAAGGAAGCCTAACTTAGGGGGTTCAATCGTTTCATGAACA
>JANJGK010000002.1:37832704-37845371 GCA_039081455.1 Macrobrachium rosenbergii
GCCAAATATTTTATTTTATTTTTGATATGTAATTATTATGTGGCCTTAACCAGAACCATGACACTATCTGTCTATCTACCTCTCTCTCTCTCTCTCTCTCTCTCTCTCTCTCTCTCTCTCTCTCTCTCTCTCTCCTATTTACAGCAATTTCATGAGCGAAAAATCCCAGAGTTCTGTATTTAACGTCAACACGAGAGCGGCGTACACATGGCCATGTTGAAGGCATTACACGAGAGAAAACATGAATTTGCTTTTAATTTTCTGTGAATTCATGGCCATGTGTACGCCGCTCTCGTGTTGACGTCAGATACAGAACTCTAGGATTTTTCGCTCGTGAATCGAGCTGTAAATACGAGAGAGAGATAGAGAGACTGACAGACAAACAGACAGACAGACAGAGCTTACATAGATAGATAGCGTCATGGTTTTGGTTAAGTCCACATAATAATTACATATCGAAAAATAAAAGGAAATATTTGGCTGCATGAAAAAATCCCAAAACCTTTGCATTTTCATTAAATAAAAGAAAATCTTGCACTCAACTATATTTCCAAGTATAACATTAACAACAAATAACCAATAACCTATCAAAGTATTCTGCCTAATACCCAGATATAAAATGCACAAAATAGCGTATGGTACACAAATGGTAGCTAAGAATCCCTAGAGAATCTCTGTACAAGTGTTTACGATGCAGTATCTGGGACTAGACACACCACGTGTTGGAGAAACCGGAACAAAGGAAAACGTCAGAGAGAGAGAGAGAGAGAGAGAGAGAGAGAGAGAGAGAGAGAGAGAGAGAGAGAGAGAGAGAGAGAGAGAGAGAGAGAGGGGGGGGGGAGAGGGGGGTAAGGGGGAATGATTTACAACTAAGGTGGATGAGAGAGAGAGAGAGAGAGAGAGAGAGAGAGAGAGAGAGAGCGAGTAAAGATAAACAAAGATAACAGTTTTCCACTGAGGACTCAGAATCGTTTAACAAGAATTAATTTCACACATTTAGTGTTATATATATATATATATATATATATATATATATATATATATATATATATATATATATATATATATATATATACATAAATTTTCCTAACTCACCTCGGGATTGAACCCGGGTGCCTCAGATGAAAAGGCAGGGCGCTACCGATTAATTCACACAGGAGTGGATCAGTTGGTAGTGACCTGGCCTCCTATATATATATATATATATATATATATATATATATATATATATATATATATATATATATATATATATATATATATATGGAAACTTACAACCATGCAATTTCACTTCCAGAAATATAGCGTTGCCTTTTATCTTCCTCCAGGGATAATCGCTGTTATCTTTAGGCTACAATTCTCCTTCTTCCATTGGCTATTCTTGCATCCCCACTGAGATCGTATATTCTCTGCTGGAACGCCACCTTAGGACTCCCAAACCTCACTTCAACCTTTGCCAGGTACGTTCTCGCCACCATCAGTTGAATGTTCATTGTTGTCATTCTTCGATTCTTTGTGTGGGAAGGTTGCAAAAGTAGTGTCGATTGGTTTCGACGGACCCAGTGAAAAGTGTTCAGCTCGAAGGAAAAGTTTTATTTGAGTTGTAATAACTAATATTTTTACGCCTCATCTCCGAATTAATTTATGTTTATAATTCCATGTAGACTCTTTTCTTAGGAGCAACGATTATTTATTTATTTATATTATTATTATTTGCTATATTCAATCAAAAATCTACCAATTCATTTCTTCCTGCCTACAGTTCTTACCATACAACACCAACTAAAAAAATTATTTGTGTGTCTGTATTTGTATATCACCTTCTATCTTCTCACACTATGAAAAGTGACCTCAGCTGACAACCACAATAATCTCCAAGAGAAAGATGACCGCAGATATCGATCACCTGGGAGCTCAGGTGACTAACTTGATTAACAGGCGTAGCAACATTGGCTCATCAGTATTTTTTCTCGCCGGCACGCGTTCTTTGCTTTGATTCAGTAATTATCTCATCAGTATATTAATCATATTTCCCTACCATAGGTTTTACACGTTGCACTTTGTAGGGAGTTTTATTTTAGCTACGGAATGACTTGTTACTTTGAATTATTCCTTCTATAGTTCAGGGCATATTGATTGGTATCGCCTTTATTAATTTCTCTCTTCATATTTATTCGATTGCTTAATCCGTGGGTCCAACTTAATCATTATTGTTCACATTCCTATTTTCAATTTGAGATTTGTATTTTTTTTATTTGATTTTTTTTAGATTTGATGATTAATTTATTATCTTTATTTCTAGTAATCAAGTGTAACGTAAGAACCTGTTATTAGGGTGTGCTTTTGATTTAGCTATTAAAATATCCTATCTTTTATTGAGTCACTTTCAAAATTCTTGAACAAGGAAGAAAACATTTACCTACATTTTAGATTTTTTTTTAATAATCTTATCAATTTCTCTTACGATGTTCCGTTAACAGCTGTCTATGCAAAAGGAATTGAACTAATTTTTTCTGATAACTTAATTAAAATATAAACACAGTTCATATATAAACTTATGCCTGATAGGCCTATCAAATAGATTCAAAGCCGTTTTAAGTGATCATGATATTTAGAACCAACATTCCCACAGAGTTTTATTAAGAGATTTGAAAGTTACCTTTCATGTTGCTGTTAAGCCAAGATAAGGACTTTCGTCTTTGCTACCATTTCTATATAGTTATTGATGACTGAACTGATTAATAGGTCACTGCCGTTTCTGTACTAACCCAAAAGGCATATGATCGAATCCTGGCCGTATAGTATTATACCTAGTTTTCATTTATGTGTAACTTAAGGGGTATTTGTGCGTTAATATTTGACAGTACAAAAAAGCCACTTGAAAAATAAAGTCCATTGCGATGTCATTATGAAAGAGGTTGTGATATTTCTAATTACCAATTCAAACAAGTAAAAAATGCGCCAAAGTTACTTGGGTTCAATCGAATTTTCTGTACAGCGTATAATCAAGGCTACCGAAAATAGATCTATCTTTTGGTGGTCTCAGTATAATACTGTATGAGCCGCGACCAATGAAACTTTAACCACGGGCTGGTGGTGGCCTCGCCTATATCGTTGCTAGGTGCACGATTATGGCTAACTTTAACCTTAAATAAAATAAAAACTACCGAGGCTAGATGGCTGCAATTTGATATGATTGATGATTGGAGGGTGGATGATCAGTATAACAATTTGCAACCCTTGAGCCTAAGTTGTTTTTAAGATCTGAGGGCGGACAGAAAAAGTGTGGACGGACAGGCAAAGCCAGCACAATAGTTTTCTTTTCAGAAAACTAAAACTAGTCATTGCTTCTGTATGCATATGTTATTTCTTTGTTTGTTTTAGTTTATAAAACAAGAATATATTTCTTTTCATGATAAAACCGATATGATTTGGTTTATGCAACGTTTCTACAAGTTATGTGAACAAAATAGAAAAACCTATTTTATTTTTCTGTAGTTATGGCCAGGAAGTCATTACGAAATGCGGCATGATTTGTAAACTCATTATTTTGATCAAGCAAAGCTGATATTACGTAAGACTTCCAGACAGTCTAAAAATATATATTTCTTTTCTCTCTCATAGAGATTTTGTATAATTACTTACTAGTTTAAGAAGACTAGTCACGCACATTCTGTCACTGGGTCATATAAATGATGGCTCTTTAATTAATTATATTTCTTTACTTTGTAAGGAGAGAGTATAAAGCTCCTCAGGACTTATTACTTGAGAAGAAAAAGAAGTATTGTCAAAGAGAATGTAATTTTTAACTGAGATTTTATTCTTCCTGAAGTTCAGGCGACTGTTTTTTTTTCTACTTCATTTGAAGGGGAAATATTATTACAGAACTAATAGTTAGAGGATGCGGGAAAATAATACTTCATTGAGATTAGAATTTGAGGTTGTAATACGACAGCATTAGAATTTCTTAGAAATGTATTTTTTAAAGATGTTTCGAATGTTTTACAAACATTATTGTATATTTTTCAGTACTATTATGGGTGCAGCCCCTTATGTGATTTTATAATCATCACCACCATCATCCTCACCATCATTAAAATAATGTTTTGTATTATAACCACCATGATTATCATTACATTTTCTCTAAAGCTAAACGAACTATATACATGACTTGAAGTGAATGAGTATGTAATTTAAATTATTTGGCTTTATTCGCTCCAATATTAAACCAGGTTATCATTAAGCGGTCATTAAGTATTAATAGTCAATGACACTGTGAAATGGCTCCCTATTTATTCATTTACGTAATTAATTTTGATGGAAGGTAGTTAAATGCCAGCATATGGAATTATCAATTTTTCATTAGATGATTTTATTTAAAAGTCTTATGAAACAGAAAAATGTAAACTACAGATTTATGGCACTTACTAATTTGCAAAAGGTTTCATTACTTCTGAGGAAATAGCTAATTGAGAGTTTAACAAAGAGTAAGATAATATTTGGCAAAACTGAATTCACAGCTCCCTGAAAGGTGGAGCCCTGGATACTTGTTTGATACTTGTTGCCAACAAGAACACCTCCTTTGTGAGATTAGGTCACATCCTTTGGAATACTATCATAGCTCTCTGGCGACTGGGGACCTCTGGATACTTGTCTGATACTTGTTGCCAACAAGAACACCTCCTTCATGACCTTAGGTCATATCCTTTAGCATAATACATAGCTGTCTGTTAACTGGAGACCCTGGATACTTGTCAGATACTTGTTGCCAACAAGAACACCTCCTTTGTGAGATTAGGTCATATCTTTTGGAATACTATCATAGCTGTCCGACAACTGGGGACCCTGGATACTTGTTGGATTCTTGTTGCTGACAAACGACCACCTGTATGATATTAAGGGAGGCACTGTGACCTTCATAAGAAACCCTTGGGCAGATACATATCCATGTCATCCTAATGTAAGGACTGAGGCATCCTCAGGTAGGACGTTGGATCCGGTAAACAATAATCTTCTTTATAGGAGCATCTCGCATGAGTAGGATTGATACATACCTCATTAGGAGACGGGATATTTCCTGGCTATTTTCTGGTTATTATAAGAGATAATAACATTAATTATTATGCGGGAACTAAGTAGAGCTTTATATGGCGTGTTCTATCCGCGTTGGTGGATAATTAATATACTATATTTCTCCAAAGTGAAAGGGAAATATTTTTCAAAAACAGAGAAACCTTGTTATTAATCAAATCCTACTGATACAGCCATTAATAATAATAATAATAATAATAATAATAATAATAATAATAATAATAATAATAATAATAATAATAATAATAATGGTTTATTCTTCAATGAGAAAACCTTATAAATACGAAATAAAATAAATTATTTTGGCAATCAAGGAAATTATTATTATCAGAATTATTGTAATTTTTCGTTATTATTATTATTATTATTATTATTATTATTATTATTATTATTATTATTATTATTAGTAGTAGTAGTAGTAGTAGTAGTAGTAGTAGTAGTAGTAGTAGTAGTAGTAGTGATTAGACCGACAAGGAAAATCGAGCAAGTTCTTACACTTACATGTATATGAATTGTTTATACCATTATTATTATTATTATTATTATTATTATTATTATTATTATTATTATTATTATTATTATTATTATTATTATTATTATTATTAAGTGGTCTATGACAGTCATCCTATTCGACTAGGTGGTTTTTATAGTGTGGGGTTCCGGGTTGCATCCTACCTCCTTGGGAGTTCATCACTTTTCTCACTATGTGCCCTATTTCTAGTAGCACACTCTTCTGCATGAGTCCTGGAGTTACTTCGACATCTAGTTTTTCCAGATTCCTCTTCAGGGATCTTGGGGTCGTGCCTAGTGTTTCTATGACTATGGGTACAGTTTCCACTAGCCTTTCCCATATCCTTCTCATTTCGATTTTCAGGTCTTGATACTTATCAATTTTTTGTCTTTCTTTCTAATCTACTCTGGTGTCCCATGGTATTGCCACATCAATGAGTGATACTTTCTTCTTGATTTTGTCAATCAACGTCACGTGTGGTCTATTGGCACGTGCCACCCTATCTGTTATGGTACCATAGTCCCAGAGGATCTTTGCCTGATCGTTTTCTATCCCACCCTCAGTTGATGTTCGTACCACTTGTTACTGCAAGCTAGCTGGTGTTTCTTGCACAGGCTCCAGTGGAGGGCTTTTGCTACTGAATTATGCATCTTTTTGTACTGGTTCTGTGCAAGCGCCGGACATTCGCTTGGTATGTGGTTTATGGTCTCGTCTTTCATATTGCACTTCCTGCATATGTATGAGATATTATTTCCATCTATTGTTCTATAACATATCTGGTTCTTAGGACCTGATCTTGTGCTGCTGTTATCATTCCTTCTTTTTCCTTCTTGAATTCTCCCCTCTGTAGCCATTGCCATGTTTCATCGCTGGCCAGTTCTTTAGTCTGGTTCATGTACTGTCCATGCATTGGTTTGTTGTGCCATTCTTCTGTTCTGTTTTTTTTTTTTCTCCTGTCTCTGTATATTTCTGGGTCTTCGTCTACTTTTAGCAGTCCTTCTTCCCATGGACTCCTTAGCTACTTGTCTTCAATGGTTTTCAGATATTGCCCAGTGCTCTGCTCTCGGTGTTGACGCAGTCCTCTATGCTTAGTAGACCTCTCCCCACTTCCTTTCGTATTATGCATAGTCTGTCTGTATTTGTTCTTGGGTGTAGTGCTGTGTATTGTCATGTGTTTCCCAGTCTTCTGGTCTGTGCTACGGAGTTCAGCCTTAGTCCACTCTACTACTCCTGCGCTGTATCTGATTGCTGGTACTGCCCATGTGTTTATGGCTGTCGTCATGTTTCCGGCATTGAGTTTTGACTTGAGTATCGCCTTAGGTCCCTGCATATAACTTTCCTAATCGTGTCCTTCATCTCTTGGTGTTTTATATCTTCTCCTTCAATTATTCCCAGGTATATGTATCCTATCTCATGTATGTGTTTGATGCTATTCCCGTCTGGTAGCTTTATCCCTCAGTCCTCGTTACTTTGCCTTTTTGTATGTTGACCAAGGCGCATTTTTCCATGCCAAACTCCATCCTCATGTCCCCAGATACAGTCCCTACAGTCTGGATTAGGAATCTATTTCCTTGATGTTGCTACCATACAGGTTGATGTCGTCCATGAACATCAGATGGTTAATTCTATAGCCTCCTTTCTTGAGTTGGTACCCAGCATCCATCTTCTGCAGTACTTTTGGCATGGGACATGGCTACTACGAAGAGTAGTGGGGACAGTGAGTCGCCTTGAAAGATCCCTCT
This sequence comes from Macrobrachium rosenbergii, assembly GCA_039081455.1. Taxonomy (NCBI): domain Eukaryota; kingdom Metazoa; phylum Arthropoda; class Malacostraca; order Decapoda; family Palaemonidae; genus Macrobrachium; species Macrobrachium rosenbergii. Next base: position 37,840,049 of record JANJGK010000002.1, read on the forward strand.
CCTGATGTTAACCTCTGCTAGTCTTATCCCAGAGCTTGTAATTACTGCATTCTAGTTTCGCATTGTATTTTTTAGGAAGCTGATGGTGTTTGCCTCTTCCCCATATATTTTCAGACATTCTCTTAGCCACTTGTGCGGTATCATGTCAAAGGCTTTCTTGTTGTCAATCCATCCATGCCATGCTTAAGTTGGTTCTCCTCTTACTATTCTTCATTACCATTTTGTCTATTAGAAGCTGGTCTTTTGTGCCTCTACACTTCCTTCTGCAGCCTTTCTGTTGGTGGGGGATGGTGTTTGTATCCTCTAGGTAGTTGTATAGCCTTTCACTGATGATACCTGTTAGTAACTTCCACATTATTGGTAGGCAGGTGATAGGCCTGTAGTTACTTGCTATATTTCTCTTGTTCTTTTCTTTCTGTACTTAGGATGTTCTCCCTGTGGTCATCCATTTTGGCGCATGGTGGTTTGTGATACAATGCTGGAGTTGTTCTGCTATTCGTGGGTGTAAGGCCTTGAAGTTTTTGAGCCAGTATCCGTGGACTTCATCGGGACCTGGTGCTTTCCAGTTGTGCATTTTCATTAGTTGATGTCTTGCTGTGTGTGCCGTGATCTCGGTGAATCTTTGTTTTTAATCTCCCCATTTCTTCTGCCTTGACTTCCTGGAGCCATGTTGCATGTTTGTTGTGTGAGACCAGATTGCTCCATATGTTTTCCCAGTCTCTTACTTGGTTCGACTTCAGGAATTTCCCAGTGGTTGTCTTCCCCTCTTAGTTGGCTGTATAGTCTTTTCTGGTTGGTTCCGAAGAGTTTGTTCTGTTGGTACCGTTGGATTTTATGTGCTTTGGCTTTAAGACTCTGTTTTATATCCTCTATTGTGCTGTTTAGTCCCTTCTTCTGTACTTTGTATTTCTCATTCAGTTCCTCTCTTGTTTTCTTGCTACTTAGCCTCTTTTCTGCCATCTCTTTCAATTTACTCAAGTCAGATCTCATTCCAATGATTTGTTTTTCCAGATGCCTTTTCCAAGGCGGTTGCTGTTTTGGTTTCTGTTGGATTGGTTGTGATGGTGGTGTTGGTGTTGGCGTTTGCATCCCCATGAGTTCTGCAACTAGCCTTGCTTCTACATATGCCAGGATATTTGTTTCTGTGATACTGGTGGTGTGTATCAGTCTCATTATTTCATTAACTTCACTTTTTTTCTCCCTTAGTTTCTTTGTGCTGTAGGCTTTCATGGAGGGATCTTTGTTCTTTCTGTGTTATTATTATTATTATTATTATTATTATTATTATTATTATTATTATTATTATTATTATTATTATTATTATTATTATTATTATTATTAGACATTTTACATTTGCATTTACTAGAAAACCCTTTAATGCAGCATAAGCTTCTTTCTTTTACCCTGTAACGGTAACATCTTCATTTTTCTTTTATATCTTTTATTCAGGATTTTCCCTCTCTTCTTAACTCCACTTTCATTTCCCCCCGTTCCCTATTTTTATGTGCCTCCTCCACTTTTTCTCGTCCGTTTCCCTGTCACACTCCAGGTGTGATTTTAATGCAAAAAATATTTTTTGAATTAAAATCACAGGTGTGTCCAATTATTTAATTTTTATCACATGATTGTTTGAATTGCGATGTTTTCATTTCTTGAGAATGAAGCTTGATTTTTTTAATACATTTAAGATACAAATACTTTTCTCATTGATGAAATGTATTAATAACTACAACTGTTCATAGAAGCTATATCAAAATGAAGTAACTTTGAAATGTTTTCACGTTGACAGCTTTTCAGGGATACTTCTCTTTAGAAAACAGTCGTGTTATCACTAACTTGTCATCGTTGCATTAGATAGTAGTTTTAAATACACAAGCACACACACAGACACACACAGACACACACACACACACACACACACACACACACATATATATATGTATATATATATATATATATATATATATATATATATATATATATATATATATATATATATATATATATATACTGTATATATATATATATATATATATATATATATACTGTATATATATATATATATATATATATATATATATATATATATATATATATATATATACTGTATATATAATTATGTGTAAGTTTATACACACCAGGTGATATGATTTATGCTTTACAGTAATATCTGCAACCTTTCTGAAGTAGCTATGTCACTAAACGCCATAAGGATAATTCTCCTTAATTCAAATATCCTTGTGGTTACTTTGAGGAACTGAAAAAGTGCAAACCTGAGATGTAACTTCAAGAATTTCCCAGTCCTCTTTTCTCTAATCCAGTCGCAGCTCTTTTTCACATTCTCTGTATATCATAATGCAGACTCCAAGAGGTAAAGAGTTTCATTTCTCAATATTTCTTGCCATTTTTTTTTTCTCAGAACTCTCTAAGTACCTGTGTGATTTTCAAGGAATTATCAGTCGATGTCCTGCATCAAATCATGTTGGAATGTTTTTATTTGCTGAGACTCATTGTATCCCTTTTTATCTATAATGTTGAAATGAATTATTTTTCAACCATTTACAGAGATTGGATCTTTCTTGATGAGCATCAAAGCTCGAACAGAATTACTAAAAATTCCCAAGCACAAAGATATTTGAGAAATTATGAATATACTTCTCTATGAACTCTCGCATTGCAATGTAAATTGGAATATAAAAATACAATTTCTCTATAAATTGTATATAATTCCTTGAAAATCACAAAGGTTCTTAGAGAGTTCTGGGAAAAAAAATTGGCAAAAAATATTGAGAAATGAAACTCCTTATCTCTTGGAGACCAGTTGTTAAAAGAAAAAAAAATTAAAAATTAATAAACAAATTGATAAAAATGTAAGTAAATTACTGAGAAGAATATACGTGATTAAGAAATATAATATTGAGAGGATTTTGTGAACAAATAGGAGTATATTAAAAAAAAAACGTAAAGGAAGAGAGGCTGAATAATCATGATCTATTAAGAGAAAAAGTGAGAAATAAAGAAAGGAGAGGTAAGAGGATGAAAATAGACTAAAGAATTGCAGCCTGTGTCCAAAGCAGGGGTGGACAGGTCTGATAGAACAGTGACAAAAAAAAACAGATGTAGAACCAAGAGGCGGAGATGGAGGAGTTTGCTCTGGACTATCGACATACGAAGAGAAGGTGAAAGAGAAACTACACTCTCTTTTTTTTCGAATTTCCTCCTTCAACGTCCACCTATGGAAGACAGGAGTTTGCAAAACGACGATATCTGTTCGCAATTTTCCAGTCGTTTTCCTCTCTATTTCTTGCCTTTTCATTAATGCTTGGCTGGTTCTTATCAATGGGGAAAATTTGCCTCAGCAAAGGCAAGGATTTGCTTTTCCTGAATCCCGGATCTTTACTTCTTTTATATTCTGGATGATCAGTGCCGTAAAGCGCAGATTTCTTACGGGCAAAGCTCAAGTGAAGTCGTGTTGAAGTTGTGGGTTATATATATATATATATATATATATATATATATATATATATATATATATATATATATATATATATATATATATATATATATATATATATATATACACATACATAGTATATACTAAGATGAAAGTCAAGAGAGAGAGAGAGAGAGAGAGAGAGAGAAAAGGATACCGCTTCCGCCTGGTTTTAATGGAGCCCACGACAATAGCTGAACTCAGATTTTTCAGTAAAAACTAAAGTATAAAAATCGACTGGGAAGATAGTTATCATATCTGTATCTAACAAAGTAGAATACATTAAACTATTCTGCTTCTTATAAACGTTTGAAATAATGATTCATCTGCCTTTTGTTCTGATTCCATTGGTTTTACGAAATGTGTTGGTAACTTCTAAATCTGTTGAATGGCAGTGTTTTTATGAAACTCTATGATAAAATAATGAGTGTGCTAGGAAAATTTTGTAAGCGTGTTTATGCTCTTGACGATTTCAAGGGCGAGATTCAATACTGATATGTTTTTACAGATATTTAAAGCGCAAAATTATTAATTTTGGTTATAAAATGTAGAATAAACAATAAATAACTTCTGTTGGACATAAAATGTGGAACAAGTATCGTAATCCTTTATATGCTTCAGTTTTGATCATTGTTTCATATTTTATGATTGACATAGTTTATCAATTTGTATATTCTACACTTTATGACAAAAATTAATCATTTTGCGCGTTGCATGTTTTTAAACTACAGACTTCCTTGGAACAATTTGCATTGCATATATTAATGTGCCATTCCCCAAAATATCTTATCACGAATCTCTTTTTCTAAATCTTTTTGAAACACCTATTATTATTATTATTATTATTATTATTATTATTATTATTATTATTATTATTATTATTATTATTATTATTATTACTTATTATTATTATTATTATTATTCAGAAGATTAACCCTATTCATATGGAACAAGCCCACAGGGGCCCATTGACTTGAAATTCAAGCTTCCAACGAATATGGCGTTCATTTGAAAGAAGCAACAGAAAGTAATACTAAATACAGAAAGAAGAGATCAGTTATTAGAGAAGAAAATATAAATTTACTAATTAGTAAATAAATAGATAAACAGACTGAGGGTAAGTAGTTCTCAGGCATCCGACCATGAATAGATTTTTCTCGAGGCTTCAACTCGGTTGTCTGACAATAATGGAAAATTTTCTGGCCTCGTTCAGAAGTGGAAGTTGAATTAACTTTCATGTCTTGGGATAGAGAAATTCTTATGCTTGAAGAATGTGTTTTTTTGCAGCTGCGAAAATAATGGAGAATAAGGACAAGGGGTTCCGGGAGAAGGAGAAGAATAAGTAGTTGTGAGAAGCAGTATTATTATTATTATTATTATTATTATTATTATTATTATTATTATTATTATTATTATTATTATTATTATTATTATTTGAAGGGAGTACACCCTCATTTATTTATGCTCTGTTGACAAGAATGGCAGTATCAATGGAACTTATTTTATGCAAGGTCTTTTCAATTCTTCCTACTATGTAAGAACTGAATTAAGGTCCCTAAAATCTAGCCTGCTGTGGGGAAGAATATAGAATTTACATTACACAGTAAAACTAGTATCATTAAATTTCTCAGTGTATAGTCATATATATATATATATATATATATATATATATATATATATATATATATATATATATATATATATATATATATATATATATATATATACATATATATATATATATATATATATATATATATATATATATATATATATATATATATATATATATATATATATAATATAAAAATATATGTTTAATATAGGAAA
>JANJGK010000002.1:37845471-37857971 GCA_039081455.1 Macrobrachium rosenbergii
ACACACACACACACACACGCACACACACACACACACACACACACACACACACACACATATATATATATATATATATATATATATATATATATATATATATATATATATATATAATATACATATATATATGTGTGTGTATATATATGAATTATTTACGCATATGCAAGTATATATCTCATGGAAATAAAGGCTTGCTAACAAAAAATAACTATAATCGTTGCCGCGCATTGCACTGGAAAGAGACATAAAACATTAGTAAAAACAATAGGAAATCACAAATAAAACTAAACCATCTGAAATCCCATATGCAAATGTAACGCTTTGTAAAAAAGTAAAAAAGAAAAACTCTTTTTCCTTCCCTAGGCTCTCATCGAAAACGTTCACAATTTGAAATATTCGCCCAACGACTCTGTTGCTGTGCGATTGTTTATTTTCCTTTTTCCAGCAGCATCACCTGACTGGAAGGCTCCCTGGAACGGATGCGGTTCTCTTCCAGATAACACCTGGATAAAGGGATTTTCCTTTTTTTTTTTTTTTTACCGAGCTGAAGCTCGAATCTTAAACAGCAACTGCTACGACAGTGTTTGAGCGATTGTGTGTGTGTGAGAGAGAGAGAGAAGGAAAGGAGGGTAGAGAGAGAAAGACAAAGGGAGAGGAGACGGAAAAGGAGAAAGAGAGAGACGAGGAAGGGTATTGGAGGAGAGAAGGAGACAGATAGAGAGAGCGAAAGACAGAGAAAGAAAAAGAGAAAGAAGGGGAAGGAAAGAGGTGGAATAGAGAGAGTAAGAGAGAATGAGTGGAAAGGAAAGATATTGAGGCAGACAGACAGACGGATAGACAGACAGACTCGGTGGATAATGTGATGACATTTATCACTGAGTATATAGTTTGAAGAAATAAAGGGTTAGATGAATATTAAATTTTAAAAATGCAAATTAAGAATAAATAGAATTAAAAGATAAAAACGAAAGACCGTCTGAAGTAACAGTACTGTACATAAGGGAAAATCATTTGGAGAAACTGAAAATAAGAAACAGAAAGTTAGAGAACAAAACAAGAAAATTGTAAAACTAATCTTGATTCAGAATCTTATGGAGAAATTGTGTTCAACAGTAAAATGCCTTTTATTTCAAGAGAACGACAAGGAAAGAAATCTGTGTTTTAAAAGGTAAAAAATAAAAAAAAACTTATATACTTTATATATTGAAGTCCTTTCCTCTCTTTCTGTTCATTTAACAATTCGTTATATCAAAATAATTATCTTATATTTCTATGGTTATGTTTATCTTAAATGGTTGGTTTTATGTATTATTCATTATATATACATAACAATTTTAGTTTTTCAGTGACCTCTGAAGTTTCTTGATAAACTTAAAGTATTATGTGTCACACAAATATTTTTCCAATGAAATGTTTAAATTCTAAACAGAAGAAGACAATTATAAAATTTCTCTAACTGAAGAGGGTAGCTACAAAGAAGTATTTTGCTATTTACCAAACAGGGTTATAAACAAACGCATGCTGAAGAATTCACATGCCTTTCCCTCCGTACAAAAATACAGAAAACAATTTTATGAAGACTTCCTCCATCTATGCACTGTTCATACATTTCTAGTTTTAGATTTCTGGCTACTTTTCTCTGCCTTGTTTTTCCCTGCCCCGTGATTCCTGAGGAGGACGCCGCAGCCAAGGCAAAAGAATTTATATTTTTCCAAGATTTTTAACCATTTCTGGAATGCACCAGAGTTTCCAGCAGACTATTGCAGGGCAATGGGTTGCATTTCCTACTTTAGGAGGTGATATATTTTGTGGCGCCCACCTTTCAGAGAAGAAAAATAATATTGGAACCTTGGGATTTCGTTTTGCTTTTTCTAAATTTCCAGGAAATAGGAAAAACAACACGTTGTTTTTGAGGCGTTTCGGTATTAATAATGAAGAGTTGGAAATAGCTGTGGCCTCGCCATCTGAAGTTGTAAAATGGCAGACTCAGTAAAGAGTTTTTTTTTTTTTTTAATTTGTTGCATTGAAAATAAATTATTAGAAAAATTTCTTCATAAGATTTAATTTTGCAATTACCTGGTTTATATAAAAAAACTTTGTGAAGATGGATATTCATCAACAAAATCAAGAAATTTATGTTAAAATTAAATTATAGATAGACCAGGGCGATCATCATTTGCCTATGTGGTAAAGGGAATTAATTTTCTTTCAAGGCCCTCAGTTCGATTTCTGCTTTGAAAGAAGTCTTTACAATATATATATATATATATATATATATATATATATATATATAATATATATATATATATATATATATATATATATATATATATATACATATACATATATATATATATATATATATATATATATATATATATATATATATATATATATATATATACATATGTGTGTATAATATATATGTGTATCATATATATATACATATAATATATACATAATACGTATAATTTATTATATAGGCTTATATATTACCATATTTATTTTACTATTTTATTTTCAGAGGTTGTGGCTCTAGCGGTTGCGAAACCTGATGTTCAGTGAGTAATTTGAGTAATTGAGTGACTATGGTTTTCACAAACCATAGTCAACTAATTATCATTTACCGTTTCGTCGTTTAGCATGCCATTAGCAACACCCACCCCCACCCGCTTCCCATCGGCATCTCTCCTCTCACCCAGGATTCCATTATAATGCCACGTAAATTTCATAAACCTTTTTCATCGACATATTGCAATCACTCTTCAACTTTCTAGTCTGCATTACTCTCAAAGATTTCAAAAAGAAAATGTTCGAAATTTATTATATAGATTTCTTTCTTACTTTTATTTTCATATACCCTTCCTTTTATCTTTTTCTGGGATATCTTTGCCTTCTATTCCTTCATATAATAATATATTTCTTCTTCTTTACTACTATAACCACGCTTCTTTTGTCACTATTTTTAAATTTTTATATGTCTTCCATTATTATTAATGTTGTTGTGTTGTTTTTATATCGATTTTATTTCCTTTAATCCTTTCCCCCTCTGCTGAATGTTCCCTTCTCATCCTCCACCAATACAAAGTTTTCCTGCTTTCATATCTATTCGTTTTTCTCTCTCTCTACATTACCCCTTATTCACACTGAATACCTGACCCTCACAGTGAGAAATCTTAGTAGAATATTCTCAGGTATCTGAAACTAATGGTTTTGAATATATCAAAAAAGCAATTCCATACTTTTGCTTGCAAAAGTCGCCTATACAGTGGTTGAAATGTATTTTGTCCTTTCTGTGTGTGTGTTTGTGTGAGTGCCTGTAGTCTTCACCCTCTTACACACGTGTGTGTAAAATTGAGAGAGAGAGAGAGAGAGAGAGAGAGAGAGAGAGAGAGAGAGAGAGAGAGAGAGAGAGAGCGAGCGAGCGAGAGAGAGAGAGGGAGAGAGAAAGAATGCTGTTTTCATCTGATCAGCAAATATTTCGGTAACATTTTAGTTTTATAATCTAAGAGAGGGAGAGAGAGAGAGCGAGAGAGAGCGAGAGAGCGAGAGAGAGAGAGAGAGAGAGAGAGAGAGAGAGAGAGAGAGAGAGAGAGAGAGAGAGAGATGTTGTTTTCATCTGATCAGCAAATATTTCGATAACATTTTAGTTTTATAATCTAAGAGAGAGAGAGAGAAGAGAAGGTCCGTAGATATCAGTTAAAGAAGCATCATTCTTTTGTCTGGTATCAATATATGAATTCAATTAATACAATTAGAATGTATGAGAGAGAGAGAGAGAGAGAGAGAGAGAGAGAGAGAGAGAGAGAGAGAGAAGGTCCGTAGATATCAGTTAAAGAAGCATCATTCTTTTGTCTGGTATCAATATATGAATTCAATTAATACAATTAGAATGTATGAGAGAGAGAGAGAGAGAGAGAGAGAGAGAGAGAGAGAGAGAGAGAGAGAGAGAGAGAGAGAGAGAAGAGAAGGTCCGTAGATATCAGTTAAAGAAGCAATCATTCTTTTGTCTGGTATCAATATGTGAATTCAATTAATACAATTAGAATGTATGAGAGAGAGAGAGAGAGAGAGAGAGAGAGAGAGAGGAGAGAGAGAGAGAGAGAGAGAGAGAGAGAGAGAGAGAGAGAGAGAGAGCGCATGCAACGATTCTTGATCATCCTCGTCACAATTTGCGAAAACAATAGATGTCTCGACGTGCATGTAAGACAGAATGAATTGTTAAGGGCACCGAAACTATGTGAAAGAACCTTAAATGCCCCAGAGAAAATCTTTTCGATTACAATTTATCATCTCATCATCGTGAGAGGTTCAAACAACGTAGCAACATGTCGAATTTCCTAACGCTAATTATTGTTTATTCATAAGGCTTGATCTTGCTACCTTTCCAATCTGCTGAGCTTACATTTCGCTTTCTTTGCTTAAATTTTATTACTTTGCATATTCTTCGCTTATAAATTTCTCACTTTTTGTCATTCCTCTTCATTTAATAATGCAAATTCCACATTAATACATTCTATAGTTTCCTTCTTTTTTTTTTTCTTACTCTACCAATAAATCACTTTAATTCCTCAGTTTCTGTTTTTCCTTGTATAATATCTCATAAATTTAATATTACATGACTCTAGGACTACAACGTTGAACTGATACAAAGATACAAACTCTCTCTCTGTCTCTCTCTCTCTCTCTCTCTCTCTCTCTCTCTCTCTCTCTCTCTCTCTCTCTCTCTCTCTCTCTCTCTCTCCATTCGATTCTAATGCCCTCGTGGCTTCGAGCGTTTACCTTAGTCGACTGGGGGAATTGATTCAAACATCTCAATCTCTTCATATTTGGTTTTCCTTTGCATTTCATTTGTCATAAAAACAGATATACCTATATTTTTCTGATATGAAATAAAGAGTATACATTCCATATTTATACAGAAAGAGAGAGAGAGAGAGAGAGAGAGAAGAGAGAGAGAGAGAGAGAGAGAGAGAGAGAGAGAGAGAGAGAGAGAGAGAGAGAAAGAAACTTAAAAATTCTGCTCCTCCCACTGTGCTTACAGAAAATAAATAAATAAAAATAAAACAAACCACACTGAATACGAATAAAACACTTATTTTCAAATTAACGAAACAAAGAAAGCTGCATTCCATATAACGGAACTTTGTTTCAAACTAACATTATCATATATTCATAAGAGAGTCATATATATTTTCCTCCTTTGCCGTTAATCTCAGTTTTTTAGGGCGTTTTCATTTTAACTGAGAAATTCCTCTCACTATATTCGACTCCAGCTATAACTTAACTCCCAGTTCCCATTTGTTAGTGATGTCTCCTTGAAATAAATTCCACGTCCCATGAACAGCTGGAGTTGTTTGCTGAAATATTTTCTACTCGTTTCCGTGAAAGCGTAGACTAGTTTTGGCTAACTCATTTCGCAGCTCCGTTATAATGAATTAGGAAATTTCAGTGTTTGTTTTTTCGCTAAGTGTGTCTGTGTTTAAGCCTAACGTGAAAAATTTTTTGTATATTCGTTAAAGCAGCTGCAGACATGGTGAGGTAATGGTGAATTTGAATATATGAACTCAGAAAATAACATTATTATTATTATTATTATTATTATTATTATTATTATTATTATTATTATTATTATTATTATTATATTATATCTTTGGTCTATCACAATCATCCTATTCGACTGGGTGGTTTTTACAGTGTGGGGATCCGGGTTGCCTCCTGCCTTATTAGGAGTACATCACTTTTCACACTATGTGCGCTGTTTCTAGTAGCACACTTTTCTGCATGACTCCTGGAGCTACTCCGACATCTAGTTTTTCCAGATTCGTTTTCAGGGATCTTGGGATCGTGCCTAGTGTTCCTATGATTGTGGTTACAAATTCCACTGGAATATTCCATATCCTTCTTATTTAGATTTTCAGGTCTTGATATTTATCAATTTTTTCTCTTTCTTTCTCAAATACTCTGTTGTCCCATGGTATTGCGACATCATTGAGTGATACTTTCTTCGTCACGTCTGGTCTATTGGCATGTATCATCCTATCTGTTCTGATACCAAAGTCCCAGTGGATCTTTGCCTAATCGTTTTCTATCACTCCCTCAGGTTGATGATCCTGCCACTTATTACTGAAAGCTAGCTGGTGTTTCTTGCACAGGCTCCAGTGGAGGGCTTTTGCTACTGAATCATGCCTCTTTTTCTACTGGGTCTATGGGTGCGCAGGGCATTCACTTGCTATGTGGTTTATGGTCTTGTCTTTCATATTTCATTTCCTGCATATGGGTGAAATGTTATTTCCATCTATTGTTCTTTGGACATATCTGGTTCTTAGGGCCTGATCTTTTGCCGCTGTTAGCATTCCTTCTGTTTCCTTATTGAGTTCTCCCCTCTGTAGCCATTGCCATGTTTCATTGCTGGCCAAGTCTTTTGTCTGTCTCATGTACTGTACTGTCCGTGCATTGGTTTGTTGTGCCATTCCTCTGTTCTGTTTTTTATTCTCCTGTCTCTGTATATTTCTGGGTCTTCGCCTACTTTTATCAGTCCTTCTTCCCATGCACTCCTTAGCCACTCGTCTTCACTGGTTTTCAGATATTGTCCCAGTACTCTACTCTCGATGTTGACGCAGTCCTCTATGCTTAGTAGCCCTCTCCCCCCCCGTCCATTCGTGTTATGTATAGTCAGTCCGTATTTGCTATTGAGTGTAGTGCTTTGTGTATTGTCATGTGTTTTCTAGTTTTCTGGTCTATGCTGCAGAGTTATGCCTTCGTCCACTCCACTGCTCGTATCATATCATCTGTCCATATTTTACCAGTGAACAGGGTCACAGAAAGAAGTGGTCGAAATACATGGTTGCAACGTTGAAACAGTGTTTTATGGGCCTTTTATCTTCTTATATATATATATATATATATATATATATATATATATATATATATATATATATATATATATATATATATATATATATATATATATATATATATATACTGTATATACATATATTATCCTATGAACAAGCCAACGCGTGACTCACAAAGTGCAAAAACAGATACAACAGATATTACATCTCTGTAAATATAGGACGAGGTATTCATAGTTTCTGGACATGAAAGCATTCATCTTCTGCCCTGAACGCGTAGGAATGTCCAGCTCCATCTCCTGAAGAAAAGAAAAATCCTGATTAAGGGATTAATTTCATGCACTGGGTCCGAGTCTTTCAACAGATAGCTTTCGGTTACTGCCAAAAATCCCGACATTCACACGCTCCAGTTAACTGTGAATCTTGACTTACTCGCTCGCTGACTACTCTTAATTCCTCTCCTCGTACTCATTCACGAAAGTTAGCTGCTCCTTCCCTTCTCAGTTCTGTAAAAATAAGAGAATCGTTGCTGTTTCTGGATTCTGAATTTGTAGTACTTTTAGAGACACGTAGCGTTCGGTTGATGCTTTCATAAACACAGACGGAAACGGGTTTTATAGCAAATTCAGGTCTGTGATGACTGCAGAGGTAGAAAATTAGTCTAATTGTTTTTATGTATGTGGATGTTATACATTCATATACATATATATATATATATATATATATATATATATATATATATATATATATATATATATATATATAAATTTATATATATATGTATATATATATATGTATATGTGTATATATATATACAAACTGTCCCTTAATGAAGGATTAATTTTACATTGAGAATAACTTCCAAGCAAGGGGAATTTTAAGTGATAAGTGCATCTGCCCGGACCAGGATTCGAACATGCACTCTCCTGTTTGGATACAGTGATAGTCAGCCATTTACCTATTCGACTATGATGTATATATTCTGTACAATTTAATTGTTGTATTTACAATCGGAATCAAACCATCGTAATCGTGACAGGTGATTAAGTTTTACCACTTGCAGAGAGAGAGAGAGAGAGAGAGAGAGAGAGAGAGAGAGAGAGAGAGAGAGAGAGAGAGAGAGAGAGAGAGAGAAGCCTTTTGCTGGTTTACTAATTAACTTTAATTTTTAATATGAGTAACGAAAAAGTTGCGGAAAAGTAGCTCAAAGCCTGACGCAAATTGCCTCGAAAATTTTTCGTATCATGAATCCTGTTTATACCTGACGTTGTTTAGTTTGTGTGTGACATGGCTTAGATTTTTCAACCTGAAGCTTTTGAACACGCCAGACTTTATACTTTATTTCTCTCTCTCTCTCTCTCTCTCTCTCTCTCTCTCTCTCTCTCTCTCTCTCTCTCTCTCTCTCTCTCTCTCTCTCTCGGACATACACTTCCGCAATTCAAATGCAGACAGGAAGGATTCTCTTATAGATTTAACTTCATGTGGAAAATTATCTTTTCTCTGAGGGAAAATAAAAAGATGAAAGGTAGGAAGCACACAGAGATGAAATGAAACTAACAAGAGAAAAGATTCAGGTCGATTCTATCAAATATTTATAAACGTCGAAATCCTAAGTTCATTCCTTTACTATGGAATTTAGAGGAAGACTGCAAAAATAAATCAAACAATATGCATACTTAATAAGATATGGAAATCAAAGAGATTGCAACTACATACAAGAGTAAGACTTACAAATTACTCTAGCACAATGCAGTATTTATATGTGAGTGTGTGTACATTGTACCTTAGGGTACATAGTTATAAACGAAGAAATTAATTGTTTTTTTTTTTTCACAGCACGTTTCAGGATCTGTGTTTAATTTAATCATCCCCAGCCAAATTCATGACGAAATTTCAATAAGTTCTGAGTTAACTGAATAAAAAGTTTTTGATAATGTCGTATAAAAGTAATAAAGCAACGTTGGAAACTTTTCAGTGGTACAAAACTCAGAAAATCAGGAAGAAATATTTACAAATTATACAACACAACAGTGCTGTGGCATATCGATTAAGGTTTGCCTACATGAGCATCAAAGGGTTCTTCGGAAATAATTCTGCTGCTGAATATGCTATTATTCTATGAGATAATTGTCTTGATGCTGTATTGCTTCAGTAAAATCATTGCAAAATACGATATCAACTAAATTTGATGATAAATCGCAACAAAAATTATCAAATAAGTAAAAGAGTGCATTAAAAATTCAGGAGAACATGCCACAATTCTTTCCAGGTGCTAAAAGTATTTTGTTCAAGGTAGGAACTTAAACGAAAAAAAAAAAATACTTAAGCCTACAAAGAAAGTTGTACACACATTACGCTCCCTGCACTTATTTTTTGTTTGTTTGTTTGTTTGTTTGTCTAAACTTCTGAACTTCCTCCTGTATCAACAACCACAAAAGTCACTTGTCTCTTCGACGTTAGTGGTGTAATGAAAAAAACAAGAAAACAACAAAAACAAATGCGCCGAAGTTTCTTCGGCGCAATCGAGTTTTCTGTACAGCCGCTACAGCTTATAATCAGGCCACCAAAAATAGATCTATCATTCGGTGATCTCGGTATAATGCTGTATAAGCCGCGGCCCACGAAACTTTAACCACGGCCCGGTGGTGGCGTATCCTATATCGTTGCCAGAACCAAGATTATGGCTAACTTTAACCTTAAATAAAATAAAAACTACTGAAGCTAGAGGGCTGCAATTTGGTATGGTTGATGATTGGGGGGTGGATGATCAACATACCAATTTGCAGCCTTCTAGTCTCAGTAGTTTTGAAGATCTGAGGGCGGACAGAAAAAAGAGCGGACAGAAAAAGTGCGGACAGAATAAAATGCGGACGAACAGACTAAGCCGGCGCAATAGTTTTCTTTTACAGAAAACTAAAAAGGGAAGTTCGAAGTTTGACGAACTCCCTTCGAACTTCAGTTGATTGGGGTTCGTTGGTGGCTTTCTGGAAAGTTGAGGAGTTGAGTCTAGTTGGAAGAAAGAAATTTATGCTTTTCACTGGTCTAAAAACATTGAACCTAATTCTCTACTTCTGTGACATGGTATGTAAGTCTGGAGGATTTGATATTTGATATCAGATATTTCACAATGGTTTCTATATAAATCTATTTTAGATTTTCTCTGACGCAATAGACATGTTGATTTTTTATTTAAAAGATTAATTTTTAGATCAAGGATTAAATGTATATCATTTAAAAAGGAAGGTATATGTACTTGTAGAAGTTAAACCAATCGAACAGGTATACTAATATTCATTTAACTACGTTCCTGGTATCCTTACGTTCGCTTACATTATCTGTTAAACTCTGTTCATGGTAAACCCTTTCAAATACTTTCATTACTTGCCAAAGCATTCCTTCACTAACTCCAGTCATGATCATATCATTGGTATACAGTACATCTGTCAATTCTCACTCCATTCGCCAACAATTTAATTGCCCTACGACTTAGCATCCAGTGTTGACGGTCGTTCTTTAATTTCCCTAATCACTACATCTGTAAAGTTATTAAGGCTCTATAGAAATACTCACCTATAGAACTTCATACAGGTTTCACTATGTAACCAAAATATTTTGATCTCCACCATTAGTACACATACCTCCTACCCTATGCAGCCTTGACACTCTCCATATTTATTCCTTATCAGTTCTACCAGAATGAATCATAGGTCCACGTAAGGTAAATACAACGATTTGTCCATATTCACAGACTTCTCACATAATCGCCTCATAGCAAACACCTAAACCGTGCAGTCTCTCCATTTACCAGACCCACATTGCTTTGTTCTCTGCCAGAACATCTGTCATTTTTCTTATTATTCCACTTCAAATCATACAAACCATCTCAGTATTAATATTTACTTTCATTCCATTCCAGCCTCAACCTTCTCTCTCTCTCTCTCTCTCTCTCTCTCTCTCTCTCTCTCTCTCTCTCTCTCTCTCTCTCTCTCTTTTATACAGTGCAAAACTGTAAAATAATCAGCATAGTTCCGGATCAAAATAAAATAACATCGCGATTTATTTCATCATAAATGGACATCGTCAATTTGACAAGCAAAGAAATGCTTTTGCGCCATAGAGTAAAGAGAAATTAACTGATTAATGTAAAAAATATGTATGATACTCGAGGGTATAAATGAATACAAAAGATGATTTCCACAACTAGCACTTTTCAGCCTTAACGAGCCAATAGCGTAAAAGTTGCCAGTTGTTGTAGTTTTTGCAACTTGAATCATTTCCCAAATGCTTTCAATGGCTTCAGAAAGTTGATAAGACTAATTTTCGGGAGGATTACTTAATACAGATTATCAAAAAGCAGAAAATCGTCAGTAAACAGAGAATCATTCCAAAAGATACTGAAGAAATATTAAATTGGGATCCTGGATTGAAATGAATATTCTTGCTTATTCCCTTAACTCATACACTCCACTATAGAAGTTCTCTATCCCTTTCTCTCTCTCCTTTCCTTTAATACTAAAAATCCACTGCAATAACCCTATTTACATCACCTCTCATTTCACCTTGGCACCGAACAGGCTTCTGCATCTCTCATTCATCAAGGTCAAGTTTCGTAACATCATTACTCCCGTGCAAAAAAAATAAATAAATAAATAAAAAGTCTTAATCTTCGGGCACAAAGGCCAGCTGCATTCGCCTCTTCTCCTTAGGAAGAGCCTGGAAAAATATTCCATTATGTTATCCCTCATTTCTGGAGCCACTTTGGAATAAGTTTCCAGCTCGTTTCCATGAAAATTCTTTCGTTGTTATAACCTTGGCTGCGAGTTGTTTATACGAAGAAAATATAAAAGTTTCATTTTTATCTAACGGATTAAAGTTTTTGATATACATGGTTTCGTTAATAAACAAATATTTAATCTGTATGTATTGGTAATGACGATGTTCTCTTTAAAAAAAAATAGGGCAGTAATGCTATAAATATTAGTTATCCTCATGCTAATACGATTTTTATTTGAAAAGTGGAGAACTAAAGAACTGACAGCTGAAGTGTGAAAACCTGTTATTATTATTATTATTATTATTATTATTATTATTATTATTATTATTATTATTATTATTATTATTATTATTGATTCTAACAATGAACGAAGTCCTATCCCTATTAATTCCTAATTAATACATTATCAACTCATGTATTGTGTTAATACAATTTAAAGAATGCCATAATTTCAATGTTATCCAAGAAATCTAAACCAGAAATGCAAACTTGGAGTATACAGTAGAACATCTAGAGTAGCCAAAGCAGGCTTTAGGTTTCACGACCAAGTAATCACAATGAAATCTCAATTATATCCATGACAAATTTTTCATATTCCTGAGGCCTCTCTTCTCGTCATTCATTCATTTTTGGGCGTCAAACAGACTTTCCTTCTTATCTGTGAAAAATCCTGTCAGTTGGCAATTAATTGATCATTATTCATGGAAAATGGCCATATTTGGACGTTTGATTGCAATCCGGCCATGATGCAGGAGGCCAAAAAAGGCGAATAGCTCACGATTTCATGTTGATTTTTCATTTATTTATTGCAATATAATCAGCCCTTGGTTTTAGTTTACTTTTCTTACCGAAGGATTTCCTGGAGAGAG
>JANJGK010000002.1:37860471-37870471 GCA_039081455.1 Macrobrachium rosenbergii
AGGTTGCTCTAGATAACGATGCTTGGCCAAAGATTAGTAAGGTAAATGACTCATTGATAAAAATACCTGTTACGAGAATTCACATCATGCCCTTTGAATTATTCCACATAAATTGTGGAATATAAAAATAGAAGCCATACTGTATCCATAACATAAACAAAAGAAGAATACCTTTACAAAATATCATACTATGAATATACAGAATTCCTGATAAAATTACCAGTATTTTCACTTCCTTGATTATGAGGGTGTAAAGCTTAATAAACATTTATCAGAGAGCTTTACGTCATAAGAGCATCATTAGTATCTTCATTGTTATCATCGTCATAACCATTTTTAATAATGATAATACTCGCTTTATGTACATGGCATTTTTATACTATACCATAAAATGAAGCGGGAAAAACAATTCTAACAACAATCACATTTAAAATTGAAAAATAATCATAGTAAGCATAAATGAAAAGCCAAATTTTCTGGGCGAATAAATACATAACCATTGCTTGCACTGTATAGGGAAAAATGATTAGCATTTAAAAGAGAGTAATTATCTTGGCATGTACAAAGGAAAGTTACATTTTCTGCACGACTGAATACGTAAGCACTGCTTACATCGTATAAAGGAAAAAAAATTATTTATATTTAAAAGAGAGAAACTATCATAGTATGTATAAAAGATAAGTTGAATTTTAACATGACTGAATACATAAGTGCCGCTAAAAAATGTGGGAAAAATTAAATTAAACTGAAACATTGGCTTGTGATCAGTGAAACTGCAGTGGAAACAAAGTCTCTCTCTCTCTCTCTCTCTCTCTCTCTCTCTCTCTCTCTCTCTCTCTCTCTCTCTCTCTCTCTCTCCCCGCCGATGGACCACTGCGTCGATGAAAAATGAAGGATGAAAAGATGAAGAATGAGATGAAAGTTGAAAAGTTGAAAGATATAAAAATGAAAGATAAACATATGAAAGATTAAAAGGTGAAAGATGAAAAAATGAAAAACAAAAAGGTAACAGATGAAAAATGAAAGATGAAAAGATGAACGATGAAAACTGAGAGATGAAAAGATGAAAAATAAAAAATGAAAGGAGAAAGATAAAAAGTGGAATTTAAACAGAAGAGGAAAATGACAGTCGAAATGTTTTCGTTTGATGATGATGAGCCTTGGTCTAAGCATAAGAGAGGAGATATTTCAGGCTGGATTCAACAAATCAATTGTCTAGGAATGGAAAGAGAAAGATTGAAAAAGACAGGGAGAAAAACTGACAGAAATCCAGATAGACAAAATGCTGTGTATCAAAAGCTACTATGAGATTTCAGAGATGTAGGAAAAGTTCTGATAATAAAGACGAAGGCTAATAATTCACCCCTTATTTAAAATTGACTGTGTACTTAGTGTTACTAATGTTTTCATGGTATAGAGTCGACATATTAGGTCCCAGCACCATCAGGTAAGACCTCAAATTACAACAGCAGGCTTAGAATTAAAACAACTCATGATTCTTGTGTGAGTATAAGGATTGCTCATTAAGCAGGGATTATTTTGTTGGTACAGTGGGTTTTCTTCCAGCCTGGCAGCGTCTTGAACATTTTATTAGAGGCGTCATTATTGTAGACCACAATGCCATGAGGAAAATACCCTTCAGACATTTGCAGTCGACCCATCACCTCGACGAGGAGATTTCCCAGCCCAAGCCTCCTGTACTTGACATCAACCCACAAACAGCCCACAGTTCCGTAAGGGCTAACGCCGACCTGCGCGATTGGTGTTGCTTCTTCTTCTGCAAAACTGATGTCACTGAAATCAATGACCTTCTCCTCCACAACATCTGGGTCTAAGTAAATTCCCAGCATTGGCAAGTTTTCTGCCAACCTGCAAGTAAGGTCTAGAGGAGCGTCCTTCCAGTATTCGTTAAATTCCAGCAGTTTTTGGACGCCTGCTCTCCCCAGTCTCTGGAGCTTCATACCTGCTGGACACCTGTTTCAGAAAAAGTAAGACCACTCAGACAGTTTACAAAAATGGGGAAAGATGAGAGATGACTGTTTCAGTGGTTAGTACATAAATCTTATGGGGTTCTTCTCTCTTGGCTCTGCTTCTCCTTTTATTGTTACAGAGACAATGATTACTTTACAAAAACGTCCTAATCAGTTACTTCTGAACATCATAAAACTTGATTCATTCATAAAATTTAGGCAGCCAAGCTAAACCTAAGACAATGAAAAGAAGAGGTTGGAGTGTTTAGACAGAAAGATAAAGAAATCCAGAAAATAAATGAGAAGAAATACACCTGTCTAAAGGTAGACAACGCCACAGCTGTCCATAAAGTAAAGGCAGAGATGTTGGACAGTAACCCTGATGAAAGGAAGCAGAAAGGGAGGTAAGGTAAAAGCCTAAAAATTGGGTGTAGCCAATGGGCCGAGGGAGCATTGCAAACTCCGTCTATGGGGGACATCATAAAACTTACTTTGATTCTATTTTTTCTGGGTTGGATGTGAAAGTATGCTCTTCACATTCTACTTCCTTGCAAAAAATCTGTCAGAATTTAAATCAGGGTCCTTCTCTTATGTCCTTGATCTCTTATTCTCTTCCTTTCTACTGGTCTTCATCTGGTTTTACTTCTCTTCATCTACTTATCTCACTTACTGTTCCCTCTCACTTCTCATCAGATGAAAACGTCACCACAACTTTCAAGATCCCAGTTTACATTTGTCTTTCCGTAGCTTCTTCGATTGTGTATTCCCACTTTTCTTTGTAAGTGTCAGCTGTGGCGCTGAAGACTTCATATGCATATTTTAAAGCTTTTCCTGTCTCCCGAAAATTCCCTCGTTTGTCGTTACTGTTAAGTGAGTAATAGTGAGCACAAAAAATACCTCTTGTTAGGAACCGTGGGTGGTAAGCTTACAGTGTACATAAACTGGTGAACTAAATATGGCATTAAAAGTTCCTTACAACATCCCTTCCCCCGCCTCCCAGTTGCTCTAACTTATGCTTTTTAATATTTGATTCATTCTACAATTGCAATTTAACATTATCTGCCCAATTTCTCTAACTTTAATTATAACTGTGCACTGCTCACTGTTAACGAAATTGTTCAATCTAGAAATGTGATTCCGTTGTCTTCTTAAACTACTTTAAAATAGCAAAGATTAAAAGGGAGAGTCATCCGTGAAGGACCTACCTCAGAGGACTTTCTTGTCGAGTTTCATAGACGTAACATGAACTCTGTTTTATCTGGAGGCGCCTCTCAAAGATTTCCTGAAATGCCTCAAGTACTGCATCTACTTGGTAGTTTGATATGAACAAGAAATTGACTGGTAGTTCTTTAACTATGTCCAAGAAATGACTGCCCTTCATTACTTTGATGAGCAGAGGAATTTCTTCCTCTCTGCAGTATAAGCTCATAAGCTCCCACTGAAAAAAAAAAACTTAAATTAATAGAGACAAGTGACATAAGAACTTGCAATTTATATAGTTTACTGGTAATATTCACCAAATCTTGTATTGCATTTTGAGCAATGCTGATGTAAAAGAGAATTTCCTCTCTCAAACTGAATTAGAACCCAAAATAACAGGTGGACTAAAGGCAGTTTCAGTTGTCTACACTTTGGCCTTAATCTTCTTCCCAGTTTGTATACGTAAGAAAAATGTCCTCTTCCATTTCTAATCAAATTTCAGGCTTGATACAAAGTTTCATAAACATGTAGTAAACAAATGTCACTTAATATCA
This sequence comes from Macrobrachium rosenbergii, assembly GCA_039081455.1. Taxonomy (NCBI): domain Eukaryota; kingdom Metazoa; phylum Arthropoda; class Malacostraca; order Decapoda; family Palaemonidae; genus Macrobrachium; species Macrobrachium rosenbergii. The sequence continues at coordinate 37,864,196 of JANJGK010000002.1, forward strand.
AATTCACTCAACTTCGGAATAAGCACCGAAGGGGAATTTATAAGTGATAAGCAATACGTCACCAAGTGGACTTACCACTTATCAATTCCCTTCTCTGCATTTGTTCTGAGGTTATGTGGATTTGATATTAAACAACATTTGTAGCTTAATATTTGTGAGTATAAAAAACGTTTCGGTGCATAGAAATCACTTTTCATATACTCCACTGTAAGCCCTCACGTGACACGTAACCATATAATCGCTTGTCTTGGAAGACCAGAGAGATGAAAGAAAGTAACAGCTTCATCACTTATAGATAGTTTTCAAGAGCTCCCCTGAACATTACAGCAAAGTTTTACTTGTAAGTGCAGCAGTCCCACATACTTCTTTCGTGCACTTTCTTCACTAGCGGCACAGTCTTCAGTGGTAATCTATTACAAAAACAGATATTTCTTCTTACTTCAATCAGTGACCTCGAAATGATGATGTGTGAGTCAAGGTCATTCCTCGGGACGTAGATCTCGTACTGGAGGCAAGCATTTAGTCCCCTGGCGGTCAGTAGCAAAGTGTTGTACATCTGCCGGTGAATACTGTAAGTTTAAAGTTTTTTTACAGCAATATTTGTTCTTACTAATATTGATAACATGGCACTCCATGTGGCAAGTTACCTAGCTGTAATGTTTATTCGTACTATCAAAGAAAATGTATGACATTTGCTATGCTATTTATTCATAGATATAATCAGGAAATCGACCGGACTTGCGAACTCGTGGACATACGTGACTCCAACCAGACAAAAAAAAAGTTAAGGAAATAAGTGACAGACCAATATTCAGTCGACTGAGAGCCTTAATTCTTTAGAAGAGAATGTCAAAACATCAGAAAGGGATCCACCTCATACCTGTAGGCAAAAGGGATAGTTGTCCTTTATTCTAGCAGCAAGGGCCAACAACTCTTCCTTTTCCAGAACTTGATGAAGCTGAAAACCGACTTCTTCATGGTTCATGATCGGCTCTTTAGTCCTCCTCCCTGATAAACAGACAATTTCTTTAAGATTTTGCTTTGTTGGAAAGTGAAGTATTGTTTTGGTTATCTATAGTAAGATCTTCTAAGAAACTAACCCTTTATACGCCGGTAGAGGTTGCATAACTGGAAATGCCATGTGAGGAACTGAAAAACCTCAGCTTAATTGGATGGTTTATAAATGTAAATGTGTGTGCTTCCTTTGTTTTTAGTTATTTCCAAAACAAAGAATTAAATGTTTCTGCGTCAATTTCACCCCACATGAGTATTAAGGGTTCATATTCATCATCTTTAGAGAAATTGCTGCAAGTCCCATTATCTTTATCTTTAGCAAATAGAACTCCAGCAGTTTAAGCAAAGATGCAATACATTACTACCCTAAAGCAGTTCTCTTTGTATCATATTTATTCATATTTTTCATCTATTTATCTATTACCATGACGAACACATGGAGATGAAATCGTTCAAATGAAAATGACACCACTTTTGTTTGAGTCTCAACACCCTGCAAATAGATCTTACCATACAGCAGAGAGAAATTTCAATAATTCCTTGAAGGGGAAATTTGAAGGAATTACTCAGCCTAATCTGTGGCAGACCAAATTTCCATCATCTATCTTAAGGTCACGCTCATCTCCCATTCCACCACTACTAACAGATGATGGTAGACTGGTTACTGGCCCCAGGGAAAAGGCTGAACTGCCCCATCGAGCTTTTGAAACTAAGCAATCACTGAGGATGGGCCTCTCCCTAATACTTGCCATCCTGAACCTGTTCTTACAAAATTTGCATTTTGCTCTAGGGATGTTAAGAAATTTTTGATAGTCTTGATATCTAGAGTGGAGAAGATCCTAATGATTTCTTCCTTTGTTTTTTAATTAAAAATTTTCTAGTGTGTTGTCTCCCAAGATTAGTAGATTCTATAGATTTTTATGTCGACACAGAATCTTTGCGGATGGGTGAGACCTTAGAAATACAGTGCCTGTCCCAAAGAATTGCATATCTGCAGATTCCAGTAACTACAGGCCAATTTCTATTCTCCCTGTGCTTTCCAAAGTCGCAGAAAAACTTATTTTAAGCTTCTATATAAGCAAATGAAATTTAAAGGATTGTTTGATGATAGTCAATATGCAATATAGGAGGCATTAGGTACCTGCGATGCTCTTTTAGACTGGACATACCATTTGCAAGAGAAACTTGATAAAGGTTTAAGTGCAGAGCAATTTAGATAGAATTTAGTGATGATTTCGATTTAGAAAATCATAAGGCACTTATTTATAAACTTCAGAATCGTGGAGTAGGTGGATATGTTTTAAAATTACTTCAAGATTTCATTTCAGGTACAACAGCGAGTTTCTGTTGATGGGAGCTTTAGAGAACCAAAACCTATTATGTCTGGAGTTCCAGAGGTTAGTGTTCTTGGTCAACTGTCATTTTTAGTGTATACAAGTGAGTTTTTTGTTGGCCTGGAAAAATAGACTGTACACTATGCCGAAGATGCAACATTTGTGGCCGCAGTAAAGCCTCCAATTAAGAGAAATGAAGCTGCCCTCAGCCTCAGTCGGGACATGGACCAGATCAGTGAAATGCATAGTCAGTGGGGTCTGAGGCTGAACTTTATAAAACGACAACACTGTTGATTAGCAGATCCCATACAGATTTTCCACTCCATCCTCCCATTCAGGTGAATGGGACTCTACTGAATGAGTCTGAAGCTTTACCTATTCTAGGTGTAACTTTTGACTCACATTCTACTTTCGAGAAACATCTCATGAAAGTTTCAGCAAATGCCGCACGAAAGGTAGGTATTGTTCATAAGACCTCACATATTTATAACAGTGATAACATCAGTGCAACCTGTTTTAAGTAATTTTTCCTTTCTTTACTAGAATGCTATTCTCTGGTGTGGATGTCTGCTTCTGTCAGAGATTTATCTCTTGTAGATGGAGTGGTTCATGGTAGCAGGTTTCTGTTTCCTAATATTAGCAGTTATGACTTGCACCATCGGCGGATGGTGTCTTGTTTGCCAATTTTTCGTAAGTTGTATTTTAACATAGATCTTTTACATTCACAATTAATCCCTGATCCGCTTTTCCTGCCATGAGCGACCGGATTCGCTGAACAGCAGCACCAATATGCAGTAAATGTGCCTCGCTGTCGAACTTCACGATTCCAGAGATCCTTTATTCCTCACACCATTGGACTGAGGAACAGTCTCCCTGAGGATGTCGCACAATTGGAACTTCAGAAGTTTACGCGAAGATGCAATGCATTACTACACTAATACAACTCTCCTTGTGTTTTGATAATTTACTTACATTTTTTATTTATTTATTTGTTTGTTTGTTAACTTATTTGTTTTTCTAATAACCGGTTTCCTCTTTCTGCATTTCTCTTTACCTTCTATTACTTCTTTCGAATGGACGCCATATTCTTGGGAAGCTTGAATTTTAAGTCAGTGGCCTCTGTGGGCTTGTTCCATAAGAATAGGGTTAATAATAATAATAATAATAATAATAATAATAATAATAATAATAATAATAATAATATGTACTGTTGAAGGTGATTGCTGCATCAGCTGCATTAATCTTGTAGAGAGTCTTCTCTATATTTATGATTACTGCTTTTTCTCTGGCACTACATCTGGCAAGTAACGTGCCGATGTGATTCATCTTCCGATGGGAAAAGTAAATATACGGGAATTTCGTTGATAATTATGTATTCACAAAGTAAGTCAAGTAAGAAGGACATGATCTATAGAGTTATATATCTTACATACACAATATAGATAAATTTAGGTATTAGTCAAATCAACGATATGGCCAACGTTTCATTTGGCTTCAACCGAATAAGATCACGGCAACGGTTTGAGGTAGAATCTTGACACTGGTGGGTCTATCCAAGAGATGAAAGACACGATCAGGAAAGAATATAAGCAGAGAATTAAGACAATACTCAAGTCAAAACTCAGTGCCAGAAACAAGACAAAAGCCATAAACACATGGGCAGTACCAGTAATCAGATACAATGCAGGAGTAGTGGAGTGGACGAAGGCTGGACTCCGCAACATAGACCAGAAAACTAGGAAACACATGACAATACACAAAGCACTACGCCCAAGAGCAAATACAGACAGGCTATGCATAACACAAATGGAAGGAGGAAGAGGTCTACTAAGGATAGAGGGCTGCGTCAACATCGAGAGTAGAGCACTGAGGCAATATCTGAAAACTAGTAAAGACGAGTATCTAAGGAGTGCATGGGAAGAAGGACTGATAAAAGCAGACGAAGACCCAGAAATATACAGAGACAGGAGAATGAAAATCAGAACAGAGGAATGGCACAACAAACCATTGCACTGACAGTACTTGAGAAAGGCTAAAGAACTGGCCCGCAATGAAACGTGGCAATGGCTACAGAGGGGAGAACTCAGGAAGGAAACAGAAGGAATGCTAACAGCGGCACAAGATCAGGCCATAAGAACCAGATACGTCCAAAGAACAATAGATGGAAATAACATCTCACCCTTATGCAGGAAGTGCAATATGAAAGACGAGACCATAAACCACATAGCAAGCGAATGCCCAGTGCTTGCACAGAACCAGTACAAAAAGAGGCATGATTCTGTAGCAAAAGCCCTCCACTACAGCCTGTGCAAGAAGCACTAGCTAGCCTGCAGTAATAAGTGGTACGAACATCAACCTGGGATAGAGATAGAAAACGATCAGGCAAAGATCCTCTTGGACTATGGTATCAGAACAGATAGGGTGATGCGTGCCAATAGTCCAGACATGACGTTGACTGACAAAATCAAGAAGAAAGTATCACTCATTGATGTGGCAACACCATGGGACACCAGAGTAGATTAGAAAGAAATAGAAAAAATTGATAAGTATCAAGACCTGAAAATAGAAATAAGAAGGATATGGGATATGCCAGTGGAAATTGTACCCATAATCAAGGAATACTAGGCACGAACCCAAGACACCGAAAAGGACCCTGGAAAAACTAGAAGCCGAAGTAGCTCCAGGACTCATGCAGAAGAACGTGCTGTTAGAAACAGCGCACTTAGTGAGAAAAGTGATGGACTCTAAGGAGGCAGGATGCAACCAGGAACTGCACACCATAGAAACCCACCACTCGACTAAGGATGACTGTGGTAGAATAAAAAAAAAAAAAATAATAATAATAATAATAATAATAACAATAATAATAAATGGTAGGGTCTTGTTCAATTCTCCCTTCTCTCCAACACAGAACAACTTAACAAGAAGTCACATGGGCAATAACATCTAGAATCTAAGGGAAAACAATTACACTCAATGCTACTAGGACACCAAACGACCCCTCTAAACTTCGCTGCACTGTAAATCTTAAACTATATATTTTTAAGCCTTATTTGCTATAAACTGGCCGTGTAGAAGCACGCTCAGCGATGGCCAGATTGTTTAAGGGTCTGGATGGACAGGTCCCTCAAACAAAAAATGTTTTGTGGTGATCGACACAAAAGTATGCACCATGGTTAACGTTCTTAGAAACTCAGATTGGCCGTAAACAGAATAATAATGAAAATAGGTAGGTAGAGAGAGAGAGAGAGAGAGAGAGAGAGAGAGAGAGAGAGACTAGTCACAGCTGTCTTCAAATTTTGTCACCTCCTCCCATTCTAGGCTTTTAATATTTTCTCTAAAATGCCTTCTCTAATCCTTATTGGGAAGGTTCAATAAAATGTATACTTACTCTTGATTATCTGTTCTTCAGATATCACATAGCTCTTGTACGTTATTTTTTTGTTAATTTTTTCCATGCATTTTCCTCGAAAATACATTTTTAAGTATATATATATATATATATATATATATATATATATATATATATATATATATATATATATTTTTTTTTTTTTTTTTTTTTTATAAATATTACTGCTGTTCGCCCTCGATGTATTTAGGTGTAGGAATATGAGACAGATGGCGTCCCTGCATAGGCTGGGCAGTTCAAAAAAACAAAATATGCTATGGCATTAGGGACCTAAGCCTCAGAGAGGGTTTACACTCAATGACCCCTAGTAATGGTGGCCTTAACCTATCTTCCTCTCTGTTCTATGCATTCGGCGATGCCTTTGTCAAGGTCGGATTGCCTCGGGCGGTATGTCAAGAGACCGCCTCACCTGGCGGTCACGCGAGCGAGCGAGGTCGCAGAGAGAGAGAGACTGTCCACGAACAAGGGAGTGCACAACGTGCGTGCCAGAACGGTCTTCTTTGTTCTTTACCACTT
>JANJGK010000002.1:37877971-37962971 GCA_039081455.1 Macrobrachium rosenbergii
AAACACTGGAGTGCTGTGAGGCATTTCGCCTGTCGTTCTTTACTTAGCAGACTGAGGAGATATGAAAATAAGTTTACAAAGAAACCTCATACCACGAAGGATTAGGATCAACTGTTCAGAAGCAGGGACAGGACTAGAAGATTATACAAGGAGGTGACTGACCACCAAAAATGTTATAAAAGTACAACTCATTAATTCTCTTTTTTTTTAAATAATAACAATTTTTGCATGATGAACATTTTTACAAATAAAAAATTATATTAAACATAAGAATACATGGAAATATATATAAGGTAACTAATTTGTAATTAAGGCAGTGGTTTTATCCTTTAGGTCATTCGTGAACATTTTTCTAATACAGGGGTCCAAATAATACATGCCAGGACTAAGGTTAAAATTACAACTGGAAGTAAGCTGCATAATAGCAGATTCCAAAATATTTCTTGAAGAGAAATCTTTCGATCTGGCAATCACTGAACTTTCAGTCCAATTTATCTGTGAGAGTTTTCACTTGAATGAATGAATGTAGCATTGGATGTTTGTCCAGTTTTGACTGAATACTTATGTTGCTTAATACGTACATCTAAATCTTTGCTCGATTGGCCAATATATATATATATATATATATATATATATATATATATATATATATATATATATATATATATATATATATATATATAATCATGAAGCTACAAATGTCGCTTAATATCAAATTCACGCTACCTCGGGAATATCTCCGATGGAGAATTATCACCGAAGGGGAATTTATAAGTGATAAATGGATTGGTACTGTCGGGTCGCGATCCCACGACACAGCACAGACCCAGCAACTCCAGTCGACGTTACCACTGAGCTATCAAGAGAGGTATAAGTTAATCCCGAGTTTTCTGTACTTATTTTACCCGTCGTGAGCGGGGAAATTGTACTTAGCCTTGGCACTAACCCACCTCTGCCACGGTAGTTCATTGGTACGTTTGGAGCACGCAGCTCTTATTATGAGTTTTTTTTTCACACCGTGATTTATATACAATCATGAAGCTACAAATGTCGCTTAATATCAAATTCAACCTACCTCGGGAATATCTCCGATGGAGAATTATCATCGAAGGGGAATTTATAAGTGATAAATGGATTGGTACTGTCGGGTCGCGATCCCATGACACAGCACAGACCCAGCAACTCCAGTCGACGTTACCACTGAGCTATCAAGAGAGGTATAAGTTAATCCTGAGTTTTCTGTACTTATTTTACCCATCGCGAGTGGGGAAATTGTACTTAGCCTCGGCATTAACCCACCTCTGCCATGGTAGTTCATTGGTACGTTTGGAACACGCAGCTCTTATTATGAGTTTTTTTTATCACACCGTGATTTACATACAATATTGAAGCTACAAATGTCGCTTAATATCAAATTCACGCTACCTCGGGAGTTGCTGGGTCTGTGCTTTGTCGTGGGATCGCGACCCAACAGTACCAATCCATTTATCACTTATAAATTCCCCTTTGGTGATAATTCTCCATCGGGATGTTCCCTAGGTAGTGTGAATTTGATATTAAGCGACATTTGTAGATTCATGATTGTATATAAATCACGGTGTGATAAAAAAACTCATAATAAGAGCTGCTTGCTCAAAACGTACCAATGAACTACCGTGGCAGAGGTGGGTTAATGCCGAGGTTAAGTACAATTTCCCCGCTCGCGACGGGTAAAATAAGTACAGAAAACTCGGGATTAACTTATACCTCTCTTAATAGCTCAGTGGTAACGTCGACTGGAGTTGCTGGGTCTGTGCTGTGTCGTGGGATCGTGACCCGACAGCACCAATCCATTTATCATTTATAAATTCTCCTTCAGTGATAATTCTCCATCGGAGATATTCCCGAGGTAGCGTGAATTTGATATTAAGCGACATTTGTAGCTTCATGATTGTATATAAATCACGGTGTAATAAAAAAACTCATAATAAGAGCTGCGTGTTCCAAACGTACCAATGAACTACCATGGCAGAGGTGGGTTAATGCCGAGGCTAAGTGCAATTTCCCCGCTCGCGACGGGTAAAATAAGTACAGTAAACTCAGAATTAACTTACACCTCTCTTGATAGCTCAGTGGTAACGTCGACTGGAGTTGCTGGGTCTGTGCTGTGTCGTGGGATCATGACCCGACAGTACCAATCCATTTATCTCTTATAAATTCCCCTTCGGTGATAATTCTCCTTCTTCTTTTTTAATTCTCCATCGTAGATATTCCCGAGGTAGCGTGAATTTGATATTAAGCGACATTTGTAGCTTCATGATTGTATGTAAATCACAGTGTGATAAAAAAACCATAATAAGAGCTGCGTGTTCCAAACGTACCAATGAACTACCATGGCGGAGGTGTATATATATATATATATATATATATATATATATATATATATATATATATATATATATATATATATATATATATATATATATATATATATATATATATATATATATATATATATATATATATATATATATATATATATATATATATATATATATATATATATATATATATATATATATATATATATATATATATATATATATATATATATATATATATATATATATATATATATATATATATAAATATATATATACATATATATATATATATATATATATATATATATATATATATATATATATATATATATAAATATATATATATATATATATATATATATATATATATATATATATACAGTATATATATATATATATACATATATATATGTGTGTGTGTGTGTGTGTGTGTGTGTGTGTGTGTGTGGGTGTGTGTGAGTGTGTGTGTGCCTGTCTCTCTCTCTCTCTCTCTCCCCACGTAATCATTTTCTAGCTTGGCTTGTTCGGCTAATATCTTGGTTCACTAAGTAAATTAAGAGGAAACTTTCGTAATAATGTTTAGAAAATTGTGCGAAAAAATTCCTGTTTGTAATCCTTCCAAGGCTCGGAATATGAGATACTGATGTGTCTTTCTGGAGACTGAAATCATAATACAAAAATTTTCCGGTCAAGTGGGCGGTAATACGATTAGGCTCAGAAGGCTTCGAGGCTTGACAGGCAATGAGGTTAGTGTCTCAAGGTCTTCTGAAATGAATCAGTCGATCAGTACAAAAGAGTGACTGGCTCTGTAAGTGCTGGAACTTTCGAGTTTGTTCGCTGCATAAAAGTTTGTTTAGAGATGGGCAAATGCAATAAATACTCTGAAATTTCCTTGTGATAAGTGTCATTTGACTGATGAGAGAGAGAGAGAGAGTTATTGAATAATAGAGTATTAGATGCTGATAACGTTATCTATAGTCGTATCTAACCTGTCGTCTGTATATATATATATATATATATATATATATATATATATATATATATATATATATATATATATATATATACATAAGTCCATGGAATCTACTAATCTTGGGAGGAAACGCTCTAAAAAATAATAAAAAAACAAAGGGAATAAACCATCAGGATCTTCTCTATCCCAGCTATCAAGACCATCAAGAATTTTCTTAAGATCCCTAGAGTGAAATGCAAATTTTGTAAGAGTAGGTTCAGGATGACAAGTATTAGGGGGAAGCCTATCCCCAGCTGACTGCTTAGCTTCAAAAACTCGATCGATCAGTTCAGCCTTTTCCTAGGGCCAGCAATCAACCTACCATTATCTGTTAGAAGTGATGGAATGGGAGACGAGCTTGGCCCAAAGATAGATGATGCCAATTTTGTCTGCCACAGATTAGGCTGAGTAATTCCTTCAAGTGTCCTCTTCAAAGAGTTATTGTAATTTCTCTCTGCTGTATGGTAAGTTCTATTCACAGCACGGTGAGACTCAATAAAACTGGTGTAATTTTCATTTGAACGATTCCGTCTCCATGTGTTGAATTTGGTCTGTTTGTCATGGTGATAGATAAACAGATGAAAATATGAATAAATTATAAAATAAAATAAGAACTGCTTTAGGGTAGTAATGCGTTGCATCTTCGCTTGACCTGTTGAGGTTCAACAGTAATGGTACTTGCAGCAGTTTCTCTCAAGATGATGACTATGAACCCTTCATATGCATGTGGAGTGAGATTGATCCTGGACCATTTAATTCTTTTTGTTGGAAATAACTAAAAACAAAGTAAGCACACACATTTAAATTTAGAAATCCTCCAATTAAGTTGAGATCTTTCAGTTCCTCACATGTCGTTTCCGGTTATAAAGGATAGTTTCTTAGAAGATTCTACTATAGATAACCAAAACAATATTTCACTTTTCAACGAAACAAAATCTTAAAGAAACTGTCTGTTTATCAGGGAGCAGGAGGACCAAGAGCCGATTATGAACCACGAAGAAATCGGTTCTCAGTTTCGTCAAGTTCTGGTAAAGGAAGAGTTGTTGGCCGTTGCTGCTAGAATAAAGGACAACTACCCTATTGCCTAGAAGTATGAGGTGGATCCTTTTCTGATGTTTTGACATTCTCTTCTAATGAATTAAGGTTCTGAGTCAGCTGAAATGAGCTGTCACTCATTTACCTAACTTTGTTGTTTTTATCTGACTGGAGTCAAGTATGTCCATAAGTTTGCAAGTCTGGTCGATTTCCTAACTTTAATATTTTTCCTGTAGCTTCTGAATAAATAGCATCGCAAATATCATGCGTCTGGTTTGATAGCATTATTATTATTATCATCACTATTATGAATCAGAAGTTGAACCACATTCATATGTATTTAAAGGACACATATATGCATTTCATAGCTTCAATGCTTTAAGATGTGATGAAAGAATTTTTGGAGCAAGATGGAACTAGGGCGAGAGACTTGATGTAAAATCTTTGTATTCAGCAAATAGTTTGATTCCTCAGCTATCTGCGTGAGAAGCCCAGCAATATTGCCGGTCAGGTGATCTCCAGAGAGTTATGTATATTCGTGAGTACGTGCGTTACTTTGATCTAGATTATGCCAAAATCTGCCCTAAAAGTGAGTTTGATCGTTCATTAACGTGATAGAACTGCAGTTGTCCAGTCGTAGCTTTGGAGTCGTTCCAGGCTTTGAAAATCAGCAGATAAGGTAGAGTTTCAAATCTCTGTTTTTATGGGAGGAAATTGAACTTGTGATTTTTACCATGATTTTCTAATCATTATGAACTTTTGAACTGGTGTGGGAGATTTAATATGAATATTCATACCTCTTTTATATTATTTTTTTGTTATGTTACGTTTGCCATATCTTGGCTATGCATTTTACACTTTTCATTATTGTGTTTTGCATTTCATATATTTTTGGGAGTTTTCTATCATGTTTAATTCTTTCGACAGATGTCTGTGGGCTTGGGAGTTTGAGAAAAAGGACATGCAAGTCATTTGCAATGTCAATCTCTTTATGTGGTAGACTGTTTTTTTTTTTACATGACTTTTATTTATTGATTTGTGAGTATGTGAGATTTTGGGGATTTCCAGGCTATTAGCCATAATGAGACTTCTTTAATCAGAAGTGTTTTGCAGTTTAGAGTTTAGTTATCTGACTCGGTAATTCATTTATTATGCATTTTAATCTTTGCTTTGTTTTATTCATTTCTTGTTGGGTTATTTGAATAATAAACCTATTTTTGTAAGAACGATTGTGTTTCTTTAAATAGTCCATTTAGTTGCTTTGTGGGAATGGGTGAGGTCAGAGAGAGAGAGAGGGATTCGGGCTGAGAGAGAGAGAGTCGATGCACGGAGCGAGAGAGAGTTGAGAGAGAGGAAAAAAATGTGAGTGTTATCATGGGTCGAATCTTCATACGTCTTTTTCCTGAAGAAGATCGTTAGGATTACGCTACGTACACTTTCAAAAAAGTGTTGAATCTGTTCCCGTAACAGATATTAATGGCGGCAGCGGTGCCTCATGATTTTAATGGCAGCGAGCGGTGTCCCATGTCTTTAATGGTGGCGAAAGAGGGAGATTGCTAATAGACTAATTGGTAACGTTGATACCCAAAGCGACTGGCCCGTGAGCGTGATGTGTGACCACTCAGTCTTAAGAGATCGAGTTTCATAGGGGGTCGTGATTACGTGTGAAATACGGGGAATTTTTTTTTTCCTTCTCTATTCGAGTACTGGGAGTGGGGAGTTGTGAAATAGATCTGGATGATCTCTAGAGCAATTTTGGAGTTAACAAAATACCCAAATAAGTGTGAATAGTGGCGATTGTGAGTTAATTACGCAAAGTGATGATTCAACAAAAATCACGCTGGTGTTTTTCTGCTTCGTCTTCGAGTGGGTGACGTCACAAGGTTAGCAAGTCGAGAGATAGGTGCTCCGTTTTCTGTTCAAATTGGTAAGTACCCCATTGTCGTAAGTTGCGCAGAACTCCGTTTTCTGTTCTTCTTTTAGAGGGGGTAACTTTTGCCTTTCTCTAGTGTTGCTTTTTGGTTTCTTTTTTATGTTGTTACACTCAGGGCGTGTGATTACTCACAAAATGCCGGACGATGCAGCAAGCACATCCCAATCAGTTGTGGTGCATAAAGTGACGAGCGTTAGCGCGGGAATTAATAATTTTAAAGGGTTAGTTGACGGGAAGCCAACCCAAAATATAGAAACTTTCATTGAGTCAGTGAACAATTATCTGAATTCCAAGAAAATTACGAATGGTGCTGAAGCTTTAACAGAGGCCAAATCATTTCTGGATTTAGATAAAGGAGATATTGGGAAACGGGCACGCAGTTTCGGGTTCAGAAGGTTTAAAACTTGGAATGAACTGCAGAAATTTCTACGAGCTACTTATGGCGGAGTTCAACGTGAATGTGCAGTTCGGAATTTGCGAGAGTTTCTCAAATTAAAGAAGGGCAATGATTCACTAGTCACATACAGTGCGAATTTATTTGATGCAGTAGTTGAGTTAAAGAAATCTATAACAGGCTCTCCATGGGTAACTGGAAATAATATCTCTTTAGATAATTTTGAAAGATTGTTACACTTTGCTTGCCTTTTAACGTCGGTCCCAGATGTAATTGTAGATAGTTTTGATAAGAGAATTGATCAGGATACAGACGAATCCTCTTTGTTTGCACAGATTAACAAAAATCTATCAAAATGCCCGACACTGGACAGTAGTTTTGTACAGGGAGGTGCAAAGATGTCAGCTGCGGTTTCGAAACCACAGAATAATGATAGTCGCTCGCATTCGGGAAATGATGCAACAGCGAAGACATGTGCACGAGTAGAATCGAAGAAAATTCCAGAGAGATCAGTCACAACGATACGTTGTTTTAATTGTGATAAACTAGGACATAATAAATCAAATTGCAGAGTGAGATATTGTTCAGTTTGCAAATCTTCAAATCATGGATGGAGATTTTGCCCAGCCACGAAGAATAGAGATTATTCAGGGAAGTCACGGGGAGGTTTTTCTAGATATGACAGGAGAATTCCACATGATGCAAGTTCTAGATACACAAAGGAACAGCAGAATTTTCACAAGATAAGTTCGAAAACGGACACAGGATAATGAGTAATCAGGTCTTAGAGTCACTAGAACCTAGGCCGATTGTACGTGGATTCTCTAATGGCAATGAAATTTCTATTTTCATTGATTCTGGCAGCTCAGTTAACTTAGTAAATGCTGAACTTTTTCACTTGAAGTTTCCAGAGTGCAAATTAGTCCCTTCTAGTGAGACAGTGTGTGATGTACAAGCGAGGAAACTGAATATTTTAGGTTCGTCAATTCTTACGCTTTGTATCGGTGGAAAGACAATAGTAGAATCATTTTTGGTCATAGAAGGATTAGCCTTAGGTGAAATGGTTTTGCTAGGACACCCTTCTTGCATGCGACATAACATCAACATTCTTACGGGAATTCAGGGGATTACAATAGGTGAGTCAGGTTGTTTTGTTCCATATATACACAGGAAAAAAACTTGTGAGAAACCTAAGACACAGTCTGAGACATGTGTAACACAGTCATTAGAGAGTGAAGATATTCCGCAAAGATCTTTCAAAGGATTTTTGTTGGAAAATATTGAATTGCAACCGCGAATTCCTACATTGGTTAAAGTGTCGCTGAAAGAGAAAAAGTTTCCTTCTCAAGTGTGCGTTGTTGAGGGAACCGAGAAATTCAAAGACGTTGTGAGTACGGTGTCAGTGAATGAAATTTCAGTCGCAGGCGTGACTTCAGTAGAATTAGTTAGCTATCAAGACTCAGTGAAAAAATATCACAAGGGTACTTATGTAATTGATTTTGAAGAGTTTAATGAAGAGCATAAATTAGTGAGTTTTTGTGGAGACGGGAATATGTTTCCTAACGAGGAGCAACAGTTCCGAAGTCAGGTTCTGCATGAACACTTGGCTAAAGTTGATTATCCTGAGTATTCAGATAAAGTAGAGAAAGTGTTGAAAGAATATCTAGATATCATTGCTTTGAAGGGAGATAAATTAGGAGTTACAGATGTTTTAGAACATTCAATCCGCCTAGAAAAGGGTACAAATCCCATATATATTCCAGCATATCGAATTCCTTTTAAGATCAGAGAAGAAGTAGAAAAAGAAGTTCAGAGGTGGGAGTCGGAAGGCATTATCAGACCGTCCAATTCTCCGTTTAATTTTCCTTTGCTTGCAGTTCCTAAGAAAGACGGTAGTATCAGAGTTTGTGTAGATTTTCGTAAATTGAATGAAAAAACATGCCCAGATAGATATCCGGTAGCTTGTTTGCCTGATTTGTTTGTTGAGATCGGTGGCAAGAATATATATTCATCTATAGATCTTATGCAAGGGTTTTTACAGGTTCCCCTTAGCGAGAGTAGCCGTAAATATACAGCATTTTCGGTACCAAAGGGACATTACGAGTTTAATAGGATGCCTTTTGGATTACAAGGGTCCCCAATAACATTTACTAGACTGGTTAACACAGTACTTCATGGCTTGTTAGGAAAGTCGGTGTTTGTGTACATGGATGACATTCTCATATGCACAGATACAATTGAAGAACATCTAAAGGTGTTAAAAGAAGTCCTCAAGCGATTACGGTTCGCTGGGTTAAAGGTCAAATTGGCCAAATGTGAGTTTCTGAAGAGAAAAATTGTCTATTTAGGACATGTTATCTCTAAAGAGGGAGTTAGAGTGAATGATGAGAAAGTTAAAGCCATTGTGAATTTTCCAGTTCCCAAAACCAGGAAACAGATTCGTTCGTTCCTAGGTATGTCGGGTTTCTTTCGCCGTTTTGTGCGGAATTTTTCTACAATAGCGTCTCCATTGACAGATTTGTTACGAGAAGACGTTAAGTTTGTTTGGGGTGATAGTCAACAATTAGCTTTTGAGAAGCTTAAGAACGCTTTGGTGAACCCACCAGTTTTGAAGTTTCCAGATTTTAGTCAACCGTTCACCTTAGTGACTGACGCGAGTCAGGAAGGTATAGGTGCGTGTTTGATGCAGAAATTTGAGGGGAAATTACACCCAATTGCTTTTTATAGCAGAAAGTTCAAAACGCGTGGTAGTAACGAAAGGCTGATGTCAGTTGTGGACAAGGAGGCTTTCGCAGTCGTCTCTAGCCTTGTTCATTTTAAGATGTTGTTGTTGGGAAATAAAGTTGAGATTTTTACAGATCATCAACCGTTGTTAGAGCTTTTTAATAAGCCAAATTTGTCGCCCAAGAGAGCACGTTGGTTCCTAACATTGAGAGATTTTGATGCAAACCTCAAATACATTGAAGGTAAGCATAATGTAGTTGCAGATGCATTGAGCAGATACTTTCCGGTCGAGGATGAGGAAATACACACCGAATCCTGTGTGGGAGAAGAGAGTAAATATTTGGTGTCTAATGTCTCTGATATAAGTAGTTCTGAGAGATCGCATGTAGAGGACATACACGTTTCTACAGTGCATACTTCGGGGAGAAATAGTGAGTCGGCAGTCTCGGGAGAGATTGTTATTCGTGATAGTGAGAGTAACGCTGTGTGTTATATTACGGGTGAAAATGTCACTTGGGACATAGGCTTGCTCGAACAAAAGCAAGATGAAGATAAATTGTTGTCAGATGCTAAGGCATTTCTTAGGGGAGTTTCACCGAAGAAAGGGTATAAGTTGCCTTTTTCTGGTCTAGAGTTGGAGAATAATTTATTGGTGAGGAAAGTTAAGTATAACTTGCGAAGTACTCGAAGCATGGGTGAGATTACACAAATCATCGTGCCAGAGAGTCTAGCACCACAAGTTCTAGACATTGTACATTGTAAATTTGGTTCTCCTCATTTAGGTGTGGACAAGACGTATGAAAACGTCAGGTCAAAGTTCTTTTGGAAAAATATGTTTTCCGCAGTAGAAGCCTTTGTGAAGAAGTGCGCTATTTGCAATGCGAATAAGCCAGCGACGACAGTGTCGTGTCGTTTGGGTTCATATCCCATACCACATAGGCCGTTTCAGAGAGTGCATATGGATATTCTGGGTAACTTCTCAGAGTCCGCTTATGGTTATAGACATTTATTAGTAGTTGTTGATGAGTTGACTCGCTTTGTCGAGATTTTCCCACTGAAGTACAAATCAGCTGAGGAAGTTGCTATAGCGTTCTTTAAGGGGATAATTTGTCGATATGGTGTTCCTGAATGTCTGATCACAGACAATGGTAGGGAGTTTATTAATAAGACTTTAGACGGTCTTGCTAATTTGTTGGGGATAAAGAAAGTATCTATAATCCCGTATAGACCTGAAGCGAATGGGTTATGTGAGAGGGCGAATCGGAAAGTAATCGAGGCTTTGCGCATGACGGTGGGTGGTTCCGATACACATTGGAACAGATCGTTGGATGAAGTGCGATATAGTATCAATACTATGATGAATGATACAATTAAGATATCTCCAGCAGAAGCTTTGTATGGGTACAAGTTGAAAGGACCTTTTGATTTGTTACCAGAGCGAGTTCAAGGTGATGTTACGGTCACTTCATTGATAAATACAGCGAGAGAAAGATTTGCACGTATCAGTAAAGAACTTGAACTTAGTTCGCGTGCAATGGTAGAGAAAAGTAACGCGAAATCGAGGGGAGTAGCTTTTTCGATGGGTGATAGAGTGTTTGTTAAAGTGAATGTTCGGAATGATCTGAATTATAAATTAAGTCCGAAGTTCCACGGACCTTTTGAGATTGTAGAGATCAAAAGAGGGAATAGATTTGTAGTTAAAGATGTAAATACTGGAGTGACGAAATTGACCCACATTTCGAAGTTGAAGAAAGTTGGGATGTAATGGAACATTTGTATATAGTTATGTAGTGGAACATTTGTATATAGTTAGAGGGATAAATGGGTTGATATTTGTATATATATGATATTTATTTTTTTTTTTGTCTCTTGTTCATTTTAGATGTTGAAGTTCTTAATCATTTGTTTTCGAATGATTTTAGGAATTGAGACATGGGCTAATTTCATACGAGATTTGACCCGTGTGTTAGTGTGTTATTGTGTTATGATGTGTTTTGTCATCTGACGCAATATGTGTGTTGTTTAGGATTTTTTTTGGGGGGGAGGTACTTAGTATATCGGACAGTACAAGTCTGATTTTTTTTTTTCGGGTTGGGAGATCGTATTTGAGTATTTGGATTTTTTTTTTCAGTTTCTTTTTTTTTTAAATGAAGGGAGCTGTGTTGTGAGTAATTGTAGTTGTTAAGATCGTGGGAGCGATTGCCATTACGTCAATTGCTATTTTGTTGAGAGTTAGTCAGGTGTTGCGAAATATTTGCTAACCGGAGTAGAACTTTCATGTCTTTTACGAGATATGATACCTTTTAGTGTTTGGATAGGATTCTCGAGTATTGTTTTTTCTGTTGGATAGAATTTTTTTTATGAGTGAGTTCCGTAGAGTTGTTGTGTGCTTAATAGTGAGTTGACTGTGATTATTCTGAGATACACACTTGGAATTAGTTCACATTGTGAGTGTTTGACTTTTGCATTAGTAGTTTTGTTTGGTTCAGTAACATGAAACCTTTTTGTTATTAGACCTTTTTCGAGTGCTTTTTGGAGACTCAGTAGTGACATGGGATAGATTAGAGACCATGTTCATTTTGGGAGATCAATATCAAGGTTCGGGAGTTGATTGTAAGACAAGTTGTATTTTAGTTAGAGAGGAGTGTGTGTGTGACAGTAGTATTTTCCAGTTGTGAGTTGTGTCTGTGGGTGGTTGTGAATTATCAGTAGTTCATAGACAGACTCCGACAGAATGTGACTTTAGACAGTTCCTGCGAGATTACCACATTGTGTCCACCAGTACTCTTCCTGCCGTGTTTTGCAAGGAGTATGCAGTTACAATGATGTGCCAGAATAACAAGTCGACATCATTCGTCCTTCGAGGATCCAAGCTGTTCGACTCATCCTGCAGAATCCTGTCTACGGACTTTCTCGTACTTAGCCGTGCTGTATTCAACAGTTCCGAGAAGATAATTATGCGTCATACGCATAACGAGCATTTGGTAGTGGCGGTACCTACAACCAAGGTGCCAATGACGGTTCCACTGTTGGAAGACATCGACGATTCCGTGGGGTTCGAGTATCAGGAATATATTATGCCGACAATTTTAATTGTCTTAATAGCTATTTTACTGATAATTCTTGTTGTGGGAGTAGTAAAGCTTATTCATGTTTGTAAGGTTACATGTAAAGGCTCTAAGAACACAACCCCAGTGACTTTGGAAGTGCGTCATGAGAGCAGTCCTTAAAGCTGCAGTGCAGTAGACATTGCTGATTGAGCATAGCCCTATCTGTTATGTTTTATACATATGCTTTTGTTTTAGTTTGCCGTTAAGGAGAGCGAGACGCTCTTATGGGGTGGCCGAGCTCTATTTAAAGGACACATATATGCATTTCATAGCTTCAATGCTTTAAGATGTGATGAAAGAATTTTTGGAGCAAGATGTAACTAGGGCGAGAGACTTGATGTAAAATCTTTGTATTCAGCAAATAGTTTGATTCCTCAGCTATCCGCGTGAGAAGCTCAGCAATATTGCCGGTCAGGTGATCTCCGGAGAGTTATGTATATTCGTGAGTACGTGCGTTACTTTGATCTAGATTATGCCAAAATCTGCCCTAAAAGTGAGTTTGATCGTTCATTAACGTGATAGAACTGCAGTTGTCCAGTCGTAGCTTTGGAGTCGTTCCAGACTTCGAAAATCGGCAGATAAGGTAGAGTTTCAAATCTCTGTTTTTATGGGAGGAAATTGAACTTGTGATTTTTACCATGATTTTCTAATCATTATGAACTTTTGAACTGGTGTGGGAGATTTAATATGAATATTCATACCTCTTTTATATTATTATTTTGTTATGTTACGTTTGCCATATCTTGGCTATGCATTTTACACTTTTCATTATTGTGTTTTGCATTTCATATATTTTTGGGAGTTTTCTATCATGTTTAATTCTTTCGACAGATGTCTGTGAACTTGGGAGTTTGAGAAAAAGGACATGCAAGTCATTTGCAATGTCAATCTCTTTATGTGGTAGACTGTTTTTTTTTTTACATGACTTTTATTTATTGATTTGTGAGTATGTGAGATTTTGGGGATTTCCAGGCTATTAGCCATAATGAGACTTCTTTAATCAGAAGTGTTTTGCAGTTTAGAGTTTAGTTATCTGACTCGGTAATTCATTTATTATGCATTTTAATCTTTGCTTTGTTTTATTCATTTCTTGTTGGGTTATTTGAATAATAAACCTATTTTTGTAAGAACGATTGTGTTTCTTTAAATAGTCCATTTAGTTGCTTTGTGGGAATGGGTGAGGTCAGAGAGAGAGAGAGGGATTCGGGCTGAGAGAGAGAGAGAGAGAGAGAGAGTCGATGCACGGAGAGAGAGAGAGTTGAGAGAGAGGAAAAAAATGTGAGTGTTATCATGGGTCGAATCTTCATACGTCTTTTTCCTGAAGAAGATCGTTAGGATTACGCTACGTACACTTTCAAAAAAGTGTTGAATCTGTTCCCGTAACATATGTAACAAGTCCACAGGAGCCATTAACTTGACACTGAAGCTTCCAAAGAATATGGTGTTAATTAGAGAGAAGTAATAGAAGGTAATGGGGAATACAGAAAGAAGAGATCATTTATTGAAATATAAACAAAAACTAACAAAATGATAAATAAATAGATAAAAATATTAGTAAATTATTAAAATACAAGGATAATTGTATTAGGGTAATAATGCATTGCAACTTCGCTTGAACTTTTGAAGTTCCAATTGGACGATAATGCGAATAAACATTTCTGCAATGTGGCTTGCAACTTAAAATGCCATGTTATCAATATCAATAAGAATAAATATTGCTGTAAAAAGACTCTACACTTATAAAAGTATTCACCGGCAGATGTACAACACTTTTCTACTGACCGCCAGGGGACTGAATGCTTGCTTCCAATACGAGATCTATGTGCCGAGGAATTACAGGACTCTCATATAATCATTTGGAGGACACTGACTGAAGTAAGAAGAAATATCTGTTTTTATAGTAGATTACCAATGAGGAATGTGTCGCTTGTCGAGAAAGTGCATGCAAGAACTAAGTAGGACTGCTTAACTAACACTTAAAACTTCGCAGTAATGCTCAGTCAAGCTCTTTTTGAAAAATCTATAATTGATTAAGTAGCTATTCCATCTTTCTGGTCTTCCATGACAAGCGATAATTGTATAATGAGGACATTTAGGGGCAATCGCTAAAAATATACTCAAGTCCCTATTATACGGTTACACGTCACGCGAGGGCTTTCAGTGGATTATATGATAAATAATTTCTAAATGAATTTTCCTCACATACACCGAGGCGTTTTTCATACTCACAAACACTAAGCTACAAATGTCGTTTAATATCAAATCCACTTAACCTCAGAATAAACACAGAAGGGAATTGATAAGTTGTAAGTCCACTTGGTGACGGATCGCTTATCAGTCATAAATTACTCTTCGGTGATTATTCTGAAGTTAAGTGAATTTGATGCTAAACGACATTTTTAGGTTAAAGTTTATTACATGTTTGTGACACTTTATATCAAGCCTGAAATTTTATTAGAAGTGGAAGAGGAAATCTTTCTTATGAAGGTTTTGAACATATGCAAGCTGGGTAGAAGACCAATGACAGAGTGTAGACAGCTGGAACTGCCTTAAGTCTACTTATCATTTTGGATTCTAACTCAACCTGAGAGAGCAAATTTTCTTTTACATCAGCATTGCTTAAAATGTTATACAAGATTTGGTGAATATTACCAGTAAGCCATATACAGTATATGACAAGTTCTGTGGTCACTTGTCTTTATTAATTTATATTTCTTTTTACTCAGTGGAAGAACATGAGCATATATTGCAGAGAGGAAGAGATTCATCTGCTCATCAGAGTAATGAAGGGCAGTCATTTCTTGGATATAGTTAAAGAACTACCAGTCAATGTACTTTTCATATCAAACTCCCAAGTAGATGCAGTACTTCAGACACTTCAGGAAATCCTTGAGAGGCGTCTCCAGAAAAACTAGGATTCATGTTACGCCTATGAAACTCGACAAGAAAGTCCTCTGAGGTAGGTCCTTCGTGGATGACTCTCCCTTTTAATCTTTGCTGTTTTAAAGTAGTTTAACAAGACAAGAGAATCACATTTATAGATTGAACAATTTCGTTTCCAGTGAGCAGTGCAAAATTATAATTAAAGTTAGAGAAATTGGGCAGATGGTGCTAAATTGCAATTGTAGAATGAATCAAATATTAAAAAGCATAAGTTGTAGCAACTGGGGGGAAGGAATGTTGCAGGGAACTTTTAATGCCATGTCCAGGGCCTAACAAATAGTGTTTTTTATACTCGCCATTACTCACTTAACAGTAACGACAGAGGAGGGAGTTTTACGGAGAAAAAAAAATTTTTTTTTAGCATGTGTATGAAGTCTGTTCAACTCTCGCAGCTGACACTTACAAAGAAAATGGAGACATTTCATGAGTGAGAATTCATAAATTCTGAATTTTTGGACAGGAGGTATTTACGAAGACTGTAACTTATTACAAATGAAGCCGCTACAATGTAAACTTGTATCTTGAAAGTTGTGATATTTCCACCTGATGAGAAATGGGAGGGGACAGTTAGTGAGATAAGTAGATGACTAGAAACAAAATAAGATGAAAACCGGTAGAAAGGAATAGAAGCAAAGATCAGAGACATAGGAAAACGACTTTGATTTAAATTTTGACAGAAATTTTCATATCCAATGCAGAAAAAAATAGAATCAAAGTAAGTTTCATGATGTCCCCATAGAGGAAGTTTGCAATGCTCCCTTGGCCCCTTGGCTGCACCCACTTTTTATCCTTTTACCTTACCCCCCTTTCTGCTTCCTTTCATCAGGATTACTGTCCAACACCTCTGCCTTTACATCCTAGGATAGCTGTAGGATTGTCTACCTCTAGACATCTGTATTTCTTCTCACTTAATTTCTGTATTTCTTTATCTTTCTATCCAAACCCCTTCTTTTCATTGTCTTAGGTTTAGTTTGACAGCCTAAATGTTATAAATAAATCAATCAAGTTTTATTATATTCAGAAGTAACTTGTTGGGAAGCTTTTGTGGAGTAGTCATTGTCTTTTTAACAATAAAAAAAGCAGAGCCTAGAGAGAAGAACCCTCATAAGATTTAGGTACTGACCACTGAAACATTCATCTCTTGTCTTTTCCCATTTTAGTTTTCTGTGAAGGCAAACTATTGTGCCAGCTTGTCTGTTCGTCTGCACTTTATTCTGTCCGCACTTTTTCTGTTCGCCCTCAGATCTTAAAACCTACTGATGCTAGAGGGCTGCAAATTGGTATGTTGATCATCCACCCTCCAATCATCAAACATACCAGATTGCAACCGTCTAGCCTCAGTAGTTTTTATTTTATTTAAGGTTAAAGTTACCCATAATCGTGCTTCTGGCAAAGAAATAGGAAAGGCCACCACCAGGCCGTAGTTAAAATTTCATGGGCCGCGGCTCATACAGCATTATACCGAGACCACCGAAAGATAGATCTATTTTCGGTGGCCTTGATTCTAAGCTGTAGTGGCTGTACAGCGAACTTAATTGCGCCGAAGAAGATTCGCCGCATTTTTCACTTGTTTGTAAACAGCCTGAGTGGTGTTACTTTTTGTGAAACAGGTGTACAGCAGGTATGAAGGTCCAGGGACTGGGGAGAGCAGGCGTCCAGAAAATGCTGGAAAATAACGAATACTGGAAGGATGCTTCTCTAGACCTTACTTGCAGATTGGCGGAAAACTTGCCAATGCTGGGAATTTACTTAGACCCAGATGTTGTGGAGAAGGTCACAGATTTAAATGACATCAGTTTTGCAGAAGAAGAAGCAACACCAATCGCGCAGGTCGGTGCTAGCCCTGATGGAACTGTGGGCTGTTTGTGGGTTGATGTCAAGTACAGGAGGCGTGGACAGGGAAGTCTCCTCGTCAAGGTGATGGGTCGACTCCAAATGTCTGAGGGGTATTTTCCTCATAGCGTTGTGTTCTACCATAATGATGCCTCTGCTAGAATGTTCGAAAAGCTACCAGGCTGGAAGAGAACCCACTGTGTCAACTGGATATATCCTGTTCAGTGAGGGGTCCTTTCGTCAGTCCAGATCCTTTGCATGGTTTGGTGTCTGTGTAATTCAATCCTCGTTTTCAAAAAAGAATCATGACTTGCTTTGATTTTCATCCTACTACTGTATTGTGATTTGAGGTTTTTGAGGTCTTATCTGATAGCCTTCTTCTTCTTTTGACCTTATTAGTCCCACTGTATAGCAGGGTCAGCCGCTCGAGTCAACTTTCTCCATCTATTTCTATTCCTTGTATCTTCTTCCCCAGTCCCATCTCACCCATGTCCCTTCTCGCCATATCCATCCATCGGATCAGCTGACGTCCCACACTCCTCCTCCCCCCTATCATTGGCATGTTCTAAGCTCTCTTAATTGGTTCCACCTCCTCTCTTCTTATTACTTGGCCATAGTATCTCAGACGAGCTTCCCGAGCCTTCTCCTTCACATTACACATATCACACCTTCTTATTCTTGACTCTCCTTTCTTTCCAGCAGTGATATTCCATCAATCCATCTCACCATCCTCATCTCGGGTCTTTCCAACAGTCCCTACTCTTTCCTCTTGAGCGCCCACGTTTCTGCCCCATATAATAGTACAGACCTTTGAGCCTTAATTGCATTTTCTTGTCTAAAACAATTCCAGTTACTTCTCTCCACTTTCGTCGTGCTTCTTTCACTCTCTGCCTCATTGCTTTCTCAGTACCTCCCTCTTCTCTTATTAATGATCCCAGGTAGTTAAACTCATGTTAAACTCATTGTTCTGTTTTAGCACTGTACCATCTTCCACATGAATGTTTATTTCTTGTCTTTCTTTACTACTAATCATCAGCTGTCTTTCCAGTGTTCACTTTCAATCCTTTCTTTTCTAGTGCTCCTTTCCATGCTAAAAACCTTTCTTGCAGTTCTTCTGTGTCTGCTATAATGACTAAATCATCAGCAAACATCAGTTCCCACAGTTCTGCGTTGTTCCTTCATTCTGATGTCAAAGTGTCTATAACAACGAGGAACAAGAATGGACTCAGAGCTGATCCCTGATGGAGGCCAAACTCCGCAGGGAATGCCTCAGTCTCCCCATATCTGATAGTGATGGGACTTAATATGTCGACTCTATACCATAAGAACATAGTAACACTAAGTACATAGTCAATTTTGAATGAGTGAATTATTAGCTTTTTAAATGTTCCTATTATTATTAGAACTGTTTTCACCTTTTCATTTGATGGTATTGTAAAACAATTCTATGTAAATTCCATTCAGCGCATAGAACATAACCAACTTAATGAAAGATAAAAATGACTAAAATTATAAAAATTCTCTCTTCTGGACGAATAAAATGTCACCCAAAACAAAAAATAATAATAATAACAATATACGTTTGCAAATCTCAATTGTTAATCCAGATACGAAAACTTTTAAAAATACTTCGTGTAATAATTCCCATTTCATGTCTGTCCTCTTTCAAATAATTCAGCACACGCCTCGACTTTCTGGTACCCCAGGAAAATTTCCTGTGCATTTCGTGTTTCATTGCTGGCCTGTGTAGCATAAGCAAATAGCTCTGCTCAGTTCGCGAAAAAAGATAAAAATCACACGAAGGTATTTGTGGCTGCCCACGGAATGCTGATACCAAATATAAAACGCCAGTGAATAGTAAAGTTCATGTGTAAATACTGCCGCAGAATCTCTCTCTCTCTCTCTCTCTCTCTCTCTCTCTCTCTCTCTCTCTCTCTCTCTCTCTCTCTCTCTCTCTCTCTCTCTTCCTGTTTATCAAATTGCATTCATTGCATCCATAATGACACTCATTTTCCTCAGGCGCATATAATTGATAACATTTTAATCGGCTAAAATCATATTAACATAGAGTTAATTCATATTTAACCAGATGCTATCGACTACAATAAAGTCGAAATATTCTTTGTAATTGCAAACTATGCAAAAGGCAATTAATATTAAGAAAACATCAGTAACTTAATCTCTTTATATTCACAATTACTGAAAAGTTATTCCTTAGTCATGGGTATTTATAAAACATGAAATCTGTTGCTATTTTTGCCTTTACTAAAATTAAACAGAAATCACTGAAGGGAAACTGAGAACGATCACTATCGTGAAGGTATATAATAATAATAATAATAATAATAATAATAATAATAATAATAATAATAATAATAATAATCCTATCAACTTTATTGCCTTACCTCAAGTATGATAGTTCTTTATTACATTATCTGTTTTATATAATTATTATTATTATTATTATTATTATTATTATTATTATTATTATTATTATTATTATTATTATTATTATTATTATTATTATTATTATTATTATTATCGCACTTACACATAAAATCAAAGCCTAAAGAACAAAACTAATTCCATACGAACTTACCAAATCCTGTCAATCACAGATAACGAATCAGAGAATTTCCATTTCTCTTCTTCACAAAATTCAGAAATATGTTTCAGGGTTTCGGGAGACAATTTTCTCCACCTCTTCTGTACCCCTGAGTATTTTCCTTGGTAAGATGTCAGCATTATTATCTAACGCTGGAGAATTTGCTGGAGAATTTGTTGGAGAATATGCTGGAGAAGGGAAAGGCTGTTGTTTGGAGCGAGTTATGTCCTCCAATATTTACAGGCATGTCTTGTGTACGTTCTGTCCGTGCAGGTGGGTCGTACTTATGTACGAATATACACACTAAGCTATACACAGATACACTCAGGCACACACTGGTACATTGGAGGTATATTAGGAACGTAATAAAAGCATTAAGTACTAAGACTTTGAGATTCAAAACGAACATATCAGTTTTTAGAGCAGGTCTTCTAAAATTTTGCATATGTGTATTATAAAAATATATGTTATAATTTACTGACACATATAAGTCTCTAGTATAGCTAATATTTTAGTATGTAATATACCTGTATATATAAAAATGGATGTATATCTGTATGTATGTGTATACTTTCCAGGATAACTCTGAATTGCACTGAGTAGTTTCAACCAAATTTGGTATACACATGACTTACTATTTGGAAAAGAATACTGTAGAGATAAGACTTCACTGGCACCAAAGGAGGTGGGGGTGGGAAGGGGGGTGACATCTAAAAATAACCAAAAATGACAGATATTAGTGTCTAATCCATAGTTTTCGAGGTTTCTGAGATGAATAGTGACATTTCTGATGCCCTTTAAGTCCAAGTTTAGCCCCGAAGGGGGGTGAGAGGGTGTAAATTATAAAATGTCAAAAATGCTGGGCAATGCAATTGAAGCAACTATCTTAACAGGAGAGGAGAGAGAGAGAGAGAGAGAGAGAGAGAGAGAGAGAGAGAGAGAGTAGAGGGGTGTTAGGGAGGAGAAAGGGGGGAAAGAATGAGAGAGAGAGAGAGAGAGAGAGAGAGAGAGAGAGAGAGAGAGAGAGAGAGAGAGAGAGAGAGAGAGACAGACAGAGAGACAGAGAGAGAGAGAGAGAGAGAGAGAGAGAGAGAGAGAGAGTTTATCAGTTGTCATTCAGAGTTTTCCCTGGCAGCACCGGATTGGTTAGCTAGTATATATATATATATATATATATATATATATATATATATATATATATATATATATATATATATATATATACATATATATACATATATATCATCAACCAATCAATCATTTCCTGTGGCACCCACGGCGATGCATAGGGCCTTGATGAACTCGTGCCGCCACATTCTGCCCTGGGGTAACTCCTCAAGTCTCCCCAACACTCGTCTTCTGCTTCCCACCTCATTGTCCTTAACCACCTCTGCTTTGGCCTACCTCTACCTCTTCTATATATATATATATATATATATATATATATATATATATATATATATATATATATATATATATATATATACATATATATCATCAATCAATCAATCAATCATTTCCTGTGGCACCCACGGCGATGCATAGGGCCTTGATGAACTCGTGCCGCCACATTCTGCCCTGGGCTAACTCCTCAAGTCTCCCCAACACTCATCTTCTGCTTCCCACCTCATTGTCCTTAACCACCTCTCCTTTGGCCTACCTCTACCTCTTCTACCAAGGGCAACACACCCCGGTGTATCTCGTACTATTCCTTGTCTTCTATACACATGGCCTAGCCACTTCCAGCGTGAGAACCTAGCATACTCATCGACCGGCTGCACCCCTGTTACTTCCCTAATTCTGTCATCTAATATCCTATGTCTCCAATTAATTGCTAATATTCTTCTGAGTGCCTTATTTTCAAATGCTAAGAATTTATTATCCGAAGTCACTGTACTGTACCATGACTCATGCCCATAAATCAAAATACTCCAAACCAATACCTTATAAATTTTGATTTTTGTTTGCACAGAAAAGTTGCTATCATTCCAAATATTTTTAAGCATTCCCATTGCTTGATGAATCTTTTTTACCTTTCCATAAATTCTGTGCTCAGAGAACCATCCTTATCCAAGCAAATGCCTAAATATTTAAACCTATCCACTTGTTTTACAACCAAGCCTTCAATTAGACAATCCTGTGCATTTTCAATATTCATATTCATGATTTCAGTTTTTCCACTATTAATAACCAAACCAACCTTTCGACCTTCGCTCACTAGACAATCCAACGCACTCTGCATCTTTTCTGGTCCCTCACAGATCAAAACCATACCATCAGCATAATCCAAGTCAAGAAGAGTCACATTTTTACCCCAGAGTATACTTGCATCCGTTTCTCTTTTAACCCTTCTCATAACGTAATCTGTGACCAATACAAACAACAGAGGAGATAGAATGCCACCCTGAATCACACCAGACTTGACTTCAAATGAATCACTCAAACGCCCACCAACCATCACGATGGCATTCCATAATGTCTCATGATTTTTTTCATAGTCCTTCTCGAAATACTACCAAAGGCCTTTTCAATATCAACAAAACAAAGACTCAACAGAGTTTTCATTATTTATATATATATATATATATATATATATATATATATATATATATATATATATATATATATATATATATATATATATATATATATATGTACACATATATTTATATATAATATTAATATTTTATTAGCAGTGCGACCTCTCTTCCTTGCTTTAATCGAAATATAAAAAGTTCTCTCTTTGTTAAAGTAAGAGGGAATACCATGTAGGAAGAAGCAAGCGAGCAGGAGTTATTTTGACCAGATCCCAACCATCAAAAGGGGTAAGAATTTTAGTTTAGAGGGATATCAGACAGGATAGATTTTGCTAGGACCAACCTTAGTCAGATTGTACCTTAAGCTCACTTTTCTATGACCTTTGTGCTGGCGAGTTTTTTGTCATTTTACAGATGCTACCTGCACCCACACCAAGTTGGCTTGTAGTAGGAGCAGAGACCAGTGGAGACTCAAGCTCCCTCGAGTTTCAAAAACAGACGCAGAGTAACGCCCGAGGGAACACGATATGTTTCGGGCAGCCCACTTAAACCTTTGTCTCAGTCTCGAATGTGGGGGAAGATTTGCCATCCCAACAGACCAAGGACTTTTGATGCAATTGATCAATGCGTTATCTATTCCAGCAGTAAGTCTGAAGGTGACAATTACTCCCAGCTTTCTTTCCCTTCAACTTAAAATCTAATTTTTGTGTTTCAGGTTTCCCTCTCTTAAACAGTCACTGACTAAGCAAATCCTAGCAAAACCATATCCCATTTATTAAGTACAATTATTGTTGCCTAGTGGAATTGCATAAATTATCCTCCATGGTGTTAAAGTAATATTCTTGATCTAAGATTCATCCCTTGCAGTTAATTAATGACAAGTAAAAGTTTCTATGATACTGGAATGTTATCTGGATACGTCTCTTCCAGAATTATGAACGCCTTGAACCTGACCACCCTCTTGTTTGGAGAAGAATTAGCATCCTTGATACCAAGAATCTCAATTCACACTCTTGCAATTGCCTTAGAGACGCGTCACAAGAGGCCCCGAGCCGTTGCGTTATTCACACCTTTATGTTGAAATATCTTGTGTCTCAAGTGGGACGAAGTCGGAGCTGTTGTTAGCTCCCATAAGAAATCATTTAATATTTTACTTTGTTAAAACTAGCAGTTTGAGTAATGTTAATTATCTGTCTTTTTTTTTAGGTAACTTTCAGTCTTAATTGACAGGATTACGTGGGTCTTAGGTTAAGCAAGGCATTATAAATCACTAAAACTAATAATTAGACTCATCAGCTGAAGGACCCACGTAACAATATATAAATATTAACAAAACGCAAAGTTGCTAATAAATCAAAGACTGCAAAAAATGAAAACCTGAAGAAGAGTAAAATACTCTACTTGAGCTATTATTTGAGATCTGTGATGACGAGCAAGCAAGCAGGAAGTTCCATTATCCCAACTCTTTCCAGTCTCAAGCATTGACAGATATAGCCTAGAACCTCTGGTAAGTAGTATTCCTTCTGTCGCTTTTGGGCGTTCCGCCTCATTTCTGTCCCCGAAACAGACTGCAATCTGCCTCCGTTCTAGTGCCTCCTTCTTCTAATTTTTTTCCTTGAAAAGTGAGAGCAATGAACGAAAGTTTCAATAATCTGCCATGACGCTGAAGAGAGAGAGAGAGAGAGAGATAAAAACTGTGATAATATTTGTTTCAAAATAGTCGAAAGGCCTGCAAATTTGTGGAATTCTTAGCCACTATTTCTGCTAAGCTTTTCTCCTTGAATAACGTAAATATAAGGAGACTTTCCTTCATCTGGCTTGTAACTATAAGCTAAGATGTCCCAAAACTGGAATAAAAGTCCCAGAGATATATTAGTTCCGCAATGTCAGGTTCTGAAGGTCGCTGGAAGAATGAGGTCTCGTCGACAGACCCGTCAGTGTTTTCAACTAGTAAAGATCCCGTGAACATTCAATTTAATGTTGCAGCAACTTCCCCTCCAATATAGTTACTTAATGAAAGTCAGTGACCATGTATTTGGCTTGTCCTGACTTTCATTTTGATAATCGTTTCGTGAATATACGTTGAAAATATTTCCTCTGACGTCATGAATGGGGAAACTATTGGGAATCATTTTTGTATATCAGCTAGTTCAGCTTCCTATACTATTTATTTGCTCATAATCTGTATCACATTCTTTATATGCCAAGTTACCAATGTATGATTTGCAGAGCAAACCCTTTATTCCTTTGCCTATGAAAACAATTATATTTTTAACCTGTTAGTAATATACAATGTTGAGGTGTTCAAATAATAGATATATTTCAGTTAGTTATAAACAGATTATCCGTACTATATAAAAGCTCAAATATATAAATATTTTTTACATATACAAAGCATACATTCCCGTTAAGCTGACAGTGTTTTGACTTTGTTGTAAGTTAATTTCCACTTTTATCAATTTACAAAATACCACATTGACCTAGTTATGCTTAAATAAAGAAACTTCCCGTGGGGAAAAATAGTCAAAAGAGACAGAAAATAGAATAAAAACATTCCATAACATCGATTAATAAAGCTTACTGATTTACCCCCAACAGCCATTCAACCAGTGATCGCCCATGCCAAAGCATTCACTCAACCTGATGGGGTTTCCATTTTAGTTTTATTTCAATTTCACTGTAAGCACCATTGTCTGGGTCTAGTCAAATGATTCTGTTGCTGAGTGGGAGCCTTTGTTTGGGTCATACTGGAATGTTTTCAGTGTGAGGTCTGTCGCATATTTTGAATTGTTCGTATGAAATCAAAGTTGAAGGTATTTGGTTTTAGATTTATATGTGATATAATAATAATAATAATAATAATAATAATAATAATAATAATAATAATAATAATAATAATAATAATAATAATAATAATAATAATAATAATAGAGAGAGAGAGAGAGACGGAATAGGCGACCTCTTTACTAAATATAAGAACTAAGACGATGGTTTATAATGGAATATATAAATGGAAAATGTAATGTACATATGAGACATAAAAGACTGTGAATTGCGAGAGAGAGAGATATAAAGTGTGTCTTTCATCACAGTTTACCTTACAATACTCGAACATTAGCAAACATTTTAGTGTTTATAAGCTTCCTTAGAATGAACCTCTATCAATTATTCCCAGAATTTTCTATTTTCCTCAGAAATTCTCGAAAGTTTCTTCAGTCTCGGTTTTTGTTGAATATACAAGTGCAAGATGCACTGTAATTTATAAGCAAACTGGTCTTACCTTATAACTTCATGTCTCTTTTCTAAAATTTGTGCAGTTTTCTGAGAAATGGTAAATATTTCTCTTTCATAATATTGTCTTTAAAATTCTTATATGACCTCAGGCCATGTTGTTTCACTAAGATTATTTAAGAGTGCGACTCTGAGTTTTTTTTTTTTTTTTGTATTATTTAAAACTTTACGAAATTTTTACTCTCAGAAAACTGACTTTAAAAGATTTCCTAACCTACTATCCATTTCAGGGACCGCAGGTCATCGTTTTTCTCAAATATCTTTCAAACTAATTGTTTGATCGAAATGGTACTTTGACACAGTGTACAAGACACCTCCCGCTAGTTTTTGGTAATGTAGTGCAGTGTCAAATGGTTTTAGTGAAGGCGTTTTTACTCTTGACCTACGTGGTGTTGCCAAGCATCGCCAAACTATGCATTCGAACTTCATTTATCCCCATCCCGTCCCTCCCTCTCCCTTCTCCTACTCATCCCTCCTTCAACCCACTTTCCTGACATCCCCATCTTCGCCCCCAACTTTCCTGTCTATGGGGAATAGCGGACGTTCGATTGCGTAGTTTAGGCCTGCTGACTCATGCGACTTTGCCTTTAAAAGTCAAGAGGAAGCGCCTTAATTAACACCATTTGACAATGCACTATATTACCAAAACTTAGCTGCAGGTATCTTGTACACTGTGTCAAAGTACCATCTCGATCAAACAATTAGTTTGAAAGATATTTGAGAAAAACGATGACTTGAGGTCCCTGAAATAGATAATAGTACCCTGATCCTTATGTCTTTAACTAATTACATCTTACAAAACAGGATGTTGACATTACCTCTTGAATTTAATGTATTTTTCAGCTTATCTGTCTTGCGTCTGCTTAGATAAAATTACATTACATAGATTTAAGAATGTTATAAACATAAATAACCATTTCATTAAAATCCTTCAGTTCAGATGATAATATCATAAATCTTACTTTACAATAGCTTACATTAAAATCATCTTTTTTTTTGCTAAAAGAGAGCCTATTACCAGGCCAATGACTTATCTAAATATACATGGCCAAGATTCGCTCAGAAAGCATCGCTTCAGAAAATGGTGATGCATTACTGACGTGTCCAGGTGAACTAGACAAATTCACTCCACCTGCAGCTTGAGATAAAAGAGTTTTATATCTCGAAGGCAGCAGATGCCTTCTGCATAATAGATCACCTCATGAATCAGATTTTTTCTTCCTTTTTTGTGACTGCTGAGAAGAGAATGAAATAAGGTCAGCGTCTGACTTTTTTAATTTCATTCTTCGCACTTCTTCTTCTTCTTCTTTTAACGTGCCTTTTTTTCCACTTGATTGTAGGTTACTCTGGTTTTTTTCTGTGGTAAACACATATATACACACATATATATGTATATATACATATATATAAATAATATATATATATATAAATAATATTTATATATACATATCATTTTCCCCTTCAAAAAATATAAGAGTTATTAAATGTATGCAAAACACCCATTAAGCCAAGGCAATGTACATGAACCAATAAAATGCAGTTGTTAGTTAGGAGTATACATCACAAACATAGGTAATATATCAATATGCCATAAACTGCAAAAAAAAAATTTACAAAATAAAGCAGTTAGGGAACCGGACAATGGAGTGTGGAAGTAAATGTGATTAAAAATTCATAATGTGAGGTCTTAAACAGACATAAACATCTGAATGGGGTGAGGGAAAAATTTCAATGAATCAGGGAAACAGAAACTCATTTCGTTGACTCTCGAGAATGTAAAGCAATTGAAGAGAAAGAGTTCCTGAATAAATATGATACAATGTAGGCGAATTTACAGAATGGGTAAATCAATTATTCGGTTTTTTTATCTTCGAGTGTTGCGTTTTCGTATAGAAATGTTTTATTCGGGAAATATGTTGACAATCACTAGATTGTAATAGAGTGTATGGTATTTTTTAATGAGTAAATGAAGTGAAGATAGAGGAAAAAATAGAGAGAAAGAGAGAGAAATAATAAACAAGTACCCCAATTAATAAAACAATACATTTTTTATAAATCATACGTCCATTAAAAAAGCGCAAAGTCACCAAAAGTCGTTTCATATGTTTCATTGGGACGATCAAAACGATTTCTGATTCCAGCGTCAATCCCAGACACAAACGTTCTTCCCCTTGACTCTCTCTCTCTCTCTCTCTCTCTCTCTCTCTCTCTCTCTCTCTCTCTCTCTCTCTCTCTCTGACATTTAAACAAAAGCTTTTGTCTCTCATCAGACGAAAACTTGGAAGCAAAGTCGATTGAGTAAGAGCTGCGTTTGATGCAAGTATTGATCCGGGATATAAAAGTCAATCTGAGTGGTCTTCAGATTGTGAAAAATCTTCTCTTTTGTGGGTTTTGTCATTCAAGGTGTTTTCATAAAAAAGGTTTTATTGTACTATAAAATTTACAATTATTTTAATGAGAACAATAATATGCCGATAGAAATTTGTTTCTGTTTCTGGGATTTATCATTTTAATTCTTTTCACAAGGAAAGTTTTACAACTATTAATTCCTAGACTATTAGATCTTGAAGCGGATTTACTTAATGTACTTTAAATTTAACTATTATATAAATAATGAAAATTTGTTCACAGTTTGGGATTAATCATTTAAGGTGTTGTCATAAGCAGAGCTTTAAAATCTTTATTTATGTACTGGACAATAAGATATTGTAGGTAATTTACTTACTGTACTAGAAGTCTAAATAATATCTAAAGGAGAACACTAAGATACTTAAATATGCACTTATTAATCTCATGAGAAAAGAGCTGACGTTCAAGATTTCACTACAAGAACCACGAAGTCAAGAAAACGTTTATAAGTGATTATTCTCGTAGTCGAACCCTTTCAGTGTCCTATAACGTCATCTCTTCATCTCCTTCAGCGTTCCTCTTCTTTGTTGCCTTACATAAGCTTCTCCTTTCTGCGTGGTGCCTGACAGCAGACGAGAAATACTTCCTTAATTAGATCTTCAGAGAGGACGCGAAAGGATTGTTCTCATTGTCTCCAAAGTTCGCAAATGGGTTGAATTTCAAGGAAGTCCGATAATCGAGTCAGCGATATAAGGAGTACCGACACCTACATGACACATACTGCTAAGAAAAATATAATACATAAAAGATAAGCAGCAAAACAGGTGGTCATCTTTTGGCTATAGAAAAATCAAATTTATTGAATATATATAAGTATTGGGTTGCACCTCCTAATCAGATACTGTAAGTAATACGTTTGTGTGCAACAAAGTTTTTGAAGAAAATGGTAAACATTTCATTTTTTACATATTACCCATAGAAATTTATTAAAATTGTGGAGAATATTCAATAAGCCCCGAATATTATATAAGAAAAGCATTCAAGTATACGTAAGGGTGGTGCTTAGCTTAATAATAATATTTTAGAAGAATATATTATTAATTATATATTAAGAGTATCTTTTCTTTGAGATTAGGAATTGCTCTCCACATTCACATGCATACAAGCAGGAACAGAGAGAGAGAGAGAGAGAGAGAGAGAGAGAGAGAAGTGGGGGGGGTGGGTGCTAAAGAACCCTCATCAAATATATTACCAATTCAGCGAAATTCTCATTTCCTTCAGCATTTTTTCTTGGATTAAAGGGAGAGAGAGAGAGAGAGAGAGAGAGAGAGAGAGAGAGAGAGAGAGAGAGAGAGAGAGAGAGAGAGAGAGAGAGAAAGCAGAAGTCATTCCTTCCCTCTCATCGCTCTACCAAACATTTCAGCTTTCCTTGCGAAGTCCAAAGTGACCCTCCAAATGATATTGCAGTTGACCCTTCATCAGTGAATTCTCTCTGACGTCTCGTTCTTGCACCAACACTTTTGCTTTTAAACTACCAGAGATAATAAGTTGTTGGAATGAATGAGCTGTCCGGATTACGACCTTCATTGCACGAGACGGTTGTTGAACTTGATCGTTGGTGAAGATGAAAACAGTGAAAGTTGATGAAAGTGAGGCGAAAGGTAACCGGGAAGAAAAGAAAAATATTTGCTTTTCAAGTCGGCTTCTGAAACGTTTGCTTTCATCTTGACTTAAAATGAACTTTGTAATTATGCATTATTAGACATAAATATAACATTTTTAACTCCGTCTTTACATTACTTTGAAGTCTTGCGGAGTCTTACTGGACTTTGAATTACATGCATTAAATTAGACCATACAATTTTCTCTCAATCTCTAACATTCACAGAACACACTCTCTCTCTCTCTCTCTCTCTCTCTCTCTCTCTCTCTCTCTCTCTC
Source organism: Macrobrachium rosenbergii (assembly GCA_039081455.1). NCBI lineage: Eukaryota > Metazoa > Arthropoda > Malacostraca > Decapoda > Palaemonidae > Macrobrachium > Macrobrachium rosenbergii. The sequence goes on from JANJGK010000002.1 coordinate 37,908,042, forward strand.
TCTCTCTCTCTCTCTCTCTCTCTCTCTCTCATATAATGGCTATTTGAGGCTTCTTACAGTTACGTAATTTTCTCTCAATTAATTTTTTACGTTTCTTTGTTTTCACTTTTCATCATGTCATATTTCTGATACTATGCTAGATTAATTGTTATAACATTTTCAGCCAATTCCTGTCTCTGTATCCATTTCTCTATGTAATGAAGAGCTTTGTGCAATGCCAAATTGTTATTGATGTGTCGACAAATACAACTAAGCTAAACAGGGAGTAAGCTACTTAAACGAATTGCAAGACTCAGTTAGTTGAGATTAAATTTGGACAGGTGTTCTCAAGTACATGAAATAACTATTAGACTGAGTGATTCTACAGACAGAATACCTATGACAATTTCAAGTGTGTCCCTTTCAAATTCACTGTTATTTAAAACACTTCTACTATTAACAGAACTTTTCACTTAACCTTTTGTGACTGATGTTGATATTTGTCGATCTTGAAGCACTGAAATCTAATTAGAAGTCTCAACACACTCAGTTAGTTTATATATCACGCCTCAAATAATTAATGGTTTGAATGGGTTCTGGATAGAAAATTTTGAGAAAAAATGGAGTTTACCAATATACTGACGTGGATGAGTGTATATTTTAACATTAAATTCATATATACTCATCAGATATGGTAAGATTATTTACAAATAGTGCAAAATGATGTCTGGGTGACCTGTCATGACAAGGAAGTAACAAGCAAATTTGTGAAATTGAAAGCAGCTTAAAAGTCAGGTTATAGTACAAACTAGACGAACATTATTAGTCACTTAAGAAGAGGGTTACACTGCTCATTCGAGTACCACAGGGCTGAAATTTTAATTATTATATCTAAATGTATTATATGTCACCAAAGCAAACAGGGAAAAAGAAAGAAATTCAACAAACATCTTTTCTGTAAACGAACTTATTCTTAGAATGAGCAATTATCAGCTGCTTCAAAACGGGGTTTCACTGCTCGTTTGAATACCAGTGGACTGAAATCTTTACGACTCTATCTAAACGTATTATATGTTAGAAAACACGCATGGAAAAAGAAATATGTAAAAAAGCACCTCTTCTGTAAAACCTTCCTCTTCCCCTTGTGGAACGAGCTTGAGGTAGCTCAGCTATGCAGCCCAATAAACGGACTTTTTACGACATAAAACAATAGAGAGATTTTATTTTGTCTGGAAAAATATGTTCCTAAGCAAAATATGTATAAGATACGTAATAGAGGTCAGGCAAAAAAGAACTTGAATGTGTTTTATTTGTTGATGCCAGTTTGACAGTCTTTTGTTAATAACAGGCAGAGGCGAGTAGTACAACTTTTGGAAATTACCTGTCGACTGTTTTCAGCAGAAACGAAAGCACTTATCTGATAAAATACGTATACAAAATAAACAAGAAAATAAAATAATTAAAAAGACAACACTGTAGAAGATATGCATCGTATTCTGTACGCACCTTGGCGTCTTACTTATTCATACATGATGATAAATGAAGATTTTATATTATTATTTTGCCATGTAATGCACAGTTCTCTCACCTTTAGAGACTTACTGAGAAACCTGAAGGCTCTAAAGATTCTGGCGTCATATCCCTCCTAAAGGAATATATATATACACACGCACACACCAATATATATATATACATATAGGGTGCGGCATAAGTAACGTCCTTTGTTTAAGTGGAACAAAATTAAAGCCATTTTGATTATCCTTTATTTTTTTGAACATGAATGTATTGCCACAGGTTAACAGATTAATATAATATATTAACAAAATTAATGTAATGCTTATTTGGTTTAATAATGTTCAATACAAATACTAATTGCTAACTCTGCAGAAAGACGCCTACTGGGTTTTTGAGGAGAACGCAGCAACGATTCTTGTAGTTCACTGGACTTTTCTAAGCTTGTTGCAACAACTGGCCTACCCGCTCTTTGAGCATCACTTACACTTCCTGTGGATTCAAGTTTTCTAATCAAGCTTGTGATATTTCGGCTTTGCACCCTTGGGATGTTAAATTCAGCTGATAACAATCTTGCGGTTTCAGCACCATTTTTATTGTTTTGGTAGTACAATTGAATTGCTTTTACTCTCTGTTCCTTTGTTAATCTCAAGGTTGTATAAAATATCTGAAAAAATGAAGATTTAGCAAATTAATTAAAGAAAATAATAAAGAAAATATACATTATAAGATATAAAATTAAAAAGGGCGTTACTTATGCCGCACCCTGTATATATGTATGTATATGTATATATATATATATATATATATATATATATATATATATATATATATATATATATATATATATATATGACACTCTCTTTCTGAGTTTATTTCCCTGACAAAAAATGTAATTTGTGGCTTAATATATGAGCATGCTTTAAAGAAAATCGGTCTCTATCTATTGGCTGTATTTTCCAATTTTATAAAAACAAATCTCCATGGTTTAATAATAATTAATAATTATACAATTTCAAATTTACTTCTTGGTTTCCGCTCTCTGGGGTCTATACGCTCATTTCGACGTCGACACAATTATGAGGTAATTAGAACATGAAAGGAATCCATAAAAAGAGGCAATTTTTATTTTTTTTATGAAATCTCACATTGATCGGTAATCGTCTTTTGGAGCTGCTTAAAAAAAGATTAAAATTAATCAAGTTCATCGTCGTAAGAACTTATTTTTCTCGTTTTGATATGATATCACTGGCAAGGTTTCAACCCTTCGTTCTTCTCATTAGAATTTCTTTTCAGTTTCCTTTTCCCTTGGTGATGGAATAAGACTTGTCTCCGGAAAATTTTCAATTTGCTTGGAAATGATGGAAGCCTACTTTCACACGTATACACGCGCATATATATATACACACACATGCGCACACACATACACACACACATATATATATACATATATATAACTTAAAAACCTAATTGGTTTTTAAGATTTATTTTTTCCCTTAACTATCGATATTCAGGACACAATCTTCTTTTAGAAACAATTCGTTTGCCAAAAAATAAATTAACATCTGGCGGAGAGTTTATTCCTTTAATGATTAAAAATAAATCATTTTCTAAAGCAATATAGCCAACACCTATGAAGTTATTTGCTCTACAATGAAATATTATTGTTATTTTGAAATAAAAGACGTACACTGCAAATTGTGACCCCTGAAACTCTACTTAATAATAGTTATGTATGAAATGTACGAAGTAAAGAATGTAGGTTAAGTCATTTATTAAATACAATATAGCAAATTCAATATTAAATAATTATACTTGACTTTGCACAGGAAATCCTATGAATACTTTTACAAAAAATATTCTTGCAATGCTTGTGAATCAACTTTAAGAATCTGACACGGAAATAAAGAACACTAAAAAGAATATCATTTTGTCTCAGAAACTGACCCCACCTGAAGAGCCAAGTATTTCCGGAGTTCTAATTGCACCGGATGTCGCTTTGCAGGATTACCTGTGTCTTCCCTGTATTGATCTTCTTTAAGATAAGTCTTCTCACGATATCCGGAAGAGTTGGTGAGTTTTCTATCATATCTTTCTATATTTCTTTCTTTAAATGTTAAAAGTAAAGGAAACTGATGAAATGTTTCAGTATCATCACTAATAATTCCCTTAGATTAAAACACGTTTGGAGTGTGGAGCAGTCTCCCTGAGGTTGCTGTGCAATTGGAACCTCAAAAGTTCAAGCGAAGATGCAATGCATTACTACCCTAAGGTAATTCTCCTTGTATTTTATAATCTACTTTCATTTTATCTAGTTATTAATCATTTACTTAAATTATTTTTTCTTTTATAATAACTCATCTCTTTTGTGTGTGTGTGTGTTCCCCATTACCCTCTGTTTCTTATTTCAAACGAACACCATATTCTTTGGGAGTTTGATCTTCAAGTCAGTGGCCCCAGCAGGCTTGTGCCATATGAATAGAATTCATCTTCCGAATAATAATAATAATAATAATAATAATAATAATAATAATAATAATAATAATAATAATAATAATAATAATAATAATAATAATCAAAAACTATTTTACAGTTTTCTTCTGAAGATGGAAAGAGAAACCCACAAGATTCCTGTGTATAACTTGTTTACTTGTAAATATTTACATGTTACTTTTAAAAAGTAACATGTAAATGTTTACAAGTAAACAAGTTATACACAGGAATCTTGTGGGTTTCTCTTTCCAATAATAATAATAATAATAATAATAATAATAATAATAATAATAATAATAATAATAATAATAATAATAATAATAATAATAATAATAATATATTCTTTGGGAGTTTGAACTTCAAGTCAGTGGAACCTGCAGGCTTGTGCCATATGTATAGGGTTCACTTTCTGAATAATAATAATAATAATAATAATAATAATAATAATAATAATAATAATAATAATAATAATAATAATAATAATAAATCGGTCTGACGCCCGAAATGAGTTAATACTCAGCCATCCTGACGTCGTGCGTATTATAATTCCGCTCGAGCGAGGGAGCTGGACATTTAATTCAATCTAATTCAGATTTTCGTTCGTTTGTGCCAGGTTTCTCAAGGCGGACTTCTGCAAAGAGCAATATCCCCAAAACGTGAGGCAGCACTGAAATGTAGGGAAGGATTTCTTGCACGAGTGAGGCACTGGAGGAAATGTGATGCAGCCAGGAGTGATTGTTGCTCCTGCTTTCTCTGTTTTTTGTTTCATTATGATGATGTTGTCATTGTAATTTTTGTTGTATAACATTGTTATTCGGTATGTTCATGCAGATTTTCTCATTAATTGTTTGCTATTTTAATTGTAAGAGTTCCGAAGTCTGCTGATCATGTGGAATTCAAATTTATGTCTTTATTTTTAAGCCACTGACAGCTGTTAACAATCATTATGTACTGTATGTATGCATGAAAGTATATATATATATATATATATATATATATATATATATATATATATATATATATATATATATATATATATATTTGTACACATATATATATACACACACACACACACGAACACATATTTCCTTGAATTCTGCGGCCTTCTGATCGTTGCTCAACCTCTTATTAGTTTGACGGCATTTTCTGAACCTTCTAGGTTCTTCCACATTCAGTTGATGGATAAAGAAACGAAGATTAACCCTGTTCCATTCCCTGGGAAGACAGCGCCGCCACTCAAATCGGGTTTGCACTGAAGGCGGAATGACGACAACCACATGAGACAAAGCTGCTGTCTATGTCATCAAGGATAGAAGAAGTGAGTGTAACTTAAAATTAGACAACACTTTGAACGACGCTAGTTAGTTCAAACCACTCAATAAGGACCCAGATAGATAGAGAGAATATAGAATTTAGGCCAAAATCCAAGCGCTGGGACATATGAGGTCATTCAGCGCGCTGAAACAGAAATTGACAGCAAAAAGGTTCCAAATGTGTAACAGGAGGCAAACAGTTGCACCAGGAATCTATTGTTAGGGAAGGGTGTAAAGTAGGGTGGGAGAGAGAGAATATGAACGGATGTATAGTACCAGGAATGAAAGGGGTTACAGCTAGGGGCCTAAGGGACACTGCAAAGAACCTTAAGTAATGCTTACAGTGCACTGCATGAGGTGCACTGACGGCACTACCCCTCTACGAGAAGTAAGAACCCAACAAATTAATTAAAGCCTAAGTACTACGCCTTGCAGAATGTGCCAACAAAATGCAAAGTGAGATTGCGTTCCAGAAAATAGTTAGTGCAACCGTGATTTTAAACCGGGATGTTGCTATGGAACGATAAAAAACACATAAGACAGGGAGGGAGGAAACCCCATCAGACCTATATTTCACAGATGACATCGGCCACCTACTAATTGGCAAAGGAACTCGATGAAGTTATAACCCCAAACTTTCCATCAAAATGCTCAGTATAGAAGTCATCGGTTTCCTCCATGGCACAGAACCAGAAAACATCATCGCCTCTCTCGACGTAGAGAGTTGGTTCACGAACAACGACTTTTGTCAATCATCAAAAACCACGTATATACGCGAGGTACAAAGGTGATATTATCATGACAATGAAGGAGAAAGACGAGCCCACAAAATTAGCCAAAGAATTTAAGAAGAATTCCTCCCTAGATTTCACCATAGAATTCAGCAGGGAGAAAACTCTTCCTTTCCTAGATATCCACATAAAACAAAAAAGATGCCTGTGTTAATTAGGAGAGCTGTAACCCACCTTGAATTCAAGAGCCAAACAGCTCTTGACAAACAATGGATTTCAAGATAAACTGATCGGAGAAGTAACAAGAAGAAGAATCGAATAGTTCTACACCAACGAAACCAGCAAATCAGGTGGCGACAATAAAAAAATATCACTATTTATGATCGAACCGGATACAGAGATAGATTTGAGGAGGAGAAAAAGCCGATCACCAACATAATCAAGAGAAGAATATATTACCTAAAACCCCTTCGAACGGGGCAACTTATCCGTTGGAATTGCTGTTTCCAACAGCCATTTAATAAAGGATTATATAAGCTGTGTTGTTTATTTCAAATCATTCATATGCAAGGCCATAATAATATATCACATTATAAACCTTCATATGTATATATATATATATATATATATATATATATATATATATATATATATATATATATATATATATATATATATATATATAAGGTATTCGTAAAGCGCGCGAGTGCGCGTCTACACATCTGCGCACGCATTTAATCAAGCTCCTCAAATGACTAACCGGCATCTTATTTACTTGTTATTTGACGAACCATCACAAAGACGTCTCCGGGATCCCATCCTGCCTGTGACTTTTATCTAGTATTTATTGTGTTGAGCCGTGAAATTGACGCATTTTAGGTAAGGTTTAGTTAATGCAGTTCACTGAATGAAAAATGATGTTAATTCATAGTTCATAAATACTGTCTGGTTAAGACGTATTTATTGAAATAAGTTGGTGATTTTCGCTAGGGAAGATGGAGGAAATTAGGGAGTCTCTGTTCAGAACCGGTTCTTCGCGATTTGCATGTTATTTTATCTGAAGCAACCTTATCATTAGGACATTATTGACATAGAGTCGTATTTAAGAACATCAGGATGATTTAACAGCATGAGGAGGATTTTCATTAAAATTTTGGTCAGTTAGGTTAGCCTAATTATGTTGGCTTTTTTGTTCCTGTGGCCTTAACCCCTTCACCCCCCCCCCCCCCCGTCACTGTATTTCACTATACAGGTATTTTTGTTATTGTATTAATCTGGTGATATTTTCACCAGAATGGTAACGTATCGGCTTTGTCATATGCCTAGCCTAGTCGAACCTGGCCAAGAAATGGATGAGACTTTAAGAAATGTCAACAACTAGGGTTGATGATGGGCGATATAGGCCTACTCATTCCGCAACATTTAAATTTTCTCTTTATTTTGTAAGCAAGTAATTTTATTTTAAGCCTTGATTTGACAAGTATAAAACAAATCTATGTAATTAGGCTTATGAGCTGCTTGCTTCGTTTTAGTTTTTAGATTCTGCTACTGATTTTGGCCACCAGCCTAATTATGTATACTGTCCGTGAGATTAAAATTCTATATTTTGCTTCTGTGGTTTCTTTAAATAAAAAAGACTGGTTTTTGCATGACAGTTTTAACCTAACCTTTGGCTCTATATAATTGTATTTAGGAGGCCATATCAACTGTGTGACATCTCAGTGCAGTTATATGCCAGTTGTTGAGCTGTGGAAATAGGCCTAGCCATGGACTTTCGTTAAATGTACATTTTTTCTCTTTAAAATGTGTGTAAATACTGGTACCCTTAAATCAGGTTAAACTAATTAGAAATGTAAAATGTGTGAAAATACTGGTACTCTTAAATCAGGCTAACCTAATTAGAAATGTTAAATGTTTGTAAATACTGGTACTCTTAAATCAGGCTAACCTAATTAGAAATGTAAGTTACTACCTAACCTAACCCATTTATCATAGGTTTTTACAAAGGTATGCTGTACTAACTGATTTCATGTGCTTTTTTATTATTTTCATTAAATCCTTGCCTGTGCAAATGCAGTTGAGTAATAGTCAATTCTAGAAACTGTTTTGTTAAATTCTTACATCCTATTTTATTGGGAGTTAACTATAGTCTGTGGGAGTATATGATGCTTACTTTTACAACTTGCGCAATTGCCAAAGTAACTATGACACTTTTTGGCAGATGACAGTCTTCTTCAGTGCCATTAATGTTGTAGTTATGGGATGCAAGCTGGCCACCATATATATGCCCACATGTCTCAGACATTGACCTGAACCATTTTACAGTACTCTGACCATCACAGGTTTGCATTTGAGATTCTTTGCATGAATGTAGGCTACCTGCTGCATTGCTAAGAAAGAATTTGTAAAATACTTTGCCATAAGTAACTGATACTGGGCAGCTGTGTAATGAATATACAGTTGCCAAAGACTGAGGTCAAACAGTGAAACATTGTAAATATGGTGAGAAATAGAACTCAAGATCAAGTGGTGTGTCATTAAAAGCAGATTTGCACAAGTAAAGAATTGCAAGTCAAGCTTTGTTTCTTAATGAAATGCCTTGTCTGACTTGGTTGCAGATTGGTGTGGATTGGAGATCTCTCCAATGGCCAAATCATGACCTTTTGGGTAGGTATTGCTTGAATGCCCAGGTAGCATGCGAATTGTCTGTGAAAGTGGATTAGGTGGAATAGTTTGTGAGGATGATCTAGGAGCCCAGGGAACAGGCTTATATCCTGGATGTATGGATGCAGTCCAATGCATGAGGGGTGAACTTGAACACTCTCGCAGCTGCTTTCGAGGTTCAGGTAATTTTCCATGGAAGGGGAGGCTGACAGGTTTTAGTGTTTATACAGTTCTTCATCTTCAGTGGTTGGAGTGGCTGTCTGCATTGGTATGTGCACCATAAGAAACTTTTTGTAGGGGGTTAGTGCTGTCAGTGCACCTTCCAGGGTGCACTGTAGGCATTACTTGAGGTTCCTTGCAGCATCCCTGAGGCCCCTTGTGCTGTACCTCCTTTCATATTCTCATTCATCCATCTTATTATCCACCCTCTCCTAAAAATGATTTCATAGTGCAACTGCAAGGTCTTCCTTCTGTTACACTCTTAGAACCATTTTGCCCTCAATTTCCCTTTCAGTGCTAAATGTCCTCATAGATCCCAGCCCTTGGCCTTTGGCCTAAATTTAATATTCCATTCCACCCTTAGAAACTTCCACCATGAATTTTATGCGGATATGATGACCTGGAAAACTGTTGGCAATGATGCCTTGTTTGTTTCAGTTCAGTAGTTGAGAACCTGCCTGGCTCTGCATTCACACTTGGCTGCTGAGTGCAAGGGTCAGGAGGAGTTTGGTGTGACCTGTCTTGTGTTCATACTTCTCGTGTGATAGTTCAGGGGAGTCTCTGGTGAGTGTCATAAGGGCTTATACCAGCCAGTGGAATGGAGGTGAAATCTGAGATAAGATGACAAAAGACAGGTACAGCGTAATGTCTTGGAAAGTTTAAAATTCAAGCATGGCGTCTTTATGCATTACCCTACGGTGCCCTACTGTGTTGTGCTGTGGGATGAAGCAATTTAATGACCCCATTTGGATCACTGCTTTTTTTTTTTTACAGTGATCTCTGCCCATCAGTTAACTTATGTAAAAGTGAGTAAAGCTTAATAGGAGAATTGTCAGTTATCCTTGGCTGTAGTTATAAAAGATTGTTCGTCCAGATAACTAAGCTCTGAACTCTCATGGGACTGGCCAGACTTTGCTGTAATTATAGGTACCCACTCAGAGGCTATACAGCAAAACAGAGTAATTTGATTTTTTAAGTAATTTATGTGAGTGGTCTTAGAATTAGGGTCCTTTCTTTACCCATGAATGCTGGGGACCATAGTCGTTGCATGTTACAGTATTTTATGTAAGGAAATCGAATTGATCCCTTTGTGTGGCAGACAGGTTGCCAGATAGTTGTCTGATGTACAGTACATGTACCTGGGGTGGCCACTTGTGGTACTGTTTTTTAGTGATTAGGTACTTAGCTGTAGTATATCTTTATCAGCATGTGGTTGAATTGTCAGCTGGAGCTAGAGTGGTTTCCATTCATAGTGTGGGGAACGAGTCTCTTGTATGATTTACCAAATATCAGTTGAATTTTTTTTTTTTTTTGGTCTTCCTTAATGCATTTGGTATTTATACATCATTGTATGCATGGGAGTTAGTTTTACATAAAAAAAGTAGTAGAATCTGAACTCCTTTGTTCCTTGGTTGTAGATTACTCAGTTTTGTATCTCATTTTAAATGAACTCAGAGTTTCTTTATTTTAATTTCAGATGGCTCCCAGTGTGGTGGCTGTAGATCTTTTTGCAGCTGGTGCTGTGGAATGCTTGGATGACAGATGGTGACATAGATAGTGGTCCCTAAGGCAAGTCTGGATTCCTCTTTTGTCTCTTTACTACATTCTTGCCTCTGGCCGCCTTTTATTGCTGAATTTAGTGGCCATGCACAAATTCAGAATGGTTCGGTGTGTTGTTAGTGAAAAACTTTTGAAGATTTAAAAAGTCCATCTGACAAATTTCAATATTATTGGGCTGTTGGAGGAAGAATGTATTAGTAGGAAGTATACAGGGATTTTGTTATGCACTCTATTATTGAATGCCATTCTAGCAGTTTAACTTAATAGAAAGGTTCAGTCAAAGGGGAATTTTTGAAAACTGGGTAATCTTAGACTTTGTGAAAGTTACTTTCGATCATCTTACTAGAAATCTTTTATCCTCAGGAAAGTAAACCTTTATTAGTAACATTCTGTACACCTCAGTATTTTAAAGATATTAAGTGTGAATTCAAGACAGAACAGCCAAAAAATGTGACATTTCAGCTAACAGAAAATCTGTCAAGAACTCTGTCACAGTAGCCTAGCCTACCAAAACAGTATGTTCATTATCAAGTAACTGCTGTCATCATACACAAGACGTCTAAAAGTACCGTAATGTGTGATGCGTGTAACTACAGTATATAATGAATTTTGTGCATATATTGTTACTTGCAAGCCGTGGCCATACAACAAGCTGTAATAAGTTGGCTGACAGTAATAAAAAAAAAAATTGAGAATGAAAAGATTGGGAATACTAACCTTAATTATATCCTTTCATCAAGTTACTGTAAGGCGTGATTATACTCGGTTAACCATTAACTACATTTACTCAACAAATAATGACTATAGCTCACAAATTAATTATGACCATGGGCACACGTGGGTATTAACTGATACAAATAAGTAAGTATTTAACGGTGCTGTGAAAGAGGAAATTCCTTTGTCCCGTCGCATGTGGATGTGTCCAGGTGACAAATGAGAGTACAAGCTGAGATTTGTCGTACATCACACACAATAAAGGCATCCCTCTGAAAGAAAGAAGTGTTGAATTAACCATAGGAATAGCATGCATTGAGGCCCTTACTAGCTCTTGCTCTGAGCACCCGCTAGCTCCCACGAGTGCCTGCTAGCTACCACAGACGCCCACTAGCTACCACAGATGCCTGCTAGCTACCACAGACGCCCGCTAGCTTCCACGAGCGCCTGCTAGCTACCACAGATGCCCGCTAGCTCCCACGAGCGCCTGCTAGCTACCACAGACGCCCGCTAGCTCCCACGAGTGCCTGCCAGTCACGAGCTCTTATCTCAGTTGGCGCCCAGCACTTCTGGCGCCAGCTACAGCTTGACACCAGATCATTCTCTGAGCATTCAATCCCCTTCCAGCTCTGTGGGAGGTCTCTGTGCTTTTGTAGTTTTTCAGAGGACTATCCTCTACATATGGTGATAGAGAGAGCATGGTGGGTAGACGAGAGATGTAGGTGCAGGCAGAGAGGAGAGAGACTCTTAAGCAGTTTCACATCACTTGAGCATAAGTTGCAGTCAGTAAGTCAGTGTTACTGATACGGCAAGATCCGTTTCATTCGCTCACTAAAACATATTGCCCTCATGGACTTCTAATTTAGGACACAATCAGGATTAAGAGAGCTGTTTGCCTTCTTTTAAGTAAAGCTAAGGACGTCATAGTAGCCTCTACCTCTTTAGCTTGCATACATTTCATGCTTCATACATCCATTCTGCCTTCGAACTATTGGGAATCGTTTTCTCTCCATTTTTCATGGAAGCTGAACAGTGTTGAATCTCTCAGTGCCTTTAGACTATTTCTAGTGACTGGCATGGTATCATGGAAGGAAGCGTAGAGTTCTTTTTCCTACTATCTCTTCACCTTGTAATAAGGTGTCAAGTTTTTTTGCGGAGCCAGGGGGTACTGTACATTGTACCTGAAGCACGCACCACTCTGAGTGGATGGTTTGTGGTTTTATCGCAGCGTAGGTGACAATGTTGTCTGGTTGTTGTTATTTGATGCTACGCCTAGGACAAGGGCGAGCACCTATCATGCTTTGCTAGCCATCGGAGTACTTCCTTCGCTGCAGAGTTCCCACTAAGTAGGAGGTGACCCATGGCTATACTGCCACGCCACTACAAGTTAAGATGAGCACCAACCAGAGGCAGCATCCCAGTAGTTCTCTTATCTGATAGGTAACGACAAGCATTGGTTTTCAATGCTAGCTGTTTTTTCTGTTTTCAAATTCATTACATAATGTTTTTGGAGTAGAATATGTCCATGTATCCCACCTATCAATGTGGGAATCAGCTATGTAATTACTTGGTAAGTTACTTATATAAAAAGAATAAAATGGTTCCTCGCTGGGTGAGCGAGTTCCGTTCTCCGCTACCACTCTGTTGATCGCGAGTTCGAATCTCCGACCGGCCAGTGAAGAACAAGAGGAATTTGTTTCTGGTGATAGAAATTAATTTCTCGCTGTAGTGTGGTTCGGATTCCACAATAAGCTGTAGGTCCCGTTGCTAGGCAACCAATTGGTTCTTAGCCACGTAAAAATAAATCTAATCCTTCGGGCCAGCCCTAGGAGAGCTGTTAATCAGCTCAGTGGTCTGGTTAAACTAAGATATACTTTTTACTTATATAAAAATGACATTATTATAATAAAATAAAATTTTATATATACTTACCATGTAATTACATGATCGAAGCCCTCCCTCCTCCCCGCTGATGGACTTAAGACATGAACAGATTGAGGTTACCTGCTAAAGTCGTTCCTAATATTCCCACTAGTGTTACCCGGGAAATTTTTAATTCAAGCTGCGGTGTACATGAACTAAAAGCTATGTAATTACTTGGTAAGTATATGTAAAACTTTATTTTATTAAAAAAATTTCATTTTCGGCCAAAGGCCAAGAGCTGGAACCTCATATAAGCTCACTCAGCGCTGAAAGGGAAATTGAGATTTAAAAGGTTTGAAATGTGTAACAGGAGGGAAACCTTGCAGTTGCACTATAAAACTAGTGTTAGGAGAGGGAGGAAAGTAAGGTGGAAGAAAGAGAAAATGAACCAAGGTACTATACAGTAAAAGGACTGGAAAGGGTTGCAGCTAGGGGCCAAAGGGCACTCCAAAGAACCTTAAGTAATGCATACAATGCACTGCATGAGATGCACTGATGGCACTATCCCCCTACACAGGATGTTTATAAGGAAGAGATTGAGGTTTGTCAACTTTCACAACTTGTGAAGAGCAACTTTGTCACAATGTAGCACATTTATCAAGAATGCTCTACCATTGACATACATAAGACTTGATCCCTAATCTTTATTTACAGCATACAACACTGCCAGGCCTGTTATTTGCATGGTCAGCAGTCTCCTTGTATTTTTTAAGTTATGTTTTTATCTATTTACTTATTAATTAATTTTTTTTAATAACTGGTCTACTTTTAAATTTTCTATTACCTTCTGTTCTTTCTGTATTTCCTATTTTCTTTTGTTACACCATATTCTTTGGAAGCTTGAATATGAATTCACTGACGCCATGGGCTTGTTCCTTATGAATAAGTGTTTATCTTGTGGATAATAATAATAATAATAATAATATAATAATAATAATAATAATAGGATCTGTTTGAGTCATGTTTATTTCACAGGATTGCATTCTCCAGTATATTCTTCCATATGTGTGTGTGAGTTGACACTTTCATAAAATGGATGTACTTAACTTTCAAGTGCTGTGAAGGCCTACTGTGTGTACTTGCTAAGATAGAGTTCTGAGTGCTTCTTATTCATGGTTTGTGTGTGTTGATTTGCCAAAGTCTAGCAGCGACAAATAAGTAATTTATATAACTTTTTTGCGGATTCTGTATGTGTATTGCAATACACTGACCAAAACTTTCTCACCTTTTCCAGGACACTTACGGAGTGAATGTGGTAAAATGCTTTCAAGTGAAATAGTTATAGAAGATGCTTCAAGGCACCTGACCCCTGAATTTAAGGAAGACAATGGGTATGAAGAAGAAGAAGAAGGTAGATTGAAGGCACATCTTCATGTTGACCTTGGCCTGCTCCAGAGCTGCACAGTTGATGAAGGGTCATGTGGCATTTCAGTCCTGATTCATTAGGTTAGTGTGTCTGGGATTTCCTACATGAAAGTGACGCATGTGATGTTTAATGGGTTTTGTGTTACGGAAACATTGTATTTACAGTAATGCTAAGTATATGTATGTTTTTTGTATACATTACCTAGAAAGAAGGCTTAAAGTACATCAAAGAACTAACAAGGGAAGAAAGTATGGTTACAGTACGGTACAGAAACTAAGTACATAACAGTATTACAGTACATACAGTATAAGCAGTGCAAGAACTGTCTTTTATGTGATAGTTTTCATTATGAAATATCTTCACTGATAAATGCAGACTGTTTATGGAGGTGAGTCAGGTTATCACACAGAGATCTGACAGACAAAATCTTGAGTTAAATGTAAAAATAGGGGTGGAAAATAATTATACCATAGTGGTTTTAAGATTAAGAATGATGCTAGTCTGTTAATATACAGTATTTTGTATGTCTGTTTGGTTTTAGTTTCTTCATCGTTTTATTGAGCTACAAGTTACAAATGGTGTTCCTTATCACGGTTGTGTATCAGGTTTTATTACGATTTTTACATTCAGTTCATTGTCGTACTCAGACCTTGTTGGGATATGGCTGTTTCAGTAATGGAACTCCTATTGTATGTGTGAAAACTCACTTTTTTTGTGTGCCTGTAGAAGTCCAGTCTCAGGGAGAATGACACCTTCATGAAGGTTATGCCAACAGTTCCCTATCCTAACCTGTAGTGTGTTTTTAGATAACCAAAGTAGTTATTCATTCTTTGGGTAATTCCTTGTGCGTACGTCACTGTCATCTCCTCCTCCTCCTCCTAGTTCATCATCCTTAGTTATTTCAGTGAGTGGCATCATCCCCTACTTTCAGTTGAGTGGTGCATTGGTTTTTCTGTCTTGCTATTCATGACTGTCATGTTAGCTTACTTATCATGGTTAGTGGCCTTATGCCAATTGGTCACTGCATAATCGTATTCCTAAATCTTGGATATTGATAGTCTGTACTGTGGCATTCCACAACCAACAGTGTTAGATCTCTTCAAGGTGTGGTGAGGTACTGTTGTTGTTTTCCTGTATGACCAAAATGTGTTTTAGAGAATCAAGTAAAAGTGCAGATATTGCTCATATGAGAGTGTCCAAACCTTGCCACTCTGATTGGTCAACATCTGAAGTACAGACACAGGTTTTGCCTATTGCTAAGCCATTGTTTAGGTACTTGGAGCACTCAATCAGGATATTGGTTTTGCTCCCCTTAACTGATAAGAGCATAAAAGGAATGTGATGATTTTTCAGCTTGGAGAACTAAATATTATTTGTGAATTATTTCCAGTATATGAGAATGGTTGTAATCAAGACGTAAGGGTTGCCCTGAAGTACAGGGATCAGATGATTTGTTGAATTACAAAATGGGGTATGGACCTATTTTCATTTGTTGATATTTATATAGCCTGTTTCTGATGATAAATGCAAGTGATACAAATATATGTTTATTTGGCTGAAAATTGTTTTGGTAAACTGGTGCTTAGAATTGTGTAACACCCAGATGGGAAGTGGTCACTGATCATGCAAACTCTGCAATGCACTTTTTTTTTTTTTTTATTAAACATGCTGAATAAATACCCTTACAACTTGAAGCTAAATGTCAAACATTTAAACTAGTTGTGACTAAACCCTAAACCATTAGTTGTCAGTGAAGAGTAAAAGTCACATATAACAGTACACTGTACCTCAAGTTATTGAATTTGTTAGGAACTTTGGTAACTAAAAGGTATATAAGACCATAGTATGATAGAGGATAACATTGAATTGGAGTATGTAATACAGTACCACATGAGTGTCAGAGTTGCTGAGGATCAGGGTTTGATTAAAAAACTGAGAATTACCCCATATAACATTTTAGATACTTTCAGAAATGGCAGCATCTTTCTTTTGACTTTATCAAACACTTGGTTAACTTTGAATGGTTTCAAGCACTGCATTGCCTTTATCCATTTCATGGATCCTGTTGGTTTCTCCATCGCTGCTATTTGGCAAGAAATTCTTCTTTATGGGAGTGCCCATACACCCTGCCTTAACTTAAGAATATATCTGGTATGGAAAGTACAAGGATCTCCTATAAAATAGAGGTGAAGAAAGGTTTTTCAATGTTTGTATAGTTTCCTGCAGCTACTACACAAATGGTATTCGTGGCTGTTCCATTTTAAGAAAAATTTAAACAATACTGTTAAACAAGATGTCAACAAAAGACATGCAATTTAAACTGAATTGAGAAGGAGAGTCAAGATATTTAGATACTGAGGTACCCCACATAATGGGAAACACTCAGCTGATAGAACAGTTGTCCTCAGGTCTTTCTTCTATTCAAACATGCCTGTGACTCCTCCTTTTGGGGAATAGGCAGACGTATATATAGCAAGTAGCTACATACTGTAATCATCATTGTTTGGATAGTTATCAACAGAACATAAACTTCTGTGGTTAGAACAGGTTTTACAAAGCAAAAGTAGTTTTGAAAGTTTCAGAAGTTTTGCAGATTACAGTATAATACTGTACATTATTATTGAATAATCATTCATTCCTTTCATAACATACCCCTGTGGGAGAGACAAGGTATAGACAACAATTGCAGATACCTTTGAGGTGAAGCACAATTGGTGGTTAGATGAAAGTTTACAAAATGCTGTCATGTAAGAGGTCTTGGAGAAATGAAGACTGGAGAAGTTGGATCAATAAGAAGATTAAATTTTGTTGGAAAGAAAGAGAGAGAGTCAGTTGAATAAGTAACTCAGGCCCTATACAGTGTAGGGACCAGACTTCAAG
The DNA here is from genome assembly GCA_039081455.1 of Macrobrachium rosenbergii. Classification (NCBI taxonomy): domain Eukaryota; kingdom Metazoa; phylum Arthropoda; class Malacostraca; order Decapoda; family Palaemonidae; genus Macrobrachium; species Macrobrachium rosenbergii. The sequence continues at coordinate 37,925,396 of JANJGK010000002.1, forward strand.
GCAACAGATGGTGAATCAAGAACTCTATGGGTTGGTATTAAAGGAAGCACAGTAACAGCCAAAGCCATTAACATGGTATAATCATTGAGATTCATTTTTATTGTATTTGACTGCATATCCTTATTGAACCATAGGCAATCTCTCTCTCTCTCTCTCTCTCTCTCTCTCTCTCTCTCTCTCTCTCTCTCTCTCTCTCTCTCTCTAAGTAGCACAATACACCACTTTGAATAATGACCTATCTCTCAGACTTGTTTAGTTTCCCAAAGGTACAACTCTTCTCATCCTTTACTCTGGTCACTTCACTACTGATTGTCAGACTACTACTACTACTGCATACATGATTTTTCTTCATTAAATTTTCAACAAAATATTGATAATAAAGTGTCTTTCAGAACTCTGTGAGAGAGTGTAAAATGAACTCCTTGGTTATTTTAATGGTAATAATAATAGGAGGCAATGATGGTGAGGCTTAGTTTCAAAGAGCAGAAGTCACTGTGAATGAACATTGAATTCGCTTTGTTCTTGTAAACAGTTATTGTCTTGAGGGCATACTGTTAAGTCATAGAAGTGTATGATGAGTGTCATTTGCAGCAGGGGACAGTAGCAGAGGAAGTTGGGTTGGCAGGTGGGACATGGGTGGATATAAAGAGAACTACAGTAAATGGTTTGGTTGAACTACCTTATAAATGTGACAGTTAATCATCTTGTACATGTGAGAAGAGTAGTATTAGAATTGGGAAGAAAATTCACTTCGCATAGCAATGAAGGAGTAATATCAGTTACCATTTACACTGTATAAACTTTATTAGAGGTTTTTAGAAAATGATTTGCAGTGTGGTGTAAAAATGACTGTCTTGTATCTGATACTAAATGAGAACTGCATTCCAGGTGCTGAGTTTTCAATGCAACAAAATTCTACAAGCAAATACATCTGCCATCGGAAGACGGAGTCATCAGAGTTTTTCCACAGCTTGATATTTTGTTTGTTTATATAGAGATTTTCTCTTGTCTCTCTCCGCTTAGCAATTGTGTTGGAATATATATATTCATATGAATTGTAAATCCTTTATTTTTACTTGTGCCTTAGCATCAGTGTTGGCCTACAAATGCAGTAATTGCGATGACTAGCCAAGTGGTGTTAAAAGAGTGAGTGTTTGTGTGGCCTTCACTTGTGAAAGACACTCTTCCCCCATATTAGATGCTTGCTCTGATGTCCTCAGTCCCTTTTGCACATGTGACGTGTATAGAGTGCTTATTTGACTATGTTCTTCGTCACTTCACTTACGTATTGCTGCTGGTGAGTAAAATCCAAGTATCAGTCAATTGCATAGTATTTCTTTCATCGTCCTACATTACCTGGTAAATAGGAATGTTTTTGTAATGCCCACTAGGTCAGCATCCAGATATGAAGAAGGCTCCCCACCAAAATTGAAAGAGGAATGGATGGCAGGACTTGTTTTGCATCATAGTTGCTGTTCCAGATTCTGTGGTTGGTCCCAGTGACAGGATGTTTGTGAACGTTCAGTAGAGTCAGAAATGTTAAGAGTGGACATGTTGGTCATTGATCCCTGGTTCAATTTGAAGCATTATTCTGTCAGCATCATTTTGGATGCTCTGCTGTCTTAACCACTGGGGAGAATGGAAACTGGTGATCTACCTGAACAGCTGTTGAAGTATGACATGGTCTTCCTGCTGGTGTCAGTTTGGAAGTTGCAACAACAGGATGTAATGCGCCCATAAAATGCCATGCACATTGCCATATTATTTCTGACTTTGGTCGTCAGTGGCTTTATTTCATTTATCTCTTACTCTTGTTTACTTTTTAATATTTCTCTATCTCCAATCTCTTATTTCAGTAAATACTTTCTGTTCTCAGGAAGTTTACTTCGCAGATAAATTGTCTGTTAGGCTTAATGAAAATTTTTGCTCACCTTCAGTAATGTTAAGATGTCTTATTTTCTAATCACAGTACCACAATAATTTGAAAGAAATGGTTTATATTGCTGAATTCTTGCTGAATATGAAAAGAGTTTTATGTTTCACAGGTTCAGAGCTCTTTGTCTTTGTCCCTGTTCTTTCTCCTTGCTTTCTTTCTCTTATTTAATTCTTTCTTTCCCTTATATATGTCCTGTTTTCTTCCACATTTTATACATTTATATTTTTATCGCTTGGAGTGCCTTCATCTCAGTTCATCTGACTGGTGCATATCTTGTGTCTGCAGATAGGTTTGAGGAAGGAGACCATTGATAGACAAAATGGGAAGGCAGGGTGGAACTTCCCTACCCTATGGAGGCCACACCAATTAGTATAACCATCAGATTTATCTATAGTAAGTTTCCTGATTGCCTAGGCACAAGTGAAAATAATAAGTTTTTCATGAAACTGTGACAAGTATGGTTTTAAGACTAAATTGGTGTTTTTAAATACATTTGTGTGTTTTACATTGTAATGGCCTAAAAGAGTTCAGAGGTCTGGTTAAACAAATCATTTATAACTAACTAACATTGTAATGGCAAAAAGGATAAGTAATTATTTTGGCTGTCTGAACATATTTGTGATGCTTTTCTTTATAGAATTAATGGAGTAAGATTGTTTTCATTGTAACTCTTAGCCCACAAGCAGGCATTTAGTTGTCAGGCAGTATACAAAATAACAAAATGTTCCTCACAGTCGTGGATGCACATTAAAAATGGTAAGCAAATTGGCAGTTATGTATATGTAGCTTATGTGTAGTAATTGCTTAATTTCAACCTTGTCTCATTATGCCAGATGTTCCGTGAGTAGTAAAAGTTAAGTGAGAGAATTTCAGTTATATATGAGTAATTTAGATGACAGTAACTCCGTGCAAATATTTAGTAAATCTTAGAAAGTTAGTGCTTCACAGTCTCGAAATTTTAGCAAATTAGAAATTGTTTAGAGGAAATTTGATTGGTAAAGAAGACTCTTGGCTCTGTAGCAAATGTAAAACTGTATTTCTGGTGCTTATTTGCAAATGAAAGTATTTGGTGTTTTGCCATATTTAGCTTTGAAGGAAGTGTTAGACGTGTCCCTGGGAGGGAAAACATTGTAGCAAGTGCTGCATCATTCATTATTCTAGATGTGTAACAACTTAAGATACTATATAGTAGAAGGTTTGATTTTCTAAAAATTCAGTTATACTTTCTGAATTATATATTTTGCCCACAGAAAGAAAAGATTTGTGGGAAAACCTCTGAGTGTAAGGGATTGAGAAGTCTTAAATCATTATTCTTGTTAAGCTATTGAATGCTAAATGCTGTTAATGTCGTAAAACCAGATTAAGACAAAAGAAGCTGATTCCTTTTGTCAGGTTTCAGAAGAGTTTTCTCCATTTTCTTTCCCTGTATGTACTTCTAAACCGTAGGGCCCCCATAGGGTGGTAGTGGTGTCAGTGCACTCACACAGTGTGCTGTAAGCATCACTTGAGGTTGTTTGCAGCGTCCCTTTGGCCCCTAGCTGCAACCCCTTTCATCCTTTAACTGTACCTCCATTCATATTCTCTCTCTTCCATCTTACTTTCCACTCTCTTCTAACAATTATTTCATAGTGTAACTGCGAGGTTTTCCTCCTATTGCACCTTTGTAACCTTTTACTCTCAATTTTCCTTTCAGCACTGAATGACCTCATAGGTCCCATGCCCTAGGCCTTCTGTCTAAATCGTATATTCTGTATACCATACGTGGTTAGAGTCATCAGCGCACCCCACATGGAGTCGTCATAGAGTTCTTTGTAGTGTCCCGTCAGCCACTAACTGCAATCTGTTTAATTACTTCTACTGTATCTCAGTTCATATCAGTCTTCCATCTCACTTTCCACCCTCTCCTAATTGTTTCATAGTGCAACTGCAAGGTTTTCCTCTAGTTACACCTTTAAAACTTGTTTACTCTCAATTTCTCTTTCATTGCTGAATGACCTCATCACAGGGCCCAGCACTTGGCATTTGGCCTAAATTTTATATTCCGTTCCATCGATGGACTTCTAGCCTGACTTACCCTATGGTCCTAGTCCTCAGATATCTTCAGCTTCACTACTCTCACATTTAGCATTTTCTTGCTGCTCTTTCCTTTTCATCTTGAAGATTTTATCACCTGTCCACATCTCTTCTCTGTTCTCAGTTAGGGAATGATTGCCTGAACCCAGACTAGCCACAAAGCACAGTCATTTTTTATCTTGTCTTATCAATTTCCCCTCCTTTTTCTTTCTTTGTCAATTTCTCCTCCATTTTCTTTCGTTATGTCCTCTTTTGCTGTTTCCAGTAACGAAGGTTTTGGATAGACATTGTAAATTCATACTCTTCTCTCCAGTATTCCTTTAATATCTTAACATTTGAGCCAGATTATGGCTCATATATTATTTGGGATGAATCTTACCTACTGATAAAGATAGCTTACATCTCCTCTCTATGGGAGGTATAAGCTATCTTAACAGTAGGTAAGTATCCAAATAATAAATTTTATTATGAAAATTTGTATTTTCTTTAATGACTGCTTTCTCAGTTCCAGCCTCACAGCATAATCATTCTCAAAGATAACAGAACTGCCTCTCCACTTTGCATTATGCTCCATGTTGAGGTCCTTTCCTCACACCATTGTGCTATGGGGCAGTCTCTCTGAGGACTTCTGTACTTTAACAGGGTTTAAGCTTATACAGTTTTCTCTTGATGAAGATTGTTTTGGGGTATGTTTCCTAGTACTAAGCCAAATTGACTGTCCTCAGTTTTTCGACCTATCTCTCTTTTGTCCTCTCACACTTTTATACCATATTCCAACAGTCTTATTCTTCTGCATTTTATACTTTGTGATGTGTCTGTTTATTTTGCCCCATCTCCTTTAAAGTACTACTCAAGTTTATCAGATCTTTTTGTACTGTATAGCATTTTTCTTGTTTTTTGTTATTCAGTCATTATTTCTTACTCTTTGTTTTCTCTTTTGTTATTGGTATTCTGTTCTGTGGAATCTTCCCCTTGCAGGTCAGTGCTTTCAAGGATTGTTCCAAGTGAAGATTCACTTATTGTGAAAGGTGTTATTATTATTATTATTATTATTATTATTATTATTATTATTATTATTATTATTATTATTATTATTATTGTTGTTTTACTGAAGGTAAACCCGTATTCATATGGAACAAGCCCACAGGGGCCATTTACTTGAAATTCAGGCTTTCAAAGAATATGGTGTTCGTTTGAAAGAAGTTATAGTCGATCATAGGATCATATTTATGAAAATTCGATGTATTCTGGTAAGCCCTTAAATAACTACAGTACATAGTTCTCCAGCTGGTTTGAACAAGCTGTGTGTTATGGTATTGCCTTCTGTCTTCAGATATCATGTTCTCTGTTGGCTCATGTCTTATCAGTATCCTGTTCATGTTCATTCTCTTAATAATTCAAAAGTCTTTGTACTGCTACCATTCCTCTATTTTTTTTTTCTTATTTCCTTTCCTTCTGCTTTCTTTCATTTTGCAATTCATTTGTCTTTACTCATCCAGGTTTCTGTGCCAAGCATATTTTTTTTTTTTTCATTCTCGTCTCATCAACATCATCATTGCCTCCTGGGCACCCTCCTTTTCCCCTCAGTGCACCTCATGTGGTGCAATGTAGGCATTACTCAAGGTTCTTTGCAACGTCCCTTCGGCCCCCAGCTACAACCCCTTTCATTTCTTTGACTGTGCCTCAGCTCATATTCTCTTTCTACCATCTTACTTTCCTCAACTCTCGCCTAACAATTGTTTCGTAGTGCAACTGCGATGTTTCCCACTGTTACACCTTTCATTCCTTTTACTGTACCTCTTTATAATTCTCTTCCTTCCATCTTACTTTCCTCAACCCCCTCCTGACAATTGTTTCATAGTGCAACTGCGAGGTTTTCCTCCTGTTGCACTTTTGTAACCTTTTACTCTCAATTTTCTGGTCAGCGCTGAATGACCTTGTAGGTCCCAGCACTTGGGTTCGGCCTAAATTGTATACTGTATCATTTCTCAATAATTGCACCAGTTTCTTCAAGTGCATACTTTCATAATCTCTCTATTGGTTTAGTCTGAGACTTTCATAGTTATTCCTTTGAGGGGCAACTACAGTAATTGTGGTAACATTCCTTTATTAGATGTTTTCTTGATTCGTTATTAGCATTTTTGCCATTGTTTTAGCTAGATGCAGAAACCATTAATCTAAACTGTTCATGCTAGCAATGCAGTTGTTCCTGTATTTAGGAGAACTTATATTTTGTGCGAGGTGCTACAGGTTGTGTGCTGTCGTTTTTTAATATTCAATAACTTTGGCCTTCATAGTGATTTGATACAAGATGTTGATATTTTTTATGTAATTAAACCTTCACCTCTAGCGTGAAATCTGGTTTGGGTTTACTTTCTTGCCTAAAATGGCATTCAAAAGAGGACTTCCAGTGAACTTTCATGTCAGAGTTGGCTTGAATTTTGTCCACAGAATTCTTATCAACAACTAGTGACGTTTTAGCACCCAAGTTTCACTTTTATGGATTGATATATAACGGGTTCATTAAAAAATACTCATAGTAGCATGAGTCTTGAAATGAAGCAACAAATCCACAGGTATTTATGGGTATAAATATATTTAAAAATAAATCTCTAGAGAGAGCTTTTGGGAATCTGTTCGATTCCCCTTTTCAATCTGATATTGAGAAGGGGAATCTAACAAAATCCCAAAAGTTCTCTGTGCAGATTTATTTTTTTAATATATGTATACCCATAAATAACTGTGGATTTGTTTGTCCAGCAAGTTCATTCCACACTTGTCTGCTACTTTGCTCTTTTTACCCCACTTCCCCTTTGATCGAGGCCTTTGTCGGTGTCCTTCCTCTCCTCATTTCCATACCAATGAATTTTCACACTAAATGCTCAGCTTCTTTCTCATCACATGTCAGTCTTTGATTTTGAGCTCTTGGAATCCCAAGCATCTGTGCCTGGTTGTTAAACTTCTCAGTTCCAGAGGTTCTTTATTGCTCACACCGTTGGACAGTAGAGCAGTCTCCCTGAGGATGTTGTGCAATGGAACCTCAAAAGTTCAAGCTAAGATGCAATGCTTTACTACCCTAAAGCAATTGTCCCTGTATTCTATAATTGACGTAGATTTTAATAATAAAATAATAATAATAATACTGTAATAAGAATAATGCATAACACTGCCTTATGAATTTTTTTTATAACAAAAGCTATTGGAGATTTTGTAGTAGCCATAGGGTTGAGGGTATTAATAACCAAAATACATCATACATTTGTAAGAGATGTCGTATTGTGTTATGTAATCATTAATATATCTGTCTAGAGTGACTGCTATGTCATCATTATTGTTGAGAAAGGAAACACAAGAGTTGTAAAGGTTTTACATGTTTATCTATCTCCAGATATGTTTTCTTTGCAGCATCTTGTTTTTTCTTTCCTTCTTGATCACAGAATAATGTATTTTATCTTGACTTGGAAAATGTAAAAGGTTTGTTACGTGTTTAAGTACTGTATATGTAGAATTTTTTGCTTATTGCAAGTTATTTTAGTTTTCTTTTTAATAAATTTTTTAAAAGTTTTGTTAACCTGTATACTCTCTCTCTCTCTCTCTCTCTCTCTCTCTCTCTCTCTCTCTCTCTCTCTCTCTCTCTCTCTCTCTCTCTCTCTCTCTCTCTCCAGAAATTAATTTTCGTACTTATTAATTTTCACATGTATTACAGCCTTCCTGTTTTACCAAAGCCCTTTTTTGCTGGTCTGGGGTGGTGCTGTTATTGCACCTCACATGGTGCATTGTAGGCATTTCTTCAGGACCCTAGCTTTAACTCCTTTCATTCCTTTTACTGTAGCCCTGTTCATGTTCTTTATATCCCATCTTACTTTCCTCCCTCTCTGAACAATTGACTCAGTGCAACTGCAAGGTTTTTCTCCTGTTACACTATTAAAACCTTTTTACTCTGTTTCCCTTTCAGCTGTGAATGACCTCATAGGTCCCACCAGCGCTTGTCCATTGGCCTTGATTTCATATTCCTTTTTGCTGGTCAGAGCAGGGAGACCAGTTGTGCAGTTACTAGTCTAAAGTTTTTTACCAGATATTTCTGCTCCTATTTTAAACTAAGATATTTCCTGTTGATGTTTATTATAATGTTTGGTGTGTTTATTTATTGCAAGATATTTATCTTGCTGTCGTCGTCGTATTTCTTGTTTGTGCAAATGCAAATTAGCCTTGTGAATATGATTGAGCTGCAAGTAATTATAATGGGTGTTGGTTGAATTCTGTATTATATGTATTACAGAAACTGTTTTACATGTGTTTTCTCATTATTGTTTTTAAAAAGCTTTCTTCAGCGTTCTTTTGAAGCGTACATCATTAATTTTTTCATAACCTTGAGATCCAGGGTACAATTTCTTTTGTGTGCTTAGTTAATATTTTGGTATATGACGCTCCCTTGCTTTTTCTGAGGATATTGCAATAGCAAGCATTTTTTGGTGTAACAAATCAATATGTATACCTTATGTATCTTATCATCCCCTTCCCTTTTGGTTGAACTAGTTTTCTTTTGCATTCCTCCCCACAGTGGGAATCTCATCTTTTCCCGAGGCATACTCACTTGGTAAATTTCATTGCATCGTGTAATTCACACAATATAAATAGCTCGCTTTAAAGCCTGCATCCCTCTCTGTTGTGACCAGAAGGTTTTTGCCTTGAGTTTTCCAATTCCTGCTGGTGTCCTGTAGGGATCTGTTTCTATTGTGCTTCGTTTCACAATAGTAAACATGTTATTCCTATCGAAGAGCACCAGCATGCGCCATCTGTTTACATGCAATGTTGTCACACTACACAGTACTGTAAGGTTTTCTTTCTTTTAACTGTAAGATTGTTGTTGAATGGTCATCACGACACTAATATTGGTGCTGATTCTCATAAAAGTCCAAGAGACCGATGCTTTAGTAGTTGCCTTTTATTGCTTGTTTGTTAAGTTGCTACCAGTAATATTTTTCATTTGCTTGTGGAAGCTTGCTTGCTTTGGGAGCCAAGTGCCTAACAAGATTTAAATGTTTGTGTTTTATTGTTTTGAATATTAAAAATAATTGTAATAATATACGATTACTATCCATCCAATGATGGTTTCTGCTTGGAATTGAAACCCTTAGATGTGTCAGTTTTGGTAATATTAAAAGTAGATGCAGCAGTCCAGTGTCTCAGAGTAACCATATCATATCCTTGGTTAAGTTTGCTTCTAGGAGTTCATGTATCTCCCACAGATGTATGTGCAGCACTGATATATATGGGGATGGAAGCTGTTCTTCCTGGTTGAGTTGAATAATAGGTTGCTTTCAGGCTTGTCAGTGACCGATCTATTAGGAAAATTTTGAGGCCTTAGATCAGTAATTTCGTTTTCTTTACTTAGACCAGCATCCCTGGAGGGGCTGGTTAGTGGTGTCAGTGCACCTTACGCAGTGCACTGTAGGCATTACTTAGGTTCTTTGCAGCTTCCCTTCGTCCCCTAGCTGCAACCCCTTCCATTCCTCTAACTAACCCGTTCATATTCTCTTTCTACCATTTTACTTTCCTAACAACTGTTTCATATTGCAACTGGGGGGTTTTCCTCCTGTTAAACCTTTCAAACCTTTTTACTCTAAATTTTCCTTTCAGCATGAAATGAGCTCACAGGTGCCAGCGCTTGGCTTAGACCTAAGTTTTATATTTCGTTCATTGTCCACAGACCAGCATAAAGGCATTGGTGAAAAGTTGAATTTTATCCGTGCAACAGGAAGATGTTAAAATTTTTTGCAATTTCTATTCTAGTCTGCATGTTTCTCTCACTTTTTGCCTGTTAACTTCTCTCCAACAGCCATGTTTATCAAAAGAAAGAAACCATTGATGCACAAAGGCCATTTTTGTCAGGTAACAAATTCCTGACTTCCAAATTAACTTCTATAGTGATTAATCAATAGGGAAACCTCACTAGTGAAGAATATGCCCCACATTATGTGAATTGCAGTGACCAGTGATATCTAGTCCTTTTTATTGTAATTATTTTGGTATTCTGCCTTCTGTAACCTCCAACGCAGTGATAGGTATTGATTACTGTGGCGTGCTTACAGTAGGTTGTCAGAGAGGCCGCTTGCAGTTCTCTCGTTTCCTGTAGACATTAAAAAGCGCTAGTCTCTGCTATTTGTGAATGATGTTGTCCTGTGTATCGTTATTGTCCATTTGTGATTATAAGGGTGGACTTCTATTCAGTATAGTTCCTCATTTCTCTAAGAACCTGTTTTCCCTGCAAAGTTTCATATTCATGATTTCTTAGGTCTGTTGTGTATTGCAATATTGCAATTTGGATATAACCTTAGTCTCATACCTTGACACCTTAGATGATTTGACAGTTCAGGATAGCTAATTGTTTATGTATTTTTTACTTCATCTAAAATGCATTTTATAATTTGAGCTTTTTCTTGTTACTCTTCTTGTTGACACATCAGCTACTCAGGCTCAAAACAGCTAGCATTAACTGAACTTTGTCCTGTAGATAAGTGAGGCCAGTCTATATTTTCAGGGTTTTGTGTTATCAGTACCAGCTTCTTTTAAAAATCTACTGTATATAACAAGATAGTGTTCCAGAGCAAACCTCACATCATTGTAGGCCAATATTGAGACAAAAGCTGTGCTCACATCTTTGTAATGTAGGTAACACCACTCTTTGTAACTCCAGTCATTTTGCATAGGTCTTTTTACATCACCCACTCGGACCTTGATTTACACGTGCCAGTCAGTGGATTTGGTCAGGCAGGTACCACACCTTGTATAGTTTGTTCCTGTGGCTTTTGCCATGGCAGTCTTAACAACATCAGTGGATTTATATTGGATTATAGAGTGATATATTGCTTTCCATGATCCTGCTAACTTTATTAGAATGAATCTTACTAAAATTTGTGTGGTGTAAGGCCATTGTTTTCTTGATTCAGTATCTCTGAAGAGAAATACTTGAATAGCTGGATACAGCTATTGGCATCCTTCAGATGTTCCCCTTGCTGATACCAGTTTCGTTAGAGCTACCTCAGTTCTTCCTAAATCAAAGTATCCTTTGCCCATCACAGGCTGGTTCAGGTGAAACTTCACCTTAACTCTCCCTCTTTCACTTGTATTTGCTCGTTTTCTTAAAGTGTTAAAGGCAGTTATAATGTAACAGTTTGAGAAACACGCTTTCGTCCTTGCTGCTGAGTGGCTCTAGTGTCAAAAATCTTGTGACAAGGGGCTTGGTCTCTTGGATGTAGGTTTCAAGTCTGGTAAACTTGAGGTCTTTTGGCAATCACGAGTTGATTTGATTCGCTTCTAAGACTGCCAAAAATGGGCATTTGTAAAGCTGAAAGGTTCGTGCAATTTTGGACATGGTTAGCTCGTAGTCTTTCAAATATTTCTTGTAATGTGGTAAATACCCTCTCTTTCTCCAATATTTCTTGTAATACCTCCTTGTAGTGTTGATAATCTCTCTCACTCTTTAATATTTCGTGCAGTACTTAAGTGTAGTCTGGTAAATTTCTCTCCCCCCGTTACTCTCGCTAATATTTCTTGTAATACTTGTAGTGTGGTAAATCGCCCCTGCCCTTTCTCTGTGCTGACATTTTTTAGTAATTTCATTGTAGTGTATTAAACTCTCTCTCTCTCTCTCTCTCTCTCTCTCTCTCTCTCTCTCTCTCTCTCTCTCTCTCTCTCTCTCTCTCTCTCTCTCTCTCAAAATTGGTAAGAGTAATTAATACCAGGTTCCAAGGCTTCAGATAAGCCTTACTAAGTCACAGGTGGCTTAGAGAAATGCTACATAAAAGTTTTTAAAAATAAAATCTCCCAGAGAAGGGTTGATGCAATTCAGAATGAGCAGTATTTAGAAAGTATGGCTAGAACAGAAGTACTGAGACCTAATGAGAGTAGTAAAGTTATCAAAGTTTATATTAAGGCTTAAATGAAAGATGAGTAAACCCTGTTGATATAACTCTAGTCCTAAGCCAAGCCTCTTCAAAGCTACGAAGGTAAAAATTTGTCTAATAAATGCCATGAAACTTAGGCATATAAAATTTCAATTTAGAAATACTATATCAAAAATCATTAGAAATACTACAGAAAGCTCTCTGTATATTTATAGGAAACGGTCCAGTAGCGTGAATTAAGGAGAAGGCACTTGCGTAACCTTTCAAATAACGTCATCGATGACGCCGTGGGGCGAATGTGATTCCGACTTAGGTTGACGCCATTGTACGTACCTTTCGCAAAGCGGGCAAAACGACATAGATTAATAGGAAATAGGCCATTAGAATGAAAAATCATCCTAAACATGCAAAAAATGTCATCAGTGACCTGCCTTCCTAGGGCGAGTATGGTGACGTCATAGGTGAGGATAGGAAATGGACCATTAGAATGAGAGAGAATCCTGAACACCATTAGTAACGTCCTCGGTGTACTATCCTTGTAGGGCTTGAATGTAATGACGTCCTAGGTTGTACCATTCACAAGTTGTGACGTCATAAGGATAGGCAGCTGTCCATTAGAAAAGTTTGTACGTGCAGTGACGTCACCGATGACGCCTGCGTACGACGAATGATGTTACATGCGAAGGCCGGTAAGGCTAGGGAAAGGTCCATTGGAATGAGACGCATTAATATACTAAATGACGTCACCGATGCTACCTGCGTAGGGAAAATTAGTTTTCAACAGGTTTTGATGTTACTGCATTGACAAAAGCATTTAGTTGTGACATAGGTGATGTTTGGGAATGATTTATAAAACACGTACTAACGGGCGCTGCCCGATGGACAAACAAGTGTTCCCGTAACCAATGCCACTATACTGACCGACCGAGTATGGAGCCAGAACGATGCGATTGTCTGGTAGCTGCTTCAGTAGAGAGAAAAAATAAACTTCTGGGTGTCGGACCGGTATTCCCGATAGTGGGGACAGGCGAGTGAACGAAATGAGGTCATCTATGACCTACCCTCGTAGGTGCGACGTCATAGACATACTTGTACCTTTCGGTTGTGACGTCATAGTTGACGTGCATCATAATTTATGTAAGAACTATGTAGAATAGAGGAAATAAAAACCACAAAATAACCAGTGTCTTTTATTTATATCAAACTTATTTTAGGGAAGGTTGCTCCTGATGATAATTTTTTTTTCGCCCTTTAAGTCAGCATTGCAATATTCCGAAGGGGTGATACCCCCAGCAGAAGGTATACAGCCAGTAGGTTACCGACTTTGAAGTCGACCCAAAGCCCTGTTCATTTTCTGAGCTGACAGCTGATTGGCTGAGAGATGTGAAAAAGCTTCGCATGTATACTTCCTTTGTGTTTTTCTTTCTTTCCCATGCCACTAATGAGGAACGCTATTTAGACACTAAAACGTCAATGAAAATTATCACGTACATTAAGTCCAAGATGAGTGTGGTCAAGTTACCAATGAGACAAGCCTTTGCTGACGTTCACTCTAAAGGCTGTGATTTCGTACTTAAGGAAATGCTTGTTTGGCGCGTCGTGTTTAGTGAAACATGACGTGAAAACCCGTAGAATTGTAGCGTCAGAATTTCGTCTCCAAGCATAATGGCCAAAAAAGTGTCTCAAGTCCAGCGCCTCTGTGAATAACTGAGTCATAAATCTACGGGGGGTAAACATATATTCTGACATTCCGCTCCCCGTTTTCATTGAGATTTCGAAGAAAGAGTCTCTCCCGTCTTCTTAGTCAGAAAGTGAGTTCTCTTTTATTCAACCCTCATAGAAAACTGAGCAGGAACAATAAGCAAAAGACACTGAAGATGAATATGTCTCGAACGTAAGAGCCATCGGACATTGTCTCTGTACCTTGACACAATTCTTCACTTAGATCAGTAGATGGTCGTTTACTTGTAAATATTATTTGATATGGGCATCTATCTATCTATCTATCTATCTATCTATCTATATATATATATATATATATATATATATATATATATATATATATATATATATATATATATATAGCCTATATGGAAAACTGACTTCATTCTACTTGTATAAATTCGATGATGGAATGCTTTTAATTCGAACTTGTAAAACACCAAGTTCCAAGATTAGGAGGTTATTTTTTGACCAGAGAAATCACTGAAAGATTTCGGTTTGACAGAACTCGTAAAGTGGCCAGTGTTATAGAATTATGCACACAGTAACCGACTCATAATTTCCAGCATTTTTTGCTTAGTTCCAGTTTCTTCTTAAAATCACATTATTGCAGCATTCTCATATTTTATGCTATATATTTTCTTACTTTATATTTTCAATTAAAAATTTAGCGGCAATTTTAGAGATTTTAATTCATTAGCTTATTAACATTACACGCACCAAAATATTTATTAAAACAGACCTAATTTTTAAAACTTTTAATTCAACCCATTCATTCAAAACTTTTATGCAAGTCAAACACTTAATATGGTGCTATTTTCAGAATACGCGATATCACGTATTTGCAAGGTATGGAATATTCATTTATATTCTCAGATGTCTTTCTAAACAAGAGAATCACAGGAATTTCACAAGTAAACCAAACATAAGCTAATTGATTTTATTTTACTAAAAATTACAAGTCATCCTCAAGTCTTTTGTTACAACAAAAGCAATCAATTACACCAAGACACAATACAGTCCCCCAAAAGCAGACAAGTGACCTAAACCCCTTCAGGTGGAACAAGTGCGCCTTAAGGCACCCCCCTCCCAAAACAAACCACCACTTCGTCTTATAGGCCTAATGACACCATTCAATGTAAGTGATTGAGTCAGGTAAATGGTCAGAGACGTGCAAAGCTAATGTCCTCCTGCCCCGTTCTTCCTCCCCCAGCAGGACAGCAGGTCGGACTAACGTCAACCTTCACCGTACACGTGGACCACCGGGCCACTTTAGGTTCTGTGTGATACACCTTACAAAAATCCATCCCATTGCCAGGTAATTCGGGAGGAATGTCCAGCACCTGACTGGGTCATTCCTTCGAGTATTTTGAAGTTAGAATGTCTCCTCAAACTTTTCAGCTTTCAGTATTTAAGAGTTTGCAACGGCAGTTTTATAGTGTTCTCCAGAACAGGACTGCAAGACACACAATAGTTTCATGTTGCTCACCAACTACAAGACTATAAAAATTTCTGTCTTATCAGAAGAGGGCCACGTGAATAAAAATTGCCTAAAAATGAAAATTTTGTTCAATACTGAACAAGAAAACCACGTTTTCATGTTGCTCACTAAAACAGGCTTATACATTAAAATTACTGCTTCACATACTCACTCGAGTAGGGCTACGGGACACCAAAAACCGCAAAATTGTATTGATCCAACAGTACAGGGCCATAGAATAATGTGCATTCCCTTCTCAAACCAGTACTGATCAGGAAAAACTTCATTAAAGATTACTGATTTTAATTTAAGACACCATACCTCAAGACTTGCTTTTAAAATGCTAATACTAAACCACTGACTAACCAAATTTCTATATCTGTTTGATACTCTAAATTTTCTTGGCCTTTTATATTATCTGTTCGATGACAATTGCACACTTCTTAAAGACCTTTATAACAATAATGTAATTTTGCATGATTCTCACAACTGTTGCGTATAGAGCTCAAACACAGCTATAATCGAAAGTGTCAAATCAATTTATCATAAGTTGAAATAGAATTACCGATGCTTTTTCCTGTTCCAGTCACTAATTATAATTTCCCATGTTATTGGACTCCTAATTCTTGACGACGTGGTCACCCTTTTATCCAAAATTACTAAGAGAATACTAAACTTCAGTTCTTGTGATTACGTTAGGCAGATAACACTCCGGAACTGACAGAACTTCTGGGTAAAATAAATTAACAGACTCAAATTCTATGGAAAAAAATCTCGCTGTAACTAGCATTTCCTTGTCTAAGAACTCTTCCCAGCTGACAAACTTTGTAGGCAGTGACTTAAATAGAATTAAAAACACACACTGCATAAATAACGTCGAAAACTGACGAACAAGCACTATCAAGTAAAACGCCACAAAACGACTCTTTATAGGTCAGAAAGTCTCCACTTTCTGAGCAGAAACCAACTTTCCCAAAATGACCCACTCTGTAGGAAAATGTACACCTTCTGTACAGACATCATTTCTCACAAACTAGCAAAGTTTGTAGAACAAACAAAAACTTTCCTAACAAAAATTCACTATCCTGAGAAAAGAAAGAGAGTCTCTGTAGTGAAAACTTACACAACAAAAGATTTTCTAGCCAAAGAATCACAAACTAGTGATTTCCAGGCAAAGCCAGAATTTATCGTGAATCAGCAGACTTCTTCAAACAAACTTCACCCAAAATAACAAACTTTCTTCATACAAACCTCACCCAAACTAACAGACCTCCTTCACAAAAACCTCACCCAAAATTACAAACTTTCTTCACAAAAACCTCAACCAAAATTACAAACTTTCTTCATACAAACCTCACCCAAACTGACAGACCTTCTTCATAAAAACCTCACCCAAACTAACAGACTTTCTTCATACAAACCTCACCCAAACTTACAGACCTTCTTCATAAAAACCTCACCCAAACTAACAAACTTTCTTCATAAAAAGCTTACCCAAACTAAGACTTTTTTCATAAAAACCTCACCCAAACTAACAGACCTCCTTTATAAAAACCTCAACCAAACTAACAGACCTTTTTCATAAAAAGTTTACCCAAACTAAGACTTTCTTCATAAAAACCTCACCCAAACTAACAGATTTTTTTCATAAAAATCTCGCCCAAACTAACAGACTTGCTTCATGAAAACCTTACCTAAACTAACAACTTTCTTCATACAAACCTCACTCAAATTAACAGACTTTCTTCATAAAAACCTCACCTAAACTAACAGACTTTCTTCATACAAACCTCACCCAAACTAACAGACTTTCATAAAATTCTCACCCAAACTAACAGACTTTCTTCATAAAACCTTACTCAAACTAATAGACTTTCTCTGTCCAACCTCACCCAAGCTAACAGACTTTAATAAAAATCTCACCTAAACTAACAGACTTTCTTCATAAAAACATCACCCAAACTAACAGACTTTCTTCAAAAAACCTCACCCAAACTACCATATTTTCTTCATAAAAACACCACCTAAACTAACAGACTTTCTTTATAAGAACCTCATCCAAACTCTCAAACTTTCTTCATAAAAACCTCACCCAAACTAACAGACTTTCTTCATTAAAACCTCACCCAAACTAATAGACTTTCGAGGCAAACAAACTTTCCAAAGCAGCACACTTCTAGGCAAATATCTCTCGGAAGTAAGACAATGGTCAAAAAAGATTTCTGGGCAAAATCCTCCCCATCAAACAAACAATTTTAGTTAAAAACTCTCCAAAATAGTTGACTCTTTATGGAAAAATATTTTCTAAAGATACACATCTTTCAGGCAAATCCTCTCACCCCATGAAAGACCTTTCTAGGCACACTTTTGAGGCTAAATACTTTCAAGCCCAAAACCTCACGAACTGCAGACTTCCTAAGCTTCAACTCGCGAGATATAGAGATTCTGGTCCAGTAATGCATAAATCTTGAAGATAAATCCCAGACCAATAAACATTCTAGGCAAAAATCTCCCAGACCAGAAGACTTTCTAGCAGAAAAACATCACAAACTAACAATTTTTCTAAGCAAATCACACATAAAATAAGTCTTCACATCCATTAACCATATATTTAATTTTGTAACCAAAACAAATGAACCAAAGACTTTCTTGCCAAAATTTCCGAACCAGGAGACTTCCTACCTCAAAAATACAAACTTAGCAAGGTTTTGCAGGCAACAGCGAACAAATATGCAATATCTAGCAAGAAAAACAACTAACGGTCTTCCAGGAAATATCACAAACTGAGACTTTCTAAAAAAAAAGTAAATAGCAAGCTAACAAATTTTATGCAAACAGTCACAAATCTTGAAAGCCAAAAAAAAAAAAGAAAAAAAAAAAAGCTAACAGACTTCCTGAAGGCAAAACAGACACAAACTTCCCCGGAATCTAATGTTTCAAACATCAAGCACATGCTGTGATTTAAACTTTGTATCATATACTCAGACAGTACTGATGATGATGACTCCTGATTCTACCATCGTGCACTGAAAAAGCAGCCCAAGTTATCACGAGAAAGGCCTGAAGCCTAAACACAAAGCGATTTCCCAATACTAAATTCCTCTGTCGCCTAAACTCCACAAAGCCATTTCCCAATACCAAATGTCGCTGTCACCAACAAATTGTTAGCTACCAAATTCACTGTCACCACCTGACATTCGAATATCAACCCAGATTTCACGATGTAACGCTTCTGAAGACCAGACTATCAAAAGCACTAAATAATCAACACCAACACCACGAACGAATTCCGTCAGTGTTCCATATTGCACTGTCAAAGCAAACTCTTCCTTAGTCCAAAATCCCAAACAATACAAACGGATGTGAATCCCATATACAGATAGAAAAAACAATCCAGTCATTATGTACCTTGAACATCACAAGTTAGACATTATCAAGCTTTGATGTGGATAAAAATTTATCACCACGAACTAAGAAGACATTAAGCACAACTCTTAATTTACCAAACTGTTCCTTAACACCACTCTCTAAACACCAAACTTCAGTCTTTAAATTCATCATATACCCGAACTTTACTATCGTCGACTAATATCTGGAACTCCAAGGCACCACGAACAAGGATTTGGTTAAGACACAAACCACAATGATAAAAAGACTCGTATTCAATCCTTAACTGCACATCGTTAGTAGGCTTCTTGGAAGACATTGCTAATGTAAATATTGTCTAATTCGACCTATACTGTAGAATTCCATAAGATCAAAACTCTGAAAACCTCTACAAAAATCGATTGACATCATCAAAGTTTAACTGCACATGAAGGTAAAACTCGGAAAATTTTCAAACCTACATCATAACCAGTTTCCCAAATCAAGTCACAAAAGATCAGGTATGTTTTACTGTAACTGTAAAATCGGTCGAGATTCGACTTCAGAGATATACCAGTTATACACCTAAATTATCTGTAAATCAATAAAATCAATTCACATACTCTCCCAGCAATAAATACCACAACCAGAACCACCATAACATTACCACCTCACATCAGGGACATGCATCACCATTCCAAGAGCCAACACAAAGCTCGGTCAATCAGAGCATCGTTTTCTTTGTCTACAAACCTTCTGCGGAAGCCTGTGAACACCTGAAGTCAAGTAACCACCATAAACTGAAGCAACCATTACAAAAATTGACATTATATCGTAACTTCAGTAAGAAATGGCAACGAGCTTCTCCATAGCATCTGATTGATCGAAATCTTACCAAGCTTTGCACTTGTATACTTTCATATCAATTAAGCTTTACATCAGGAAGGTAACCTAATAATGGAGACAACTCCCTCATCCCATGACATGACGGGGGAAAGCCACTGTACAAAAATTAATCTCTTGAATTCAGTGAAGTCTAGTTATTACCTCACCCAACCTCAAAATCCAAGCATGTCTTTTGGTAAGGCAGTTGGTGATAGTACAATAACCCTTCCTGTATATCAAAGGCCAATTTATTATGTATTATGCTTGTCATATCACTTAGTTCCTTTCAATGTTAAACCAAAGATTTCCATCAAAATTCCTCTAAATTAACCCCACCCCCACCACACCTGGTTTTGCCTGATTAACTGACGATGCTATGAACTTGTAAGGTTTTATCACACAGACTGCTAACAATGGCCATTGTGGTATCTATCCTTTCTTTATTTCAGTTACACGAATGTAATGTTTAGCCCAAGAAGTGAAGGTGTTTAAGCCCCCAGCTGGTACCCCCTTTTGAAAAGACTGTATGTGTCTGAAATATAACTAAAAGTTTTGTCATATATTGACCAAAAGGATAACTTTGAACATTGCAAATGATCTGATAGACTTACATCCTTTAAGACAACTTTTAACTTTTGTAAATATCTTGAAACTTTATACCTTTAAAGACATCTGGCAGGATATAAATGATATTGAATACCTGAAAATAAACTTGTGAAGCATTATCAAGTAAATCACTTTAAAAAACCAGCATGTGATAGATAAAGCCAATCACATCCAACATCAGCAAAAAGGACAAATTCTGCCCAAGTGAATTAGCTCTCTAATCTTGGTAAATGGTGCTCTGCAAGTTAGAAAAACTCCGTCACATCATAAAATTTACACGAGTTTGGTCAGGAAAGAGAATTTTAAACAACTGGATCTAACAATTAACTTAGGAGCAAAATGTGACAATTCAGGATCTCCCAGAAATGAGGATTTGCTTGGAAAATAATCGAAGCATTTCAAGTCATGCATATAGAGTATTTTTGCATCATATATAGCAAGCAATTTTAGTCAATTACCACTAATCAAAATAAGTCAATCTTATGTATAAATATCTTTGAAGACAGATCTTATAACCCTATCCAAAATGCATTAGAAAATGTATATATTATAATCATTTGTCTTTTGCTTAATGTTTCTCGTTTTCTACAAGATTAAATACATACAAGACTCAATTTCTGTAACAAGACTTTGGAGAATACCCAGCATGAAATAGATAAAACAGAAAACAGAACGTCAAAATGTACAAAAATCATATATTTTCTTACTAGTTATCCATAGAAAAATTAACTAGAAAGTTTTTTTGGTCATTACACATCGTTTGATACAAAATTCTGGAGATAAAACTCTATAGGCTTACTACACCAGATCAAAAGACACAAACAAAGCAAGAATTTGTTTAAGTACAAATACAGCAATATGAGTGAATAGGCCAAGGCTTGTCTTAGTAATAACATTACTACAGACCTCTTAGACTTCCTGTGCATAAAATTTCCATTTTGACAAATAAAATGGTTTAACATCCTCATTGGTGGCATAGAAAAATTGGAAGACGTCTGGGAATGTACAAGGGAAGTATATACAAGGTTTTTCCCACCTCAGCAATCAGCTGTCAGCTCAGAAAACAACAGCCCTTTGGGTCAGCTTCAGAGTTGGTAACCAACTGGCTGTATACCTCCTGCTGGGGGCATTCCATCCTTCGGGGCACTGCAATGCTGACCCCAAGGAGTCCTTTATTTTCTTTCCATTTCTTATATCTACACAGTTTATATACATGAGGACTTCTGTACTTCAACTTACGTCCCCTAACAATAAGCAACAATTCTTAGATTTCTTTACACTGTTCAGGTTTACAAATTAATGTTTATTTCTTAAAGACACTGCTCTAGTTCTCACTTTGTTCAATGTACTACAAAAAAAAACCCCTTCCCTTCTCAAATAGCAACATGAGATGAAACTCACAACTTAATCACATTACAAAACATGAACTACTCAAAATTTGAGACAATAAAAGTGCAGCATCCACTCAAGAATATTATGACACAAGCAAGTAGGCTATATCTACATCCAAAGATTTACTTAAATTTCATACTCTACCAATGGAAGATGCAAACCTATGATCATGGCACCATTAAACATCTATAATTGTTTTAAGAGTGATTTTAGAGTAAGGATTTATGTGTGAAAATGGAGTGTGAGGTACTTAATCCCTGGGTCTGGAAGAAATGGCAAAATATCCTTAGTGTGTTGTTTAAGTCGGTAATTTAAGTGTGTGTTTTGAGTAGGATTTTAAATGTGAAAATGCTACGAGGTGCTTAATTCCTGCATCTGGGAGCAATGGCAAAAACCCCTTTAAAGTGTGTAGTTTAAGTGTGTGTTTAGAGTAAGAATGCCTTAGTGTGTAGTTTAAGTATGTGTTTAGAGTAAGAATATAGTGTGAAAATGGCATGAGTGAGGTACTTAGTCCCTGTGTCTGGAAGTAAGGGCAAAAACACCTTGGTGTGTGTGTGTGCGTGTGTGTGTGTGCGCGTGCGTGCGCGCGCGCGTGTATGGTTTCAGCAAAGCAAATCAAGAGTCCAAAGAATCTTCCAGCAGACAATGATGCTTTGAAACTTGCAAGGCGTGCAAGGCAGCTTAGGAAAACCATGTAATGATCCTTTAGAAAACCATGTAAAGACTTCAGTACGGCTCAAAATGCGTAGGGGTGCTTATGTAAAAGAGAGAGAGAGAGAGAGAGAGAGAGAGAGAGAGAGAGAGAGAGAGAGAGAGAGAGAGAGAGAGAGTCCTTTTAAAGCAAATGCATGTGGGCTTCACTGTAACATGAAACATACAGGATTTTTGCTCCCAAGTGTTCAAGTGATCAGAACTACTTCTACAGTGCAAAAAGAGTACAATTCTGGAGCCTCAAGTTGTGTTGTAAATTTGCAAGGTGTCTCTATGTAACAGCTTTAATAGGGACCGAAGAGATGCCCTTGAAGGCGTAGTGTGAGATTTTAAGTTGACAGAAATAAAAGGATGACTAGTCAGAGTTGAACGTTAAGAGGAAGCAGCAAGATCAATGTCTTAGTTATTATATGAATTTACAAAACATCCCATTTCCATAGCTAATAACATTGCAAGAAATACTGGAACTTCAGAATTCTGTAAACGTTGGCCACTGGGGAAAATATGTATAGCTGTGAGAGTCCAGATTCAAAGTTCATCAGACCTAGATTGCTATGTCCAGGGCGTGTACCGCAAACAAGGAGACAATGGATACTGATATAATTTCCTTTTTTTTTGTGCCAAGAATTAACAAAGGAACTAATTACCTTTTCTGGCTAAATGAAGGTTTAGACTTCATGAGAACTGAATAAGAAGTAGAAATACAGAAGTCCTTGTACAATTACATCAATACAACTTGTTATTACAATAATGTTCCCATTATTCAAATTTATACTGAAACTTTTAACAACAATTATCAACTGGTCAAATAACTTAAATTCAATAGGAATTGTATGAAGCATGTTAGCAAAATTAAAGAATAATACCTTAACCTAAAAACTCTCCATATTTCAAGACAATGTTGCTTTTTGGAATTCTAAAATTCGCAAAATCTAAAAGTAAGAAATCACAAAAATGAAAATCTGAAACAATCTACGTTAACAAAGCCACAAGCATCTAAGATCTATGCTGTTAAATATAACTACAGACATTGTCCAAAATTATTTCGTTCCAAAACTGAGACAGAACTCTTCTGCTAGGATTTAATTTCTGATAACTATTTTTGGGGCAAGAATACGCATGATAGAAATCCCTCTCTATCAAAAATATTTTTCCTTTACTTTCCACCCGTTCAACACCTTCCACTTTGCTGTTCAACTTCTTCAGCCTAACCTAACTCTATGCCTTTCATGGAAAATCAATCCTTCTGTGAGAACCTTACAGGGAAAGAGATACGAGTGACTTGCTTGTCTCCCAAAACACGTTATTAATTTAGTAACGAAGTCCAGAATATATCTGATGCTCTTGTGAAAAATTTAATGATCAATTCTTAAGATGATTTTAATCTTTTCCACTAGGTTTACCTACAAATAAGACGAACAAACTATTTCTCATAATTGTGGGTTTATCAATTCGTAATTTGAGTTTACCAGCTGATTCATTTACCTGCCATATAATTAAAAAAAATTGCCTTCAAGTAATGCATTCAATATGACTGAATCACTGACCCAAAATACCATTTTTACTAGTGTCAAACTCTCTGGAAAGTAATGCGTAGATTTACCTACAATACATTTGGCAACAATACCAAACTGCCCTCAAAGGAACACCTCAATCTGTAACCTTCATAAGCCAGCAGTGTCTTGAAATATGCAGAGATGCCATGATAATAATGCCCTTGATAAGGCACTCTCCAATACTTACAGCATTAACTTTAAATGGGTTATGTTTACTGTTAAGCAAGCAGCATTATTTTCATGGCAAGCTTTGTACAAAATTCAGAGTGTATTGTTTAATAGCTTGAAAACAATGTCAAGTTCCATATTATGTCATCAATTTGAGATAAAACTAAGAAACTGAATTCTGAAATGTCTCGTGTCGCAATTGTGTATATGCTTCACGCTAAGATATCTCCTCTGTGTTAAACAAAACCATTCAGCAATCTAACTTTCAAAGTCAAAACATAACAGTACAAAAACGCAAGATCTCGGAAAAATTTTACAAATTTTCTAAAGGAAATGTATCAATCAATAAAGAAACAAAACCTTCAAAGAGTATATGAGGAGCTTAACTCTAAGTCCCTACTGTTATGGAAGTTAGTTTAACAATACCTGTAAGATTTACTGAGGAAAAATATCAGGAATAATTTGTACTTTTGCCAAAAGTATAACCTATTCTATTAAGGCTAATACCTCATAGGTTTGACTTCACTTATTTATTCCTAACTTGACTGACCACTACGAAGATATTCCATAAAATCAATAAAACCTATTTTTTTTAACTAATGAACCTTATGCTACTGATAACTTTCGAACTTCAGGAAAATGACTGAAAATAATAAAAAAAAAAAACTATAAATCTTACGTGACTTTTGTACCAGTACAGGAGTGCACTGAACAAAAACGACTTACTGGATGCTGCAAGTCAAAACGAAGCTGATCAAAAACTATCCTTAAACTTCCGTCCTTCCTTAATATATATTCAAAATGCAGCCATGGCTATCTATAGCTGATATGACGATGATGAGTCATTCACTTTCAATATTATGTAGCCTGAAACATCCTTAACTACCTGAAATTATGTATCCTGAAATATACTAGTCACTTAATGGCTGATATTAACACTGATTAGAAATTCAAGTAAAAACTGTGTATCGTAAAACATAAGTGTATTAAATTCATAAAATAATTAAGTGACAAAAGGACAGAGAGAGAGAGAGAGAGAGAGAGAGAGAGAGAGAGAGAGAGAGAGAGAGAGAGAGAGAGAGAGAGAGAGAGAGAGAGAGTGTTATGTATCCTGAAGCAACCTGAGCTTTTTGACAATCAGTCTTCGACTTATGAATCTCACGTAAAAAAAAAGTATGTATCCTGAAGCTAGTATTGAGTAAGAAAACTGAAATTACCTATGTATCCGGATACAGAGGGCTACTTGCAACTGACACGAAACCGATACTAGATTCAAGTCAAAACAAACAATGTATCCTGAAAGATAAAGAAATACTTGATAACTAATTATAAACTGATAAAAAATTCATATTAAAAATCTGTGCATCCTGGAAAATGATCGAACTGACATTCAATTTTAAACCTGTCAGAAACTCAAACAAAACGATCCTGAAATGTACTTAAGTGCTTGACATATTAAATTTATGAAACTTAAGTAGAAAAATCTATATGCTGTATTCTGAAGTATTTTGAAATGCCACATAACTATTGCTAAACTCATAAATTAAGTTAAAACTATATATCCCGAGACACTGAGCTACTAAATAGCTTTCAGAGAAATTCAAGTGGAAATTCAATGACATATCCTGAATCGCAGTGAACTACCTCATGTAACAAAGACTCCTGCAGTTCCTATTTAGTCTTGGGTCAACAGGCAATATTATCACCCTGATAAAACACATGCACGATTCAATGAATTTAACCCTATCCTGCTTTTAATAGTCATAGGAGTTTCCAACAACTATGTTAATAAAGCCATATCTTCCACATTTTGGCCCATTGTACAAATTGGTAGTCGCCTTTTGAATTCCAAGGCGAGACTCGTGTACAAATTCGGTCATTCAAACTGTAGTCGCCTCTTGATTCCAAGGTGAGAGAAGTCCCTTCAAACTTGTCTCAGTTTTGCTTGCACGTTGCAGACACTTCCTGAAGGAATGAGGAAGAAGTTAATGACACCCTGTCACGTTCAGATCTTGTGAATGACAAGACAAGAAACTAAATCATTTGTTATAACTGGGCCCCAAACAGCCTGGATCTAGGTCCCTTTTACTGAAAGGGCCAAAGATGGGACAAGGTCTGTTTAGATCCATACATATGTCATGGTCTTTTATCGTCATGGTCTTTTATCGTCATGGTCTTTTATCAAGGATACCTGAATTAAATTATATTGAATTTAGTCACTGCTACACTCAAAACTAATTCAAAATTTGATTTTTCGCTGAAAAACAAGTGAAAGGCCTCTTAGTGTAAATTTCAATTAGCAAATAAAGTTGTGTCCTTTATTATCTGCATTTTACTATTATTATTATTATTATTATTATTATTATTATTATTATTATTATTATTATTATTATTATTATTATTATTATTATTATTATTATTATTATTATTATTATTATTATTATCATTATTATTATTATTATTACTTGGGCCTGGCTAACACTTATAAAACCGTTTCAGAATTTTTACGAAATCTGGTAAGATTTTTCAGCACCAGCAATGTCCCATTTCTCTCCTGTTCAACTGGAGCCGTTATTTTACTCAAAATTTGTCTCTTTTCATTTGCTGCTGTGCTCTCTGCGTTTGTAGATTTGATAAGAAGCACTTTTTTTTTTTTGGTCTTTAGTGATTCAGCATAAGTTTTGTCTATGTTTGCCATGGTCTTTACATCTTTATCATCACTGTCAATTTTGTTTTGGCTTTCATCTACTTTGATCATTATGTCACTAGTTTTCTGGGCCGAATCCTGAATCAACTTTGTTAATATCTCTTGTGTTTTCTTTTATTTCTTCAAATTCATCTTCAATGATTTTTTTGTGTTCTTTGTTCAGGCCTCTTGCAATTATTATGAGGGTGTATCTGACCTCGATACCTGAACATTCATAGTGGAACCATGCATCACACATTTCACAGCAAGTTCCTCCATCAACTTCCCCAGAGCAATGTCCGCAGGTTGCTGACTCTCTCGATTTGGGTTGACTCATCCTTCTCCAGTATTTTCTTTAGTGTTCCGTCTTTACATGCTGCTTCGATAATTAGAGATAATGTTCGTATGATAGGTTGATCTTTCCTCTGCTTGATTTAATTTCTACAGTATCTGTTCTCTTTTTTTCCTTCCTCTTCTTCGTATTCACTTTGAGCATTGGGCAAGTCAGGCACTTTTACACAGAGCACTTCACAGACATGGCCTATTCGCACGAAAGCTACAACTTACCCAAGATTACTGGGGAAATGACAGAGAAAATTCAACTAATCTTCTGGAACTTCAAAATTCTATAACACCAAGAATTTATATGAATGCTAAGAAGATCTGTTTCTCTGGAACATTTTAATATTATGGTTAAAGTTACTTTATATTAAGTTTGTAAGAGTATGCAACAGCTATAGCAATGAAAGTCCACAAGTCCTAATTGTATCCTAGGCCAAGTTCCATAACTTTAAATTGTATCACTGATTTTCTATCAAAACAACCTCTTCCAAGTCTGTAGCTTCGACTCCATCTGAACAACCATTTCTATTCACCCAAATTTCCCCAAAGAAACACATTTCATGTTCATCAGACACCTGCTGCCTTTGTTCAGGTGTTATGCAACTTCTTTGGAGCATCGTCTTCAAAACTCTTCAGTTTTCCCCACCAAGAACTTTGCTAGCTGTGGATCACCTGAAGGAATGGGGAAGAAGTTAATTGAATCATGGAAAATTGAGGTTTTTTGAAAGGATTATCCTGAGTATTAACCAGTATTATTGTATTCCTAAAACATCAGTAGAAAACTTGATTTAAATGCTCAAGATATTAGAAGCCTTAGTTATATTACAGTCCTGACTTAATTAAGTACCAATGCCAAGAAATTAAAAAGCAGTCCATTCATAATGTGGTCCTGATTTTTAGTTCAGTTAAAAAAATCACCTGAAAATCACAGGTATCTGAAGAATATAGTGCTGACCTAATTCTGTACACACCGATTAAGTAAAACTGGACTCAGAATCAAAGGTAATCCAGATGTAATAATAGGCCTTCCTCTTAAGTCACTGTATTTGGCCTACACATCAAAGTAGCCCAGTCATAAAGTAATCATCTCTCTTAATTCGGTATAAATGTCCTGCACATTACATTTAGTCGAGTAATAATACAGATCTATCTTTCAATTCACTAAAAATGCAGCTAAATGGGATGAAGAAAGTCAAACATAAGGAAGTTTAATACTGGTGAAACTACAGAGAGCAGAAGTTGTATTTTTTGTGTCTAAATCAAGTGTCAGTCAACATTGTCCAAGGACTTCCTTTCTTTTCCGGACTTGTAGAAGCACATCTTGCAAGACACACCAATTATCCCTTCAGAATATCTTTTAAACAGTGAGATTTAAAATGAAATTTTAGTATCATATGTTTAATCTGTGAGCTTTTATACTGAAGCATTTTAGAAGTCAAGTCCACCACATGGCAAGCTTTCAGTTTTGACTGATTCATAATTGATTTATGAAACTGAGGCTGCCAAGCCAAGCACTGGCACTGGGCCACTTCAGGGAATTCATCGCTTAAGACGGTTTAAAGAGAGAGTTGGGGTGGTTGGACAGCAAGATAAAGAAATCCAGAAAGCAAAGGAGATGAAATAAAGGAACTGAAGGTGGAAGAACTTGGACAAAACCCTACAGTTATACTAAGAAGTAACAGTTAGAGGTGGTGGACAGCAATACTGAAGAAAGGAAGCGGTTTTGAAGGTAAAGTAAAAGACTAAAGAGTGGATGCAGCTTTGATGTAAAGGGATGCTGCAAACATCTTTTAGTAATGCCTACAGTGCACCACGTGAGGAAAGTAAGTCATCAGCTGTGTGTAAAGTCACCTGGATTGCGTACTGGATATTCCCGTATAACTATTTTGTCCTTTGGAGTCTAAACCGAAAGAGTATTTGCAGAAATCACAAAAGTCTAGTAAATACTGAGAAATAATTCGATACACCACATTAATTAACATTGGCACATATTCTCGCATAATTTAGTGATGGTTACCATAAAAGGTGAATTTTTCATTTAATTACTGTGCTGAATTATTTTTATTAATATGAAATTTTAGAAGGATATTTAACCACTGAATTAGCTTTTTTCACTGCAATCATATACTAATTTTCATTTTAATGATGTTTCATTGAATTAGTTCATTTAACATTAAGTTATTCAAATGAAACCTAGCCATGTATTAAGATTTCAATGCACCACATCAAAAATACTCATACTGACATAAGTAACAAGCTCTAATTTTATGGCATATGGACACGAATCAAGTCCCTAGGAAAAGTACTAGATTAATAAATATCCTGCATATCGCCAAGCTACTACAGAAATAAATCTATTTTGTTTCATAGACCACATTCTTCTCTACAGAGCTCGACCACACTTCCCAGGAGTCATCAGTTAAAAATGTCTCCCTAGTGCAAAAATATTTTGACGCTAAAGCTTATTAGGACCATTTTTTCATTTTTCGTATTGAGCATTCTGGACATGACTTCGGTAACCAGCTAAGGTCCTTAGCTGGAAATCAATCGTATACAATCTGTTTTTTTATTGATATTTTTAATATTTGTACTATTATTCTCAATATTATTACTGTCATTACCATTATTATAAATACTGTTTTACTACTACTTCAGCAAATGTGAGGATATTGCCCATTATCATTTCCATCATTTAATCTCGTCAATCTAGACTGTATGCATTGTATTGTCTCTACTTTGTATATTCTATATATGTGGGCCTGAACTCAAATAAAGAATATTATTATTATTATCATCATTACTTCTACGTCTTATTTCCCGCACGTTATCATTTTCGTTAAAACTCCATTTGCTTCTCGATACTGTACTCTGACGAACTTTTCACCATACCTTCTGACCAGTACACTTTACTGCATTGTGGTCTATTGTGCGACACACTTTGCAGTTTTTAACTGTGCGCGTGGAGGACAAAAGTGATGATACATACTGCACAAAATCCAGAGGCAGTCAGTGGAGCATTCCCATTTTCATCGGTGCCTTGCCTTGACAGTATATGGATCCAGGTGACAAACTGGGCTTAGTCCACTCCAGGTACAAAATCCTCCAAATTCCTCAGTGATCCGTTCTCCAGTCTTCATTCTATAATAAAAAAAATCAGTCAAGTACTGATCTACAGCTGTTTTAGGATATCTGTCTTCCCAATACACATCAAGTTGTGTGAAAAGTTTGTGAACTTTCCAATGATACCATCATTGCCCTGTAAACTCATCTATAAATCTAGCACTAAAATTTTTTATAGATGTAACACATTTTTAAATACGTATAGCTGAAGTAGCTAGTTGTACAAAATAGCTGCAAAGTGTCATTTGCTTTAACACATCCTTCTTCCGTCCAACTTGCAAAGGCTACCTGCCCTGTCTAGATTCAGTCTACGTCTCATGGATTTTTATATCCGAGTTCTCTCAAGTTCGAGTGGTTTTTAAAAGTACCCGAAATGACAGTTGACCATAACTTGATACTAATATAGCTATATAAACTTTTTTCCTACTGTAGTTCCTTCAACGAGAGATTTAATCGAGCCATTTTCTGCATCTGATCCACAATCAAAATTCTCCCCTTTCGTAAGTTTTTTCGAATGAAATGAAATGTCTTTTCAGAATTTCATTGTATTTTATCATTAGAAATGAGATGGCTATATGCAGGAACTCAGGCTACCTCAGAGAGAGAACACGGCATTTCCTTTGCAATATAACAGCTTGTGCCTACAATTAGGAATACCTAAACACTTCATAAATGAAACATCGGATCCAAGTTCCTTCAGCGTCCCTCATTTCAGCTCTTTCAGAAATTCATTCAACAACATTGAAGCTGCACAGTGACTGCAGCCTTTAAATTCACAGATATTTCAGTACTACCACTCATGTTATATTATAGTCTTCTAATAATCTACTCTTGTATTCATATTCGTAGATGAAATGACTTAAAAGTGTTACACATTGTTTGAACGGTCTTAAAAGCTATAACAGAATTTCATACAACAAAATACTTGGAGACTCACCCACGATAGTCCAGGTTTTGATGGCATAACCCAGAAGTTGGGTTTCTCCCTTCTCGTTTGTTTATGGCAGTCTCTCATGTTTTCCCTCATTAGGTTCCTCGGGCAGGCCCTCTCGCCAGTTCTCGTGAATTGTTTTCTTGAAATCTACTTCTTGATATATCCTTGTTTTCTCGCGTCCGTAGTTCCTAGCACAACAAATACTCCGGTGAAGTGGGCTTAAAAAATAATTTTTCTAATATCTTTGTAGCAACCTGGTTCCACAAACTCATATTTCTCTGCGCTCACAGTGTAGACGAACTTGAAAACAATGAAAAGTGGTTTCATAAATACTTCACGGGCAGTTGGTAACATTTAAGTGATTTTTCATCTTTTTTACCGTTTCTTAAACAGGTTTGCTTTGTCAGTATGGCATCATTCGCATTTTTTTTCTTATGTTCCATTGTTTTAATAGTTTAGTTTCTCACTGGCTGACTGTTCAAAAAATATTGCATTTTAATTTAGAGCTGCTTCCGTACCCCTGTTTTCTTAAACGTTGTATTTTTTTTTCCTGTGTGCAAGTGGTCAATGCCATAAGATACCTGTGATCTTACCAAGTCTTTTCTTGCATTCATACCCTTTTATTGTGTGTTATTTGTCTAGGAATAAGCACTTGTAGCCTGGCACACATTTATTCATGGACACCGCAGCTTGACAAACCTCCAGTCAAGGCGGGAGTAAGTAGGGTTCTGACCTACAGTATTAGTTATTTTCCTAGCTTGCCAGCTCCACTATTTGCCTTATCATTCTCAGTCATATAATTACATTGCACTGTTTGAACACGCACTGATTCTTATATTTGCATTACCTTGCAGCAGGATTTGACCCACCAGATGGTGATCTGTACTAATGGCCGTTCGTCATCCTTGAATGGGGTTACCCGATCCAAGGTGACACCGCTGGTAGCAGTGCAATATTTACTAGAGATTTGTTTGCAATCTGTGAAGTGCATGCCCATCCCCAGCCTGGGTTCAATTGGCTCTGGGAAGTTCATCTGTGACAAGTGATCTAGAATTCCCAAGTGTTCTGCTTTCTGCAACTGGGATCCAAATTCCTTCGGGAAGAGTGGCCCCCTGATGGGACTATTGTGAGATAATGAAGCCGTGGGTCTCTTACTGGGTACCCATAATTAATAGCTTGTCTTCACCACCCAGTGATGGTGAGAAGTTGCCTTACAGTATTGAAGGGTAATGTCCTTATTAATATTACCCAGCTACCCTTATAGGATTTGCCGTATTCTACAATTGAAGCTTGGGGGGTGGCGGGCGGGAGGTTGGCCGAAGGTGTACTCAGTAAAAATGGCAGTAGCTGTCTTTGGCAGCGAGTGTGTGGCTTCCTAGTAATAAAAGTTTACTGTGGCTCACCCAGTGCGTTGGGTGTACCCCAAGCACAGATAAACCATGTACGCATTCTTGTGGAGTGGTGAACTGTAACCTCGATGAGTACATGATTAAAGAAGGAAGCTCAATTTTGTAAGGTGGCCAAAGGACTCTTCATTCAATGTTCCTACCTACTATCTGCTAAACCCAAAGGCAGAGAATGATCCTCCACACAACAGTAAAGCTTTATTCAGCTTTGTCAGCGGCAGTAACTTTTTTTTCTTTTTCTCCCTATACTTTTTTAAGCCTGTAGTATATTTCTGATTGTCATAAATGCCATGAGTGGCAAATCAACTTCTGCCTGCTTTACACACCATCAAAACACATCGAACGTTTAATTTTCTTTCATTTCACCCAAGAAGCACTGGAGTAATGAACCTGCAAAAGAAAAAAAATCTCTGTAGAAAACAAAATTTACTCGAATAAGAAATGATGTAGAAAACAAAATTTACTCGAATAAGAAATGATAAAGTTTAAACCTTCCTCTAATGAGATGAATAAGAAATAGTTCCACATACCATCTTTTTCTGCAGTGTATTGTGGAATATAAGTGACAAACTACAATGGGGAACAAATCGCATTACAAACTATATTGTAATGGGATTTGTAAAATTAATAAATAGAATGTCATTTGAAAGGAGCTAAGCTCGTTGCTACAAACTTTGGCAAACCTAACTCCTTTTACAACACAGCATTCTGTGTACATGATTTTTTGAATGCAATGCTGTCAAACACATCTAATTATGTCTACTTCTCGAAAGGTTTAATCAATCATGGTTCTTGATGTGATTACTGTACTGTAGTGTCACAAGAAAACCTGTTACTTTGGATGTCAGTTGTTTGCACAAAGCTTCGAAACAAATCTCATTCTTGCGAATTGTACACGAGAGTCACAGATTTTTCAAGTTCCAAACATAACTCGTTCATGCTGTCAATCGTTCCAGATCATTCATTAGACCCATAAACCACAAGAGCAATATCACATTTTTTTTATTCAGGAAATCTTTTGAGAAAACAAATATGTGCTGAAATATTGAAAAGTAGGACATACTATATCCACCTATTCATGGAACAGATCAGTGTTCATTATTGTGAGCAATCCCTAATCTTGGTCATGGACACATATCCTCCATTTTCCTAAAACTTGATAGATGAAAAAAAAATGAAGTATATTGGTTTGTATATCGCTATTTTTTTATGCACTGTGCATGAGCTATATGCTGCTTAAGCAATGATTAGGTAAAAAAAAAAAAAAAGTGATACACTTTTCCTTACCATCCAGCAAAAAGTGGCCACATTATGATTTTGTCGTAGAGAAATCGGCTCTTGAAGCTGCTGTGTCATGGGTTAGACGTAATCTATCAATCAAAATGCCCATGGACCTAAAAAATTTAACCCTGATCCTACCAAAGGGATCAGACCTACTGCGTAGTATTTAGAAGCTAAAAATCTCGACAAATAGTGCAGTAAGTTTGTGCAGTGAGTTGATAGACCTAAACCCAAGTGCCAGTCATTTGTGGAAAACTCAGGAAAACCATTATGTCTCATACTGTTGTCTTGACCATCTTTAGAACTAAGCTCTGCTTTATGCATGAAAAACAAAGAGTAAGTTTTGTGTTTGAGAAGGAAAAAGTATATACCTATGCTTGCTGTCTTTGGCGGAAGAGTCATGTTTGGTGGGTGTACAGTACAGTACAGTACAATACAGTACAGTACAGTATAGTACAGTACAGTACGCGTTCTGTGCAAAGACAGCACAGATTTATTCAAAAGGAAGTATTAATTCTGAAAGAAGTGTTATTAAAAAACATAAACGAACTTCGGTAACGGAGTGGGTTATAGGATGCAACTACTTTACTAAAGATGAATTATCAAGGTATGCGCCCCAATCACTAATATAATGGATAGAGGGAGAGATCAGAAGGTTCTGTAATGATGACCTAATGAGATGCACAGAGGAGTCATTTAGTAACACTGATCTCTATAACTCTGGTTTATCAGGCAATGAATGTCAGAAGGAGCACCTTCAGTAGAAACAACTGTTATTACGCAGAAGTGTTTACCAAAACTCATTTCATAGACAGGTTTTCTAAACAAATGTTCAGTATGAAATCTGAACTAGAGCTTGAGTTGAACTGGGTTGTATAATGATGTTCCTGGCCTATATTTGTAGCATTTAAGATGACACTTCTGAGAACAAAGTTAGACCTCAGTCCTGCATTAGTTTTATTAACCTATTCTTATCTAAAGGTACGTATTATAGTACTTTTATACGAGAAGCATACATAAAACTAGTAACGTCAGTTAACGGCAAAAATTAAATATGCATTCCTTACTAAGTGTAAAGATTTTTGCACTCGTAACAACCCTCGAGTTATCCATAGATTAATGGTATTTGATTCTTTAGGATTATCTGACCAGGTATAAAACTCACCGAGTTCAATCGTCAACTGCTGTCTGTCCTGTCATGAAAGTTGAGTAATAGCATTCTACTTCGACCTCAGTTCACATATTTTGATGTTCCACTCGTTCCTGGTTCCTCCTTGTGTCGTTTTGGTACAAACAGAGGTCGTCTCAGTACATCTATAAAGCTGATACGATTCAAACCCAGTTCGTTTCCACATAAACAATTTCAACAATATAACCGTTTTCTTCGAACATTTACCAGTTTCTGTGTAAATACTGTCGCAGTTAGGTTATACTAACAGACACTCATCCGACACATGAACAAACATTTGTCGCTTACAAATATATGGCGCCTTGTAGCCTACAGCTCCCATGAATTACTTATTATTCTAATTTTCTCTCTCAGTAATATCGTGATTTAAAAAAAAACAATATCTAAGGGTATGATTAATTTACTTACTGATTTCTCGATGCTAATTTACTTAAAAATGTACTAAATGAAAACGCCTAGTCAAAAAGGTTCCTAACGAAAATATTGACTGCAGAGTTGAATTCGCAGAAACGCTGATTATTTCAAAACATTTGCAACAATAGACCGTGTACCGAATTTCATTTTGTTGAGTGGCATTCCTTAGTTGTCTGTTAAGGGATTGGACTACAGGTTTATTAAGTGCAGTATCTGAATTTAGTTTCTGGAAAAGAAAGCAAAGTGTTTTGTTGCACGCCATCACTTCAGTAATGAGGTTTATAACGTTTCTGTTCCGTTTTATAGAGTAACTTTCTGGTCTACCACAAGGACACCTAATGAATAAACCGCAAACCCAGCTTATGAATGCTCTGAGTGTAAAGTAACGATAACAATTAAAGATTTGTTGTGTGAATGTCCAAAGTGTAACCAGCAGCAGCTAACAAGTTTTGGAAATAATTCGATCGGTGAAATTTTGTCCGAACTTCAACATTTGCAATTGAAAACCTTTCGAAAAGCTGTAATTTAACTGACAAAATATATAAAATAACAGTATAAGTTAAAATAAATCCTTCGGGCCAACCCTGTGAGAGCTGGTAATCAGCTCAGTCAGTGGTCTTGTTCAAGCAATTTCATTAATAACACTGAAAAACCCTGAGTTGTATCAAATGGCCTTTATGGATATACTGAAACGACTTGAATCAAACTGGCTGTAGTCCTTGGAGTGAAACCTTGTCTGTAAACAAGAAATTATAAACATTAATTGCATAACAGAGCAAGGTGCGGTGCAATTAACAATTATAGACGAATGTCTCCTATTGCAAAGAAACTGGAATATAACTTCATGTAAGTTAAATAGCTTTGGGGGAATGAAAGTGACCAGCAGTTGTCTGTTATGCTGCTGTCTAGACCTGAGCATTTTTTCTCATTCACTTCGATGGCTGTCAATTTCTCTCTTCTTTGCATCTGACAGGTGTCGTGTCACAGATAAATGTGAAGATACCGTTCAGTAATGTCTAAGGCAACTAGCGATTAATTTTGCCTAGCCACTTACTGATACTGAAAACGATGGCTAATCAATCATTCAGAATCGACTCACACTGACAGTCTAGCGTAATGGAAGGCGTGGAGCATTTCCTTCATAAAAGACTTTTGGAGACATTTCTTATGTCCAGGATTTCAAGGTTTAGCAGTGTTTATGTCAACTATTTAATGTAAGTAAAGATATGATGAAACATTTCATATTTTACTTATGTTTTTATTCGTTTATTAACTTGTTAATTCATCTGCTTTCTTCTAATAACTGATCTCCATTTTCTGCATTTTCCATTACCTTCTGTTACTTCCTCCGAATGAACACCATATTTTTAGAAGCTTGAATTTCAAGTCAATGACCCAACTGGTGGGCTTGTTCCATAAGAATAGGGTTCATCTTCTAAATAATCATAATAATAATATCAGAGTAAAACGCTACGTAACTGATTAAATCTTCAATCATCCAATATTCGACATTTTATGGTATTTCCTTAGCTGTGAAATCGAAAGAGTGAGAAAACGAAACAGTTTTAATTAATAAAGTTTCCTTCACTTTTGATCTGAGTCTCCCTGACCAAGTTTGACCAAAATATCTGCGAAAATAGGACCACATGCGAGATTGTGTACCCGAGGATATACAAATATTTCTTCAAAATACCTTCCATGTGACATATTCTATCTACAAAGGCTTTGCGAATAAATTTATATATATATATATATATATATATATATATATATATATATATATATATATATATATATATATATATATGTATATATATATATATATATATATATATATATATATATATATATATATATATATATATATATATATAGATACATATATATATATAGATATATACTGTATATATATTATATATATATATATATATATATATATATATATATATATATATATATATATATATATATATATATATATATATATATATATATATATATATTCTGCTGTTCGCCCCCTCTGCATTATTTAGTAAGAATGTCCTTCTAACAAAGATGGGACAGCGTCTCTGTCGAAGCTAAGTGGACAGAGATAGGCCGTGCTTTCGAAAAATAACTGCTTTTAGTAGAGGGATAGGTTAGCATTAGAGACCTCAACCAACAGGGAGGGTTTTCACCAAGTAACCCCTAGTGAAGGTGGTCTTAAGCTTCCTTTTCCTCTGTCCCATGCATTCGGCGATGTCTCTGTCAATTTTTCAGAATGCCATTACAGAGAGGCTGTCCATTGTGAAACGAGCACGTTGCTGTGCTCCAAGCAATTTTATCCTTTGTCCTTTCCTATCTATTGTTTTACTCAGTGAATCAACAATAAGTGTTTTTCGAGAACCCTGATCAGCAGTTGC
>JANJGK010000002.1:37967971-37970471 GCA_039081455.1 Macrobrachium rosenbergii
ATAGGATTAAGAATTTAACGATACCGTTTATATAATCAACTGTTACTCAGCTGTATTTCCACAGAAAATATTAAAAAACACATGAAATCAGTTAGTACGTTTACAAAACCAATGATTCAGGGGTTAGGTTAGGTAGTATTATTATTGTCATGATTTCAGTAGATGAAACCTATTCACATGGAACAAGCACACAGGGGCCATTGGCTTGAAATTCAAGCTTTCAAAAATGTTGGTTTCAACCTCCCACTGCAGACCCCACACTACAACAGTGAATGATCTTGATACAGAGCCAGTTATTTTTCATCGCCCTGGGGGAGACACAAACCTGCGACATCTGAGTGGCATGCCACAACACTGAACCACTATTCCAGCAGACTGGTAACTTACACTTCTAATTAGGCTAGCCTGTCTTAAGAGTACTAGTATTTATACACATTTTAAAAACCAAAAAATTGTGTATTTAAACAAAATCCATGGCTAGGCCTATTTCCACAGCTCGACAACTGGCATATAACTGCACTGAGATGTCGCACAGTTGATATGGCCTCATTAATACAGTTACATAGAGCCAAAAAGTTAGGTTAAACCTTCCATGAAAAAACCACAGCCTTTTTTAATTAAAGAAACCACAGGAACAGAACTAAATATAGAGTTTTAATATATGAGACGGTATATACGGTATATAATTATGCAGATGGCTACAATCAGCAGCAAAATCTGTTGCTATATCTAAAAACTAAAGTTGGAAGTAAACAGTTCATAATTACTGATATTTTTTTATACTTATTAAGAAATCATGACTTAACTCATTTTACTTTCCTCGCAAACAAATAATTCTGAAAACTAAAGTTGGAAGTAAACAGTTCATAATTACTGATTTTTTTTATATTTATTAAGAGATCATGACAAACTCATTTTAGTTTGCTCGCAAACAAATAACAGAAACTAATTTCAGTGTTGTGGAATGAGTAAGCCTACAATCACCATCATAAACCTTAGTTGCCAACATTTCTCAAAATCTCATCTTATTTCTTACCCAGGTTCGGCTAGGCTAGGCATACTACTAAGCCAATTCACTATTATTCTAGCAGAAATTTCACCGAATTAATATAATTGCGAACAAAATGCCTGGAATGTGAAATATGGTGACATGGAGAGCGTGAGGGAGGGGGGAGGGGGAGCCAAGAAAATTAGGCTAACCTAACCGACCAAATTTATACATAATGACCACCCTTATGCTCTGAAATCATCCAGATGTTCTTAAACACAACTTCATGTCAATAATGTCTTACTGATAATACTGCTTCGGCTAAAATAACATCCAAATTTAAATAAGAAGAACCAGTTCTGAACAGTGGCTTTCGAAGTTCCTCCATCTTCCCTCACGAAAACCACCAACTTATTTCAATAAATACGTCTTAACCAGACTGTATTTATGAATTATGAATCAATATCATTAATTATTATTCATTCAGTGACCTGCAATAACTATATCTTACCGAAAATATGTCGTTTTCACGGTTCAACACAATAAATATTCGATAAAAGTCACAGGAAGTAAGACATCTTTCTCGGTGGTTCGTACAATAACAAGAAATGGAGTTGCCGGTTGGCCATTTGAAGCTCCCCGACCGACTAAATGCGCGCGTATTTAAATAAGTAAATAAATAGATAAGTAGAAGAAAAACTAAGCTTTATATATATATATATATATATATATATATATATATATATATATATATATATATATATATATATATATATTATATATATATATTTGTGTGTGTATATATGTATACATACATACATACATATATATATATATATATATATATATATATATATATATATATATATATATATATATATATATATATATATATGATTAAAAACGAACTCTTAATCAAATATCTCTCTCTCTCTCTCTCTCTCTCTCTCTCTCTCTCTCTCTCTCTCTCTCTCTCTCTCTCTCTCTCTCTCTCCATATTCTTCCTACCAAAATGTCCTTTCTGAAGCGAGAATCTCCCGCTACACTTCCTCGTAACTTCTGGCAGCCTTTTAACCTCCTAAAAGTGTCATCTAAATTCATGAAATCCAACTCCTTTCAACAAAGAAGAAGCGGAAACACGTTCCCCGGGCGACTCCATCTAAAGACCAAAAGAAAAAAAAAAGATGAAGCTTAATTTTCTGTTCTCATTACTCTGCTCTGCGTTCAAACGTTGCGTCAAGGATTTGTATTTGTCTTTAATTTCTGTATGTATAATTCTTTATCAACAATTTTATTTGTGGATATTTTTCATTTTTACGTCAATGTTTGTCTTTTTTTTGTATTAATGTCTGTAGAGAGTCTTTATTTACTTATAAGATTCCACCAAATAGAAAATTGCTGAT
This sequence comes from Macrobrachium rosenbergii, assembly GCA_039081455.1. Taxonomy (NCBI): domain Eukaryota; kingdom Metazoa; phylum Arthropoda; class Malacostraca; order Decapoda; family Palaemonidae; genus Macrobrachium; species Macrobrachium rosenbergii. The sequence continues at coordinate 37,970,363 of JANJGK010000002.1, forward strand.
AACAGTATTTTCCCCTACTTTCACTTACTAAAGCATTACTTATATGAGAAGACCGCGTTACAAAAAGGCTTTATTTGTAATATACAATAGAATTATTAAGTACAACACT
>JANJGK010000002.1:37972971-37980471 GCA_039081455.1 Macrobrachium rosenbergii
AGGTTGGGCAGCAAGACTGAGAACAGGAATCGGGAATAGAGGTAAAAGTACAGTGATAGAGAGTGGTTGAATCTACGGGCCGAATGGACCCTGCAAACACCCTTGATTTAATGCTTACAGTGTACCACGTGAGGCCCACTGATTGCACTACCGTCTTACGGAGCTTACGAAACAATAACTGACCAATATGAAATCTTCCAGTCACAAGTAAAGTTCGTTGAGGTTTAATTTTATTTAATGAAAGGAATATTGTTCCAGATGGATTTTCCCTTTGCAGCCGAGCTGAGTTGCAAAAGTATGCTAATGCTTGTTGCATAATCAGGGCCACATGAAGGATGCTGAGATTTGAGTGTGTGTCATCATTTCAACTAGCTATATCTTTAACGGGGCACATTACCGAAATCCCAACTCATGTTATTGGCTGGAATCAAAAGCGTTATTAGTCTTCTGTTGTGGAACTGAGCTATGAACTGTTATTCCAGCTATTTATAATATTTTAACGTAAGATCATAGGTTTAAAATGTTTAAAGGATTGATTATATTTTAGTTTCCTATAGCATGCAGTTTCGTCATACATTAATTGTCGTTTGTACATAAGACAAAGCTGTTATCATTAGGTACATACACACACACACACAAACAGACATACATATATACATACATACACACACACACACACATATATATATATATATATATATATATATATATATATATATATATATATATACATACATACATACACTAAACAAAAAACCAAATTAACCAAAGCAAAGAAAAAACACATAACATGCGCACTAACAATATTTTTGAAACTACAAAAGTCTCACTCTCATGCAAACACTTATGGAAATGACTTGATAATTGCCCTCTGGTCATTTCGTATCCTGAATGTTGCCTTTTGTACAAAGAGAGAGAGAGAGAGAGAGAGAGAGAGAGAGAGAGAGAGAGAGAGAGAGAGAGAGAGAGAGAGAAATTGCCCTTATGTATATTTAACCTGGAAAACTCCTCTCCTATTTCAATATTCTGTTAAAATACGAAAGTCAAAGTGAGGGGAACAAACTATTTTTATTTGGTTGATTGTGGAAGTGGAATATATATCTATTGCTCTTAGGTAAGTCATTTTGATTGGAGTATCAAGTTCCATTTTCGTTTAACTGTCATCAGGGAATGAAAATATACAAAATGTATAAAATGAAGAATGCATAATTACAGAGGCCAGTCCTTTATATAGGTGGCATTTAAGATAATTGTAATGTAATAGACCCTTATAAAGAACTTATATAAACCACGTGGCAAATTATATACTGAGCACACTGAAAAATTGCTGGAAAAGCAGGTTATGCATAAAAAAATGGCAATTTTCCTTACTTGTCAGAGAAAATAACCAGGCAATTAATTGGACAAAACAGCCACATAAATGTTGCAATCTAATAATCAGTTGTAACAAAACATAATTGAGCTTAGGATTATGAAAGAAAGTTTTATTGAGATTGCGAATATTACTAGAATCATTCTCGTGTATGAGCTTTGCTCCATTTGCTTCTACTGTAAATACCTTTGTCAAAAATTCTGGTATTAGGGAGTGTAGGTCATTAGATTCCGGTGAAAACAAAACGGTTTAGTTATGTACTTACCTTGAGTTACCTGCCTTTCGATATACACGAATTGTAAGCAAGATACTTAATTGTTACTTATATAAAAAAAACTTACTCTACCGTTGTTTCGACACATTATGTATGTATATGTATATGTATATGTATATGTATATGTATATGTATATGTATATGTATATGTATATGTATATGTATATATATATATATATATATATATATATATATATATACATATACATATATATATATATATATATATATATATATATATATATATATATATATATATATATATTGTAACGAAGTGTTCCAAGTAACTGGTTATTACACAACTAATCATAGAATTCAAAAATTTGCCTCACTTCAGCCAGATACCTGAACTCTCATAACAATAAAATTACGACTGAGTACTCTAAAGGCAACAGCGATCCCTTAAAAAGCTTACTACTCATGTGAGAAATCAGACTAAGTTCATCAAAACAAGTGTAAGGTCTAAACATTTAAACAAGAAATATACTAAAGTAAAAGGGCATCACTCCATCAAACAACTTTAACTATCTCCCCAAGTTAGAGTCACATCAACAAAACTGAAGGAACAAAACATGTTTATCACTATGCCTTATGCATACAATTAATCCTATCAAATGAAATACTATTGTAAAAACTTTAAATGCAAAAATATATTTTTAAATTCAAAATTTACAATCAGAATTCAGAGTCTCACTTTTAAAGAAAAAATTTACTATTACTTGAAAATAAAATAAAACTGAATTAATTCTTGAAACATGTTAATTTATCAAGAAATTGAATTAATCAAGCAAAATTTAAAATATTAGGAAACAATTAAGATTTGAAAAAACTAAGTAAATGAAAATTAAATCACTACAATTGTTAAAATGTGAAATTAAATCAAGTACGCAATGGTAAATTATTAAGAAACACTTAAGATACTAAGTAAATTAATGTTAAATGACCACTATATCAAATGTGAAAAACTAAGAGATTGCAAATACAAGAACATACACAAAAATTAAATGTGTAACAAATAGAATAAAATAGATTTACCTAAAACAATATCAGCTTCTAATAACCGTTTTCTTAAAAAAGTTTTAGTACAAAGCCAGTCTGGAATAAGTCTTATGTTTCAATTATTTCATGTAGTATTTTGTACATACATACATACACAAACACACATATACACACACACACACACACACACACACACCTAAATATATACACCTACTTGTAGTCATCAGACTATGCTAAGCCAATCGATTGCCAGTCTTGAAAATATTAATTAAATTTCCCTTCGGAATGGAGATAGTGCTTGTGTAATCGATAAAGTCACGATAATATAATGCAAATGTAATGATAATGACATGGCATAGCAGAGGACGAAGCGAACCATTATTCAAAAATGTTAATTTAATCACAGATTTGAAGGATACACAAAACCTTGCTAGGAGAGATACCATCAAATATTGTTGTCCTATTTTGAAATCCTACTACGCAGCTTATCATTCCTAATGAGATCGTAAATAGTAATGGGATCTTGTCACATTTATTCACAGAGAAACATTTCCAGGTTTCGTATTTTGCAGAAGTGTGGATTTCCCATGTTATGTTCTTTGTTTTTAAGTTAAATTTATCTGATTTTTCTTTTCTTTTTCTGCCTCCTCCATAGCTGAAATCAAAAGTAGAGAGATCAGTATTGATACAAGATGGTTTATTTCTTTCTTTTTATTTTTATTTTTTGTTTTAATTAATTTATTTTTCCCTTAAATACATATTTCCGTGCACAAGTGCACATGCATAATATATATATATATATATATATATATATATATATATATATATATATATATATATATATATATATATATATGTATATATATATATATATATAACATATATACATATCATAATGATGTGGCTTTGTGATATATATGTTTTATGAAATGTTATTATATTTTCTCTTATGTTTGTCATGTATTGTCTGTGATAACTGTGATAATAATGATTGTTGGAATACCAAGTGTCAGATCTTAAAAGGGTTAGTATGACTGCATGATTTTAGAGATAAGATACATTTTGCTGTTAGGATCATATTTACACAGCTGGTAGGCTAATGTCTACATAGATGTCAGGCGTTCAACCAGGGTAACTCCCTTTTGCAAAAGTTTGTTTCCCAATTCACTTAAACTGTCATTAAGAGATATGGGATGACAGGTTTAGATAACACTGGTGGCCTATTGTTTGAACAAGTGTTAAGTCTGGAAATCCCCTGTCAAATAAACAGATATGTGATGACAGGCTAAAGAGCCCTCTTTGACCCAGGGGAGAAATCCCTTCCAAGGAAAATTCCTTTTTTTAATTTCCCACTCTCCAGGGAAAATTCCCGGGGCTATTTCCCAAAAATGCCTTGGTGGCAACATAGGTTACTTCTCATAGTAGAATCTAGGAGGCTGTGCATTAGCCTGTGAGAATTCATTCAAGTTGGTCAGGTTCTCTCTCTCTCCCTTATCCCTCTCTTTCTTCAAAAGTGAGTAAAATTTGTAGCATAATATATTTTTGTGGTCACTGGTAATATATATAACTTTTAAGATCTGATTTTGGTGAAACTGTTTAGTCTTATAGGTGCCATATATAAAGTGTTTTGTGCTGCAGCAAGGGATCCTACAAAAGTGATACAAGTTTGTATAAGGTAAAGTGGATTTTTACTTAATATTACCATGGTATATTAAGATATATTAGGGAGATTTTGCCTTGGTGAAATTATTGTTGATAAATCTTTTGTGCAATTTTTTGTGTGTTCTTGTTGTGTGCATTTTTTGTGTTCTTTTGCTAAGATTACCTTTTCAAATCTTGAGTAATTTTTAATAATTTAAATTTTGCTTAGTTAACATAATTTCTTGATAAATTAGAAATTTGTGAATTAATTTTGTTTAAGAATTAATTAAATCTGGTGTTGCTTTTAAGTAATGGTAAATTTTTCAGATTGTGAATTCTAATTATAAATTTTGACGTTAAAAATAATTTTTTTGTATTTAAATAGTTTAAACACAGTGTTTCATTTGTTGACCATCAGCAAAAAGGATTGATTGTGTGTGTATAAGGCAAAGTGATAAAAATGCTTTGTTTCCTTTAGTTTTGCTGAAGTGAATTAAGTCCAGGGAAACAATTATAGTTGTTTGAAGGAGTGATGCCTTTTGTCTCTAGTATATTTCTTGCTTAAATGTAAATACCTCACACATGTCTTGATAAACTTAGTTTGATTTTTCAAGTGATAAGTAAGTTTTAAGGGATCACTGTTACCTTTAGAGTGCTCAGTTGCAATTTTCTTGTTATGAGAGTTCAGGTATCTGGCTGAGGTGAGGTAAATTTTTGGATTTTGTGATTAGTTGTGTAATAACCAGGTACCTGGTACACATCGTGACAATATATATATATATATATATATATATATATATATATATATATATATATATATATATATATATGAATGTCTTTTCCTGTAATACTACAGTGTAATATGAAAATAAGAAGGCCCATAAAACACTATTTAAACGTTGAAACCATATATTTCGGGCACTTGTTTCTGTGCCCCTGTTCACTGGTAGAATATGGACAGGTGGAAAGTTACAATGGTATATATACAAAAACATGAAGGTGTGGCCTTAGGCCTCCGATGTTAAGGAGGTGGCGATTCTTAAGAAGGAGGAGAATGACCAAATTCCCTAGTGGTTTTTGGCCTCATTAGCTCCCGTTTGGCGATGGATCTGGCGGTTGCGTTTCTTGGGTCATCTTCTTCAAGATGGGTCTGAGGATTAAGGTGTCGATGGCGTCCGATTTCCAATGTCCTCCTGACAGGTTCATATTGTTGGTTTGATTGATGATAGCAGATTCCAGCATCTTTCTTTTGTACGGACAGCTACTCTTGAAAACCAACTCCGCCCCACTCCAGTTAATGACATGCCCTGTATTTCTAATATGTAGGAAAATTCCCGAACTCTCCGAAGCGTAACGTACTGATCTTTTGTGCTCTGTTATTCTTTGCGAGAGCGATCTACCTGTCTCGCCTACATACAATTACTACACGGTATCTTGTAAACTCCGGCTTCTTCCCTTTTGTTATTTAAGTATACGTTAACGAGCGAACTCCCGATGGATTTGGGATAATGGAAAATGAAAGGATTATTAGAACTGAGTTGCTCGGTGGCCTTTTGGATGTTTTCATCGTATGGAAGCTTTATTTTGTTGTTGAAATCTATTTGTCTGTTGTGAGTGGGACCTCTGTAGTATATTTTATTCGCTTTATTAATAGCCCTCTCGATAATGTGTGGTGGATAGAGCAGTTGCGTTAGGTGTTGGCGGATCGTGTTAAATTCTTGATTCAGGTACTCATTTGAACATATCCTAAGTCCTCTGAGGAATAGGTTGCACCCTACCATGATTTTTACGGAGACGTCGTGGTAGCTTAAGAAATGAATGTAGGAGACAGCGAAGGTGGGTTTTCTATATACTGTAAATGCATACCTGTTCTGTTCCTAGATGTACTGATCATAAGAAAACAGAACAGGTATGCATTTACAGTATATAGAAAACCCACCTTCGCTGTCTCCTACATTCATTTCTTAAGCTACCACGACGTCTCCGTAAAAATCATGGTAGGGTGCAACCTATTCCTCAGAGGACTTAGGATATGTTCAAATGAGTACCTGGATCAAGAATTTAACACGATCCGCCAACACCTAACGCAACTGCTCTATCCACCACACATTATCGAGAGGGCTATTAATAAAGCGAATAAAATATACTACAGAGGTCCCACTCACAACAGACAAATAGATTTCAACAACAAAATAAAGCTTCCATACGATGAAAACATCCAAAAGGCCACCGAGCAACTCAGTTCTAATAATCCTTTCATTTTCCATTATCCCAAATCCATCGGGAGTTCGCTCGTTAACGTATACTTAAATAACAAAAGGGAAGATGCCGGAGTTTACAAGATACCGTGTAGTAATTGTCATGACATCTATGTAGGCGAGACAGGTAGATCGCTCTCACAAAGAATAACAGAGCACAAAAGATCAGTACGTTACGCTTCGGAGAGTTCGGGAATTTTCCTACATATTAGAAATACAGGGCATGTCATTAACTGGAGTGGGGCGGAGTTGGTTTTCAAGAGTAGCTGTCCGTACAAAAGAAAGATGCTGGAATCTGCTATCATCAATCAAACCAACAATATGAACCTGTCAGGAGGACATTGGAAATCGGACGCCATCGACACCTTAATCCTCAGACCCATCTTGAAGAAGATGACCCAAGAAACGCGACCGCCAGATCCATCGCCAAACGGGAGCTAATGAGGCCAAAAACCACTAGGGAATTTGGTCATTCTCCTCCTTCTTAAGAATCGCCACCTCCTTAACATCGGAGGCCTAAGGCCACACCTTCATGTTTTTGTATATATACCATTGTAACTTTCCACCTGTCCATATTCTACCAGTGAACAGGGGCACAGAAACAAGTGCCCGAAATATATGGTTTCAACGTTTAAATAGTGTTTTATGGGCCTTCTTATTTTCATATATATATATATATATATATATATATATATATATATATATATATATATATATATATATATATATATATATATATATATATATATATATATATATATACTGTACATATATGTATATATATATGCATATATATGTATATATATAATATACATACATACATATATATATATATATATATATATATATATATATATATATATATATATATATATATATATATATATATATATATATATATATATATATATATATATGCATGTAAAATTCATTGGATAATGCCAACGTCATTACTT
>JANJGK010000002.1:37985471-38010471 GCA_039081455.1 Macrobrachium rosenbergii
TAATTCAGGACAACTTTGAGGTTTTACACCGGTACCTTAATATGCCAGAAAGCTTTTGATGTTTGTCTGTTTGTACACGGTTGTGAGCAAGCATAATATTACATCAATTTATATAAATTCTTGTTCATAATACACATGTTAAGGACAAACGTTTTATATAATAAAAATCAAATTTATATAAATTCTCGTTCACGGTACATAATGTTTTTGAGAAACTTTTATATGAATAAGTAATAAAATTATATAAACTCTTAGCCTAAATACACAGGCTTTGGACAAAACTTCTATATAAATACAAAATTTACATAGATTATTGCTCACAATACATCTGTATTTTCAGGACAAACGTTTTATATAAGTAACTATCAATTTTATATGCATTCTTATTCACAATACACATATTTTTTTGGACAAATGATTTTTTGTTAACTAAAATCAACAAAAAGGAAAAAATAAAAGCTTCTTACGGCCGTTTTCAAGAACAGTATTCCCGGGGACGTCGTGAAAAATTGTGGGTGTCAGACACAGTTGGGGCCGAAGCCTTCCCAGAAGCTAACTTGGGCCATCACTCACACCAACTTCCGTTCACGAGTCTGAGCAAATATGATTTTGATCAATCAGTCCGGGAACTTTCGGGGCCATTATTAAAAGAAATGCCAAACTGGGACATACATCTTGGCCTAATGTAGTTTTCTGAATGTGACTTAAGTTTATATATTGGCGTCGATTTTCCTTATTTATTTTTTTCTTATTGGCCTCGTTAACTTTTAATTTCTTATTTCTTTCAGATTCGTATTCCAGTTCAGCGTCATAATCACTGAATTCTGTTTAGCTCTTTTTTCTTATTGTTTGCATTCTATCTGTTTTAATCTCTTCTTTTCCAGTCACCTATATTTCTTTACTTTTCATTTACCATCTCCTTCTTCTTATTTGCGTTCAATGCATCTCAATTTCCTCTTCATTCTCTTTCCTTTCTTCCGTCTTTTCGACTTTTCCTCTCTCCCAATTTCCTGTGGCTCGTATGGTATACTTATTGTCTCACTTTATTTCCAGTTATCTTTTTGACCTGTGTTAGCTCCTAAGGGTTGTTCTAGAATAACATTTTTTTTACTTATATGCTCAATACAAATAAATAAATGACAAGCTATTAGTATTACAGTCAATTTTGCTTTACTTCCATTGACAAACAAAATCGTTTTATAAAGGAAATCTGATTTGTTTCGTGCTGCCAACGAGGATCAAGATGAACTTATATCAATCAATAAAAGCTGAATGTCAAGATAGCCCCAAGAAGATAGTTTTAAGCATTAGGCAGAGAAAGTTCATTTGCTTTTAACTTCCTAAAAACCACCGGACCTCAAAATGAGTAAAATTATGCGTTTAAAATAATGTTTGTTCGCCGAATTGTGGTTTTCGTACATACTGATATTCTGTTGTACTATGAGTAGGCCACTTGGCTGTATTCTGTAAAATCTGTAGATGAAATACTTTGAAGCAGGAATAATAAACCTTATTAATTTCGAATATCTGAGTTATGGAGATAATACATGCAAAATTTGGAATTGGAACTAAATCCTATTGTACCAAATTTCTAATTTAAATCAAAATTGAAATTAGATGAATCAGTTCTTTTCACGAATGCCTCTAGTGACCATGAATCTTATAAATTACAAACTGAAAGTATATTGTAAACCCACTTTCAAGATGCATTATTATTATTATTATTATTATTATTATTATTATTATTATTATTATTATTATTATTATTATTATTATTATTATTATTATTATTCAGAAGAATACCTATTCATATGGAACAAGCCTTCAAGGGCCACTGGCTTGAAATTCAATGCTTCCAGAGAATATGGCGCTCATTACCATGATATTTCAGTAAAGGTTAAACTAGCAAGCAGATGACCTTTCGGTGACTGACAGATCTGACCACTAAGCGGAGATATTTGGAATTTGAAATAAATCATGAGCCACTGCCGTTCCCTAAATATCCCAGCCACATTACCAAAAAGGTTATATACCTAGAGAATCAGAGTTCCTTTCATGCCTTCAGTTGAATGCCAAAAGTGACATACGACACTGACGTTAAATCCCTTAACTGAATGACACAGAAAGAGATTACTGGGTCTCTAGGGACGGAAAACCGGTATAATTTTATCCACCAAAGGATCATCAGGAAAATGATCAGTAATATTATTGGAAAATAGGAAATTGGTCCAAATATATTGGGGTATGGATAAAACTTCCAGTGGGTAACAGGCATATTATGTGGGGTTCAAGTTTGCCTCCGGAAATTGAATATCAAGGGTATGTAAGATATACCTATCGAAATCCTGTGGGGGTAGTGAAAAACAAGTGACTGGGATTAGGAGTGTCTCAAATGGTTGTGTTTGTTTTTACTCACTGTCTTCGTAGTATATATATATATATATATATATATATATATATATATATATATATATATATATATATATATATATATATATATATATATACATATACATATATATATATATATATATATATATATATATATATATGTATATATACATATATATATATATATATATATATATATATATATATATATATATATATATATATATATATATATATATATATATATGTATATTGTGATATCTACCACTATGTATCAGTCCTTCGTTGATGACTCAGGAATAAAAGAAAAAACCGGTCAGGACCTACAACCAGTCTCTTATTTTTTCACCTTTGGTGATGTGCGGTAAACGAATCACAAGTGAATGTGATAATAATCATACCTTCGTTCTTGTACATATTCGCTTACAGTATACTCGTATATACATTAGTAATTCTTATATATAAACTTGATATATACATTAGCAATTCCTATATATAAACATGATATATATTAGTAATTTCTGTATATAAACATGATGCATACACTAGTAATTCCTATATATAATCTAGAGTTCTAGACCTCAAGAAAATCGAAGAATATGTAGTCCTTTATCACCAACTCGCATACACAAGACCACACAATGAACAGAGTCGGTAAGCTGCCGGGATTATTAATCATTTAGATGGGTTTCTCCCGTCGAGCAGCGTAAACACTCAGATACTCAAGAGTATTTGAAGCCTTCAAGAGGGGAAGGGGAGAAAAGGAATAGGATGAAAAAGAAAAGTTAAACAGAGAAAGGAGGAGGAAGAAACGAAGGGTTAAAATATGGGGTTAATTCGAGCATTCGTTAGAAATTCATAAAACAAATGGTGGTAATTAATATTTGTTTAATTCCATCTAGGCTGTAGGCCACCATTCCTATAGGTATAGGGCAATGAAATTTGTATGAGGAGCCTCTATAATTTTACAAACCGTCAGTTGAATAATTTATTACTAAAGCTATGCTAAAATGAAATATTACATTAAATTATTGCACTTGGACCTGATTCTGCTTTAAGGTATTTTCCACTCTTTGGTAAAATATATATGTACCGCAAGTATCGTTTGACAGCCATTTCACTATACCTCGGGAACATTTTTAGCTTACTACTTGTGGACATAAAATGGTTGTGTGTACAAGTGACGGAAATGCATATGTATATAACACACACACACACACACACACACACACACGTATATAGATATACAGTATATATATATACATATATATATATATATGTATTATGTATATATATATATATATATATATATATATATATATATATATATATATATATATATATATATATATATATATATAGCCAAGAGAAAATAAAACTAAGATTCCTTGAAACCTTTGTGGTTACGATATTGGGATGATTCCTAGTTCTTACAGATGCTACTTACAGCAACCGTAGTGAACCACGCAAGGAGGTATTTCCGATAGTGCGCCTCACATGGTGTACTGTAGGCATTACTAAAGGGATTTAGAGGAGCTACTTCGGCCCCTACTTGCACCCACTTTTTGGCCTTTTCCTTTCCTCCATTTCCGCTTCCTTTCTTCAGTCTTGCTGTTCAACCTCTCTAACTGTTACTTCTTAGTACAACTATAAGTTTTCGGACAGTTCCACATTTAGAACCCTGTACTTTATGTCATTTATTTTCTGGAGATCTATTTAGCTTGCTGTCCAACCACTCCAACTCCCTCTTTTCATTTAATTAAATGCTGAATGGCCGAAAGTGATCCAGTTCTTAGTTTGATAGCCTTGATTTCATAATAATAATAATAATAATAATAATAATAATAATAATAATAATAATAATAATAATAATAATAATTATCATTATTTTTATTATTAATTATTCAGAAGATGAACACCCCACTCGTATAGAACAAGCCCACAGGGGCCATTGACATGAAATTAAAGCTTCCAAAGAATGTGGTGTTTATTTGAAAGAAATAACAGAAGGTAACTGGAAATACAGAATGAAGAGATCAATTATTATGTAAGAAAAAATAAATTAAAAAATTAATAAATGGATAGACATAAGTATAAGTAAATTATAAAGAACAAGGAGAACTGTTTTATGTTAACAATGAATTGCATCTTGGCTTGAACTTTTGAGGTTCCATTTGCGCGACATCCTCGGGGAGACTGTTCCACAGTCCAATGGTGTGAGGAATAAAGGACCTCTGGAACTGAGAAGTTCGACAGCGAGGGACATTTACGGCATACTGGTGCTGGTGTTTAACGAATCTGGTTGCTCTCGGCAGTAAAAGAGGATCAGAGATCAATTGTGAATGTGAATAACTGTAGTGAAGTCTGATGTTGTTGAAATACGTTTAATGTGGGGGTTTAAACTTTCTTCTTCTCATTCTGGGTCAAACTACACACTAAAACGATTTTCATGGGCTAAAAAAATCAGAGGCAATTTGTGACAGGCTTTACTCTGTTTTTGCCGCCACTATTTTGCTGCTCAGGACTAAAATTTCTATCTAATTAGTAACACGGTAAGCTCTCTCTCCCTCTCTCTCTCTCTCTCTCTCTCTCTCTCTCTCTCTCTCTCTCTCTCTCTCTCTCTCTCTCTCTCTCTCTTCCAAACATTTATCTGTCTTCCTGCCTGTCTGTCTGTCTCTCTATTCCATACATTTCTCTCTCTCTCTCTCTCTCTCTCTCTTAACACTTGCGCTCTGTCTGTCTGTCTCTCTTATTTTCTCTTCACCACATTGCGTTCTTTCTCTCTCTCTCTCTCTCTCTCTCTCTCTCTCTCTCTCTCTCTCTCTCTCTCTCTCTCTCTCTCTCTCTCTCTCCAGTCTTGTGACTTATCAATCCTGCTGCGAATGTCTAAAAAAATGTAGAGGGAAGTAAAATCATTCTTTTATATGGGTTACTTTCGTAAGTTAACACATGCAATAGTCTAATTTGTGGGTGTATCTCATTTTAACAGCGACAACAACAACAACAACAACATAATAATAATAATAATAATAATAATAATAATAATAATAATAATAATAATAATAATAATAATAATAATAATAATAAACCCACAGTAGTCATTTATTACTGTTTTATCTTTGATGTCAAGTAATTATCGACACTATTATTCTCGGTTGATTACAATTTGATTAATACAACATTACTTTAGTTTTCATTATTAAACGTTCAACAAGAAGAATTAGAATTATTCGTTTATTTCAAACTTTTCAAAAGTACTACCTTTAGTTGAGAGGTGTGTAATCCAGTCTAAAAATGAAGTAAAAAAATATTCAATAAAATGTAAAACCCGAAAACAAGCTAATCTATATAGATGTAATTACAATCTGGACGAAAGCTTTTCAGAGCCTGAAGGGTAACAAAACTCTAAAAAGCCTGCCAGTTAGTTATGCTTATCCTAACGAAGTGATGTTTACGTTCCTACCTGAGTGATCCCGTGATTAAGGAGGTTTCTCGTTAAAAATGAGGTTTATTTGATCTCCCCAGGGTTTAAATTCTCTGACACTGAAAGTCCCTTCAAACTTTTTCTTTGGCAAATAGCTTTTGGTGACCCGAAAGTTTGGGTGACATTGCTTCTCTAAGACCTACTGAAGTTCCTGACGTTGATATGCCTCTTTGAAAGGTCAATTTTGATGCGTTTATTTACATTTTACAATATCCTCGATTCAAACAGGAATTTTGGCTTCTTTCCATAACTGTATGGTGGATTTGAACAGAAGGAAGAAGTAAGTACCTGAGCACTCAAGATTATCGAGCAATCATAACTTGTGAAATTATATTACTGTCTTGGAACTTGGCCAATAAAAGTTGATGTTATTATTATTATTATTATTATTATTATTATTATTATTATTATTATTATTATTATTATTATTATTATTATTCAGAAGATGAACCCCATTCATACGAAACAAGCCCACTAAAGAGGCCACCGACTTGAACAGAAAGAAGAGATCAGTTGTCAGGGAAGAAGCTATAAATGAACAAACAAATGAATAAAATGATAGACAAAAAAGTAAACAAATGATCAAAATACAAGGAGATTTGCTTTAGTGTAGTAATGCATTGAATCTTCGCTTGAATTTCTGAGGTTCCAATTGCAATGCCCATCCGTAAACTGCATCATGTTTACATTACGATTTACTTGAAAACGTTATACAAATATCGACATTTACGCTCATTTGTAAGTAATTACATGCAAAAATTTGCCAAGTAAATTTTCTGGAATGAATGCAAAACCCGGTGTTGACCTATGGAATCTCAGCAAACCAACCTTCATAAGGAAATTAGTGAAGGACCAATTGTTAGATATGACAGTCGTACCAGCTGCAGTAAATCATGTTATCATTCAAGAAAACTTAATTGCTTCAAGATATTAATAACTTTATTCCTGCTTTATTATTCCCCTGATTCCTTAAAAGGATAATCACTTTATTTCTGCTTCATTATTCATATGTAAAATGTCAGTTTAATCCCGAGATAAACTAAAAGAAATTTACACCAAAGACATTTTCACCAAAGACATATTTTGTGAAAGAAAAAAATATATTTGTGACCTTTTATCAAAAGTCCGCGTTATTAGTTGATTATAAAATTCCCATTCTTCATAAGCAATTTCGAAAAATGAACGTGGGCGTTCCTCCGCCCACTCCTGGATGATAAGTGAGAATGAGGCGGTCCAGTGACTACGTGGTTAAAAAAAAGAAAAGAAAATTGAATTCATGTCAACAAGGAAATTGAATTGTTTGAATGGAAAAAGTGCATGATTAAATTGGTCTACGTAATTATCATTTATTTCATAGCTTATTTATTATTTATATAGGAGAGCTGTGCCAATAATTATTACACTATTATTATTATTATTATTATTATTATTATTATTATTATTATTATTATTATTATTATTATTATTATTATTATTAAGAAGATGAACCCTATTCATAAGGAACAAGCCCACCACAGGGGCCACAGTCTTGAAATTCAAGCTCCAAAGAATAGGGTGTTTCATTAGAGAGAAGTAACAGAATGTAAAAGAAAAAATTAAATAAAAAAAAATAATAAATATATAAAAATGTCAATAACTTATTCAAATACAATGAGAGTTGTTTTATTTTAGGTTTCCTAAATCTCCCCAATTTTATAGATGCTGTTTATTGGTGAATATTTTCACGAAGAACGATTTTTGTGAGTAAAGAGAAAACAACAAATAATATTTTAACTTCTTCGTTTATGCTTTTGGTAGGAAGAAGTATGGAAGAAGATATACATTGATAGAATGAACTTTGAGAACAAATTCGGTGAAGCAAATGAATTTTCAATTGAGACTTGGGTTTATATAAGTGTATAAAATCTTGTGTAAATTTTATGCTGACTCTTACTGATAAGTGTTTTGTTATTAAAACAAATTTATAGGCCTGGAAGTTTTGCTTTTTAGAATCTTGAATGCATGACGCATGCTTTACCCAGAGAGAGAGAGAGAGAGAGAGAGAGAGAGAGAGAGAGAGAGAGAGAGAGAGAGAGAGAGAGAGAGAGAGAGATAACGTTTGTCTCATGCAAGACAGCACTGTCCAGTCTCTGCTATTATTAAAATTTATGATACCAACTCCTAACAGACGAAGCTTCCTAAAAAGGGAGATTGAAGTTATTTTTATTTAATTTCCATTTTTTTATTACTTTTTATAACACTGAATGAGACCTGTAAAATTCCCCGTCCAAGTACATTGTTCATAAGTCTCTCCGTTGCTTAACATTACCATTCTTTTTTTCCAGTTCTAGTCTTCCACATTCTTGACATATTCGTTGCCCATCGTAATAAGTTCTAGTTCTAAAATCACAGTAGGAGCATAAAAACAAATATTTCATTATTTTCCTAAATAACCCTATAAGTCTCAGGAACTATACTGAATATCTTGAAAAATGCTTGATAATGCCTAGTTATTGGATGCGCGATTGATGTGAGAATATTAATGAAAAAAATTACTCTCATAACACAATTCCTTAAGTTCAATGGTTTTACCTCACCGACAAAATATTGATTACTTAATCAACATATTTAGTCCCAAACTCATCAAACCATTCTTAATGAGGGTCCCCATTCATGAAAAAACACATTCGCACAAACAAAAACATACACAGGGTAATAATGAGGAAATTATGGATGGTGAGGAATTAATTACTCCAGCTGTAATGCCCCTTCCAACCGAGGAAGCTAATGACGATGAATAAATCTGTAAAGCCTAGTGTTATGTCAGGTTGGTAATTATTCACTGGAAGTCTGTTCTAGACAGAAATGGGCTTTAGATGTTTCTTCTGGGCTTCTTAGATGGAATTGCTTGTTCCTCGACTTATGTTTGATTTTAGTTATATCATGTTAACGTTTAGGCCTGTATTTAACTGCGGCTTTCGTAAGAGTCTTTGTGATAATGAATCTGAAGTAGTACATTTCATAAAATACGTTCTCAATTTCATTAATGTTTAGGTCTATATTCAGACCTTTATCTAGATTTATATTTAGACCTACATTCAGCCGTGGCTCTCCTATTTTTCATTTTGACGATGATTTTGCAAATGTATATTTGATACATATACTTCCTCAGTTTCACTAACGTTTAGGCCTATATTCAGACCTATATTAAACCTAAATTTAGACTTATATCCAGCTGTGGCTCTATGTATCATTGCAATAACGATTTTGAAATGGTAATTTTGATCCCAAATACGTCCTAAACTTCACTTTTAGACCTATATTCAGACCTACATTTAGACTTATGTTCAGCTGTGGTTCTCGTATGTGTAATTTTAATAACGATCTGGAGTGGTATTTGTGATTCCATAGATGTTCTCACTTTATTCAATTGGTGGCTCTCCTGTGTGTCCATTTTGATAACAATACTGAGGCAGTACTTTAGATTCCATTTACGTTCTCAGTTTCACTGACGTTTAGGCCTATACATGATTCCATATACATATCTTTCTTTGGATTAAACCAGCAGCTGAAATAATTGCAAAGTATTCTGCCTTTCAAATGTATTTTGATAAATAATTTTTTTTAGTTATTCCCACGAGGAACCTACAACTTACTGAAAAATCCTGTTCATGTATGAACTATCATTTAGTTAGAAAAATCTCTTGTAAGATTGTAAAAGAAATAGTAAATTTAGATAATAACGAGATTAAATGGCCTCAAATCATTCGCTGTCATAATGAAGGATAATTTGCTAAGGGTTAAAAATCAAAAGGTAAATGCAAGTTAAATGTCAAGTTGGATCTTGAGATTTCGAAAAGTTACCGAAGGAGGTAAATGGATCATTCTTTCCGATTACCACTCGAGGGGTAGTCAGTCTCTCTCTCTCTCTTTTACTTTCTTTTACAACTCGAAGGATATTTTCTTCTCTCTCTCTCTCTCTCTCTCTCTCTCTCTCTCTCTCTCTCTCTCTCTCTCACACACGCACACTTTCTTATTGTTCCTCTCTCTCTCTTTTGGAACTCGAAGGATAGTTCCCACCCCCCTCTCTCTCTCGCTTTTACAACCAGAGGGATAATTTTTTTTCTCTCTCTCTCTTTACCACATGAGGGATATGTCCTCTCTCTCTTTTACCACACGATGGATATGTCGCCCTCTCTCTCTCTCTCTCTCTCTCTTACTTTCTTTCTCTCTGTTTCTCTGTTCCTCCCTCTCTCTCTTTTACCACAATAGGGATGTCTTCTCTCTCTCTCTCTCTCTCTCATCTCTCTCTCTCTCTCTCTCTCTCTCTTCTCTCTCTCTCTCTCTCTCTCTCTCTCTCTCTCAGCATAATGAAGCTTACAGTTTTTTTAATTATTTATGCAGTTTTAAAAAAATCATATTATACAGTATATGATTTTTATTAAAGATAACCATTCTTGATAAACTAGACAAAATAAAATATACATATCCAGTGTGAATGTCATGTTGGACTCTAAACAATTATAAACAAGAATTTAATTACGTTCAAAACATGCTTTTGTTTACATTTCTCAATTTCCAAGTATCAAGGTTTGAATGCTGTTTGGGAAAATATTTGACAATTGGAAAATAATTTAGGCCTAGTACCCCTTCTAAAAGTACGGTCTATCTCCGCCAGAGTGCCAAATCCAACATGGCTGCCGTTGATGTTGGTATGCCATAATCATTACCATTTTTGATTAAGCTATAGTGGCAGTTTTCATGCCTATATATAGTTTTTTGAAGCTGACAAATCTAAAAGTAGCATTTATTAAATAAGAAATAGCTACAACACTTCTGCTAACATTACCTTACAACTTTGCTTCACTCAGAGTCAAAACGTCTCCAGCCATCTCTCCTTATATTTTACTTAATTACATTTTTATCTATTTATTTATTAATTTGTTAAATTATTTTTTTTTCTTTTCTAATAACTGACCTCTCCTTACTGTATTTCCTATTACCTTCTGTTACTTCTTTCTAATGAACACCATAATATTGTTTGGAGGTTTGAATTTCAAGTCATTGGCCCCTGTGGTTGGCTTGTTTCAAATAAATAGAGTTCTTCTTTGAATAATAACAATTATTTATTAAGCAAATCGGATGTCAATCATTTATAACTTATTGCAGACATCCATGCACATGCAAGACCTTCGCCATGCAATCAACGCAAAGCGAAATACTATAAAGGAAAACTATTAAGAAAAAACCCCTAAAACAGAAAACGGGAAGCCTTTCCTTTCCGTTTCGACGAGCAATTGCTTAAAGGTCGAATTATTTGGAGGCTTCTACAAACACAATTCTTAATTGGACAAGCAGAAGCAGTAAGGGGAGGTTTAATTATCCTGGGTAAGACAACTTGGTTATGAAAAGCCTTCACCGGTAGTCGGGTCGGTAACATGCCATAAAATCCTTTGGTAGCCGTCTCTGATTTAGATTTAGAATGTATAAAAGATTTGGCTCATTTGTTTTATGGTTCTCAAACAAATATTTGAAAAGATTTTTGATTTTCGTGTGTGTGTGTGTGTGTGTGCGTGTGTGTGTGTATGTGTATAAGTATGTGTGTTGTATGTATATGCACGTGTGTTTGTACAAATAATTGTTTTGTGGTTCTTAACAAATATATTTCAGGAAATTTTGATTGCCATGTACTTGTGTGTGGATGTCCTATGAGTATGTGTGTGTATTTGTACATGTATTTGTTCTAGTTTTCAATTTATTTCTCAATTTCTTATACTGTAATATTGTATCATTCCGCATGAATATTAAGAATCATTTAATTCATGTTTTAGGCTGTTTGTCATTTGCTATTAATTATAAACTGAATTAACAGTTATAGGCTATATGTTATTCGTCAATTCATAGTTACACAATTAGTGATAATTGTTGTTTAAATCTGATGACGATGGAAGTAATATATATATATATATATATATATTATATATATATATATATATATATATATATATATATATATAAATATATATATATCAAACATTTAGTGGCAGGAATTAAGAAAAATTCACTCTTTTCGTACGAGGCTGTAGTTATCTAAAACATTGTCAACATTCTATGAAAAGAAATGTATTTGGATCCAGAAGAAAAATTCATTACATTTGTCTTCTTTCAGGGTGAAAAAAAGAAAAACAGTATTATATTACAAGAATGAGAATTAAACAGAATGAAAGGTATAAACACTGTATCACTGAAAATAATAAAAAAAAAAAACAACCATTTCACCTCACCAAACCCCATTTTAAAAATAAATCTCTTCCCCCAGTGTTTTGCAATTATTACCGCTTCCTCCACATCCTTCCCAGCTCCCCGGCACATTTTGATTAATAGGAATTCCATGTAAATTTCCGAAAGGAAGTCAAAATAAGTTTATTGAAGTTGAAAGTTCCCTTCATTTGAAGAGGGGTGCTGGGGGCGGGGGGGGGGGGGCACTTCATCGTGAAGATATCTTTGGGAACTCAATTCGACTCTGTGCATATATTTAGCTGTCCTGTTCAGCGCCCTCTTGTCAATTTCCTCTTAGTCATTTGCACAATGTCTCGGTGGAGCAGAAAGTGTGATGTTTGTATTGCCTCGTTTGACCTTTTGTTGACCTTAAGAAAGGTCTGATGAAGGTGAGTTTTGCGGAGGAGATAGATTTCGGTACTGGAAGGGAAATTGAAAATTTGAAACGCTTGGGGATGGAAACGTCTTTGCAGCATCTCTTTGCGCTTCTTTTTCATGGAACAAAATTGTATTATCTCTTATTCGTTCTCTCCTGTGAAAATATTTATTTGTTTATTTATTATCTATTTATTTATTTATTTATTTATTTCATTTGCTTATTACTGATCTATTTATATTTATTTATTTATCCATATTACCTATTTATATATTTATCTACTTATTTATTTATATATTTATCTATTGATTATTTATTTATATATTTATCTATTTATCATTATTTATATATCTAGCGATTTATTATTTATATATAAATTTATCTATTTTTATCTACTTATATACTTACCTATTTATTATATATTTATTTATTTATGTATTTATTATTCATATATATATATATATATATATATTCATCTATTTATTTATCTACTTATATGTTGATTTTTTCTTATTCATTTATTTATTTACTCATTCATTTATTTATTTACTTCTTCGCCCATTCATTTATTTAATTAATTCATAATAACTTCTTGGTTTCCATTACCCCACTATAAAAAAGAAAATAGAAAATCTAACGAGATATTTATATTCAAAGAAAATAGAAAATCTAACGAGATATTTATATTCGACAATATTGACCTAAAACACACAAATTATACAGTTTATCAAGAGACAGTTGAAGAACCAAAAATATTAGCAAAATTTATATTGTAATTATATATATAAAACAATAAAGATATGTCAAATTATGATAATAAAAGATTATAGTTTACTTAAACGATAATCGTAACTGAAACATAGAACAATATTGTTTTGTTTCATGCATAAACTTGCTCAGAAGGCTTCGATTTAATCTAACGAAAGTATAAGTGATAATTAAAGATCACTCAGTAACGATATCATCGAAAAGTGTTTGTATCAAACAGTTCCGAAGGTTGATAATATTTGTTCAGCAAAAGAGCGAGCACGAAAGGAAAGGGAATGTAAATTTATACAGTATATAAAGCTGCAATGTGCATAGATATAAGGCTAATATGTACATAGATATAAAGCTAATAAGTAGGCCGAAGTAGGTCTTTTGTTTATTGATATAACAGTTTTTAATTGAAAAAATCATTAGATTATAAGTTATATTAATTTTAATGATTTTGTACACTCTTGAAGCGGAACTCTTTCCATATGCATGATAATACATTTTATTTATTTTGAATCTCTTTATATGATATCTAATTTAGATTACATCTGATTTCGGAAAGGAAAGATTTTGTAACGCAAGATTATGTAAACGAATATATACATATATATATATATATATATATATATATATATATATATATATATATATATATATATATATATATATATATATATATATATATATACTATGTTACTAGTTTCAACTGATTTAAATAACGAAGTGAATCTCACTACAAGGGTTTATGCAGCTTGAGGGGACGAAACAACAAAATTCTCTCTCTCTCTCTCTCTCTCTCTCTCTCTCTCTCTCTCTCTCTCTCTCTCTCTCTCTTTCTCTCTCTCTCTCTCTCTCTCTCTCTGGGTATTTATAGATCAGTTCTGAGGTAGAGGGCATATGCAAATGGTATTTAAAATTCTTGGCTAGGTACAGGTCTTTTGAAGGAGATACAGCTCACTGAATAACGACGTCATATTTTATTTCCCGTGGGCAATTACAAAACAGGTTTTCAGACATTCTCCAACGTTAGGTTAATTAATCATTCCACTGACTGCTTGTCTTCTTATCAAAACCATTCAGTCATTTTTACTGAATTTATCTTCATTGTTGAATTCAGTTAAGATTAGTTTTCTATCACTAAGGTTCAGTTAATGGTTTTTTTTAATTTGTATGCAATAATGATGATGATGATGATTGATGATGACATTGATGATTTAGCTACATCAAAGTACTTGAACCTCATCATACTGAAACAGATTTTATAATACATATAATTATTCCTAATCTGATGTATCGCAATTTTGTAATTCTGTAATTGTAATGAATAACTAACTGATATGCTCTAGACGGACGAAATATATGTTAGGAATTCCGTCCAAAACTTACCATTCTTCTTCAGTGACATTTTGTGGACAGTCATATAGCGCTTATTTGTATTTGGCTGATATGAACGCTCCCTGCTATTGGTTGTTACTATGGCACGGAATAAATCATCTTGTTAATTTTATACTACATATAATAAACTTTCCGTGAATCCACTTTGCTGAGAAGTACCATATTATCAGCACTCAGATTTTACAATGAATGAAAACTTTTGTCAAAAGTAAAAGTACAAAAGCGTAAAAGTGTAAAAGTGCCCCACGAGACCGCTATGCAAATGTGGTTCTTCACAACAAGGCCTCTTGTCGTCTCTTTGTTAAGCTGGAATCCACATCAGGTTTTAAAGTTCGTCAACACCGAGTTTCTGCGGGGCCGACTTTACATATTAGGGGACAGGAGATAGGGATGTATGGTTATTAGTTTATTCTTACTTTCTGTTATCTATAAAGCCCCAGAGAGAGAGAGAGAGAGAGAGAGAGAGAGAGAGAGAGAGAGAGAGAGAGAGAGAGAGAGAGGAGAGAGAGTATCTTTAATTGATAAAGGTTCGAAAACCTATGGACTGTATTAGATAGAGTGTGTATGTATGTGTGTGTGTGTGTGTGTGTGTGTGTGTGTGTGTGTGTGTGGTGTGTGAGAGAGAGAGAGAGAGAGAGAGAGAGAGAGAGAGAGAGAGAGAGAGAGAGAGAGAGAGAGAGAGAGAGAGAGAAGCTGGGCGGAAGGGGAGAGTATTTTGATTCAATTAACTAATGGATAAAAGGAAAGTCCATATCTAGAGAGAGAGAGAGAGAGAGAGAGAGAGAGAGAGAGAGAGAGGAGAGAGAGAGAGAGAGAGAATTTTAATTGATTAAACGTTTGAAAAGGGATATAACTTAGAGAGAGAGAGAGAGAGAGAGAGAGAGAGAGAGAGAGAGAGAGAGAGAGAGAGAGAGATAGTATTTTTGTGTGATTTATTAATTTTTGAGAACCTGAACCCGAGTGTAGGACTTCATTCAAAAAGTGTTCGAGATGATCTAGAAGCGAAATGCAATCAGTATGAACTTACCAATATTTACTCATTATCGTATATGCTGTAGCAGTAAAAATTATAAGGTAATCTAATATCTAAATTATATTTCATATAACATAATATAAATATTTGAGCCTTTTCCCCCCAAAAAAATAATAAATATTCAGAGAAAAGAAAAAAGAATTAATCAAAAGATTCGCCTATTACCAGGGTATATTGGGCCTATCTACTAATCACTTGTAAATAATAAAACAAGCCAATTGGAAATACATTGTAAGAATTTAGGGCAACAGCCCAATTTACTCGCAAAATGTTTACTGACATCCTAATTCTATTGAAGGGTCCTTGTAAATTCAGAAAAAAAAAAAACTCAACAAAACATGAATTTGCATTGCTATGAAATTTTGGAATTTCTGAACCTCTTTCCAAAATTTATGATGTATTATTAGGAAGCTTGACAAATCACAAATTCATCACAGTAGGTGTGCGGGTGAATACATGCATGTTACACACATACATGCTGACATACATACTGTACATACACACTGTACAAACATCATACATCTATCAATCTATATATACAGCACACACATTATATATATATATATATATATATATATATATATATATAGTATATATATATATATATATATATATATATATATATATTATATATATTATATAAAGCCATATAATTCCATTAAATCATAATCTATCCATACACTTCAAATTAAACCCTCAACAGAACCGCAGCAGAACCAAAACTACATCATGCTTAACTGAAGGCGATTTGAAACTACGCGACCCTCTCAATCTCCCCCGCCCCCCCAAGAGGATCTAAACACTCCCTTACCATTAACTAAGCAAACACCACCGACTGTCAAGTGATTGAATTATGCAATACCTGCCTCCGCTTCGTCTCTCGCTACTTAATGATATAACAGGTGAGGTTAATGTCATCACACGGAGGAAATTGCCGTTGGAAACTTTTACATATACTTCAGAGCAGGTCTTCGTGGATGCAATTCTCATAGAGAGAGAGAGTAGAGAGAGAGAGAGAGAGAGAGAGAGAGAGAGAAGAGAGAGAGAGAGAGAGAGAGAGAGAGAGAGTTTTAATTAACTGCATAATACTCGAATAAAAGTATTACTTATTTAGAGAGAGAGAGAGAGAGAGAGAGAGAGAGAGGAGAGAGAGGAGAGAGAGAGAGAGAGAGAGAGAGAGAGAGAGAGAGAGTATTTGTATTTTTATCTAATTCACTAATGTTTGAGAAGCTAAGCCCGAGTCTACGACTTCAAAAAGTGTTCAAGAATTCTAGAAAGATAATATAATATTTATTTACTTTCTAATATGTACTTATTAGCGCATATACCGTAGCAGCAAAAATTGAACTAAGGCAATCTTTTACCTAAATTTTATTTCATTTAATAAAACAAACATATCTGAGTATTTTCCAAAATAAATAATATGACGAAAGAGAAAGAATTAATTATGTGATTCACCTCACCTATTAACAGCGTATATTAGGTCTGTCCATTAATCAGTTGTAAATACAACAAGTGAAAAATGCGCTGAAGTCTCTTCAGTGCCGTCGAGTTTTCTGTACAGCGTATAATCAAGGCCACCAAAAATAGATCTACTTTTCGGTGGTCTCGGTATAGCGCTGTATGAGCCGAGGCCCATGAAACTTTAACAATAGCCCAGTGGTGGCCTGTCCTATATCGTTGTCAGAATCACGATTATGGCTAACTTTAACCTTAAATAAAATAAAAACCACTGAGGCTAGAGGGCTGCATTTTGGTATATTTGATGACTGGAGGGTATGTACCCTCCAGTCATCAACATACCAATTTGCAGCCCTCCAGCCTCAGTGGTTTCTAAGATCTGGGTCGGACAGAAAAAGTGCGACAGGCAGACAAAACCGTCACAATAATTTTCTTTTACAGAAAACTGAAAATAAGCTAATTGGGAAAGGAAATTAAAGAATTTAAAGTATTGTCCAAATTTATTTGCAACTTGTTTACTAATTTCCTAATTGCATTGAAGGGTTCTTGCATGTAGTAAAAAAAATAGACTATTTCAACAAAAATTATCTCAACTTTATTCCATAATTTTTGATGTATTATCAGACAGCTTCACAAACCACACTCATCACAGAAGGTGTGTGCATGAACACATACATATACATACACGCATGTACAGTCATCTTACATCTATCTATCTATCTAATATATATATATATATATATATATATATATATATACTATATATATATATATATATATATATATATATATACACATACATCATTTTTTTTCATGATATTGCCTTGTAATACGTATAGCATCCCATGATTTTGATATATTCACTGTTCTAGTTGTCATGTATTCTGTGTAATGATAATAGTTGTTGAAATATCGTATGTAGTGTAATGTCAGATCTCAAAAGAGTTAGCGATTTGGATAACTTAACAGCATAATTTACAATTAATAATACATCTTAATAGTAACACAGAATATCAGCAACACGTGTGTGTGTGTGGTAGCGAATGCTCTGTTTTGCTTCAATTGTCATTGCGAAAGATACTGTGTAGACAGGTCGGGGTATCAACAGGCTGCTCATTTCTGAAAACCAACTTTGGTTCTTTGTCTTGTTTTAAAAACATACCATTTATGATTTGCCAGCTGCCATCTGTTTTGATCGTTTTAAGATTTCGTTAAAAGCTTTGTCCCATACGATTTTCTGGTAAAGATGTGTACTTTTTTGAGAAATACGAACAAGTTGTTGAACCGAAGCACATGGCAACTCCATCATGTTTAGGATTACATTGCCCTGATCACATATTGTTCTAGCATGCTAGTTTTGGCCCCAAAATGTTTTGCTCAGGAAGTTATGTCATCTTCCTTTTCTAGAATTTTCTGTTGTATCTCATTCCCAAAATGGCTTAATAATGACATCATTTGATTGTTTTACTTGCAGCTGGAATCCTAAAGTTTGCTCATTCTGATTTCAGAGACAGTTTGTGTGGTTCTCTCTCTCTCTCTCTCTCTCTCTCTCTCTCTCTCTCTTCAAAAGAGAGAAATTATTAACAAAAAATATTTGTGTGGTCACTGGTATTAGTCTTAGCTTTTGAGATCTGATAGCTTTTGAGATCTGATAGTAGAGTATATATTCGTAAAGGCGCCTATCAAAAGTGTGTTTTGTGATTCTTGAGCAGCTGCATTTTGGGTAATTTTGTGGAAGTTGTCACAAGCTTTTGTAAGGTAAAGTGAATTTTACCTATTATTACCACGGTTTAATAAGGTATATTGAGGGATTTTTGCCTTAGTGAAATTGTTTTTGGTAATTCTTTTGTGTATTTTTGCAATCTCTTAATTTTTCACATTTTATGTAGTGGTGATTTTACTTTAGTAATTTAAGTATTTCTTAATAATTTAACATTGCATACTTGATTTACTTAGATTTTCTTTTCAAATCTTGATTAATTCTTGAGTTTAAATTTTGCTTGAATGATTTACTTTCTTGATAAGTTAACCTTTGTGATTTAACTCAATAATTAATTAAATTTTGTGTTGCTTTCAAGAAATAGTAAATTTTTCAGATTGTGAATTCTAATTATAAATTTGAAATAAATTTTTGTTTAAAAAAAAACAGTGTTTCATTTATTGACCATCAGTGAATAGGATTAACTGTGTGCATAAGGCAAAGTGATACACATGTTTTGTTCCTTTAGTTTTGCTGAAGTGAATTAAGACCAGGGAAATAGTTAAAGTTGTTTGATGGAGTGATGCCCTTTGACTTTATATATTTCTTGTTTCATTGCTGATACCTCACACTTGTTTTGATACACTTAGTCTGATTTTTCACGTGAATAATAAGCTTTTTAAGGGATCACTCTTGCCTTTAAAGTACTCAGTCGTAATTTTATTGTTATGAGAGTCCAGATATCTGTCTGAAGTGAGGTAAATTTTTGAATTCTGTGATGAGTTGTGTAATAACCAGGTACTTGGAACACAAGTGTGTATATATATATATATATATATATATATATATAATATATATATATATATATATATATATATATATATATATGAGAGAGAGAGAGAGAGAGAGAGAGAGAGAGAGAGAGAGAGAGAGAGAGAGAGAGAGAGAGAGAGAGAGAGAGATGCAATTACTCTCTCCTATTACTAATCGTTTTGTTAAACAAGGATCCCGGGAAACATCAAAGGTTTCCGCCAGCAGTAGAGTGGGCGGATGCGACTCGAGAGGACTAACGGAGATTTCCCCTACTGAGGAATTGTTGGTTTTCTTTGATGTGGTATCGGCTTGGGGGAGCCTTTGCAACCCGTAGGGAATTGCACTTCAATATACTATACATATAAATATATATATATATATATATATATATATAATATATATATATATATATATATATATATATATATATATATTTATATATAAAGTAAAATGTTAATTGTAAAGGTACCTATAACCTCAACTTGTAATAACTGTAATCCCCAATTTTTTGTGATGTAAAGATTCTCTGTAATACCTCCGGGAAAACAGAAATTCTCTCTCTCTCTCTCACTCTCTCTCTCTCTTTCTCTCTCTCTCTCTCTCTCTCTCTCTCTCTCTCTCTCTCTCTCTCTCTCTCTCTCTCTCTCTCTCTCTTAAACTTCTAATTCTCTTAACTCTAATTGCGATTCATTGTCTTCGCACAATTCGGAAGCAGTTTCATCCAGTACCCTCAATTTTATTAAATTATTGGAATGGAATGGGGTATGAAATTTAAGCCAAGGCTAAGCACTAAGACCTATGATGAGGTCATTCCGCGCAGAAAAGGAAATTGGGAGTAAATATGTTCAAAAGGTGTAACAGGAGGAAAACCTCGCAGACTGCACTATGAAACACTTGTTAGGAGGGTGTGGAAAGCAAGATGGATGAAAGAGAATATGAACAGAGGTAGAGTCAAAGAAATGAAAGAGGTTGCAGCTAAGGGCCTAAGGGAAGCCGCAAAGAACCTTTAGTAATGCCTACAGTGCACGATGAGAGGTCCACTGACGGCACTACCCCCCACCCCCCACCCCACAAACGGTGATAAACAAGCTTATTGACTACTTCACCAGAAATTTTGCCTTTCCTCCAAAATCGGTTCATGGAAACCCTATAATGACCTGCTAACATAATCCGGTCAACCTTGAACAAGTTACAGAGTGCATCTGCAAATTCGCCATAATTCTTTAAAAGTAATAACGGCAATTAAGATGTATAAATAAACAAATGACGCGCTAAATAACAAGGATAGACGCAATAATTGTAAACAAACATTCGCTGTTATGAAAATACCCAGTACCGTAATTACCAAAGCTTTTAACCCTAATACCTAATCTACTCTACCCACTGCGACAATTGTTTTGCCACGTGTTCTATCAATGGCCTTTTTTATTCCTGAACTTACAACTCGATCGTATTTACCTCTGTGTACCTTGCCAAAAACAATATTTGTTGATAAACCTTAATTTGTGTCAACAACGCAACTTGGAAAAACCATCATCACATATTTAAGATCACACAAAAGAAAACACAAACATATAATTAACCATTGACAAATTATGCCACAACACACGAATGACACCTTATGCAACTGTAATATGAATAACATCCTTTGACCATGGTTATAATAATGTTATTACTACCAATATAGAATATGAGAATGAGCAAAATATCTCGAGTACTTACAATGTTTTCCACTCTTCCAGAAGTAATTTCCCGCGTAAACACAGACCAGTTAATCTAACTATACATGGTTTCTACTTAAAAACTCAAGTAAACACAAGGATCCCAAACTCAAAAGTGGAGGAGACGAAACTTTTGCTAATTAAAACAACATCATCTGCATATACTAAGGCCATCAACTTTCGATTGTTGCTCCTGTCTAAATTATCACTCTCATTTCCAGCCTACTTTATATCGCTGTAGAGGAGAGAAAGAATAGTATAACTGCCTTTTATACACAGGAGACAGTATTAAGTTATTGAGAATATATCTTCACTTTAACGTAAACTTTGTTAGGCAGTTGCTTAAAGCTCTGTCCTATAAGGTAGCTAATTATGCGAATGTGCACACAGCGTCAGGGAGAAAAACTCCCGTTAGTAACTGAGTACATGGCCACTTGATTTGCTGATACGAGTACCCCTATTTCTGTTGTACCTCTTATAACGATTGTTTTCATAAGGGAAAATATACGAAATGTGCAACTAATAAACAGAATTGTTTACTTGCCATAGAAAAGTTTAGAGCAAAACACAAAACTTTCATTGCGCAAAAGACCATCCATAATGTAATATAATCATGTGGCGTCTACGCATCATGAAAGCGAGGCCCATATGGACAAGAGACAAGAATTCTTCTCCTTTTAACGTGCTTTTTTTCCCATTTGTATGGGGTAAGCACGATGCCTTCTTTTGAATGATTAATATTATATTGGCAGCAAGGCATTCATACCCGCAAAGCGAGAGAGAGAGAGAGAGAGAGAGAGAGAGAGAGAGAGAGAGAGAGAAGAGAGGAGAGAGAGAGAGAGAGAGAGAGAGAGAGAATGCCGGATCTTGTTAACGCCAGATGCAGGGATAGAACACTGACTTTTCATTTGGTTTTAGGCGAAATCAAGCCCATAATCGGAGAATCCACCATGCATAAATGCGTAATTATTGAATTCTAATCAAGTGCTTTCGTGTGTCTTTGTACAGGTACGATGTTCTTAGTAAATAGTTATGAAACATCTAATTAAATTACACGCACTGAAGATTCACAAACAGCTGCTTAATTAATGCGTATATATATATATATATATATATATATATATATATTATATATATATATATATATAATATATATATATATATATATATATATATATATATATATATAATATATATATTTTTTTTTTTTTTTTTTTTTTTTTTTAGTTTCACGTGGAGAGGGTAAAGTTTTCTTGAAAAATATGCTGGCACTTCACGAGAATTCACACAACTTATTATAAATGGTAGCCATTCAGTTGTTTAGGTAATGTTATTTTATAAGAAATTTGCAACGCATCCTTTTGCACCAATTGCAAAACTATTGCTGTAAAAACCCTTTGTACAATTATCCTGAAAAAAAGGAATAATACTGAAATTTTTATAGTGACTGATACGAATATGTATCTATAATTTGTGAAGGCATGGCAAGCATTTCATAAATTATAGATGAAAGGCTGTAGAACAAAATTTAAATTAATTTATGCTACGTAAATCTGTGACAGATGATTTATAGTAAATGATACAAATACGTATCTACCATCTTTAAAGGTATGAGAAACACCTTCATAAGCATTAGGTGA
Source organism: Macrobrachium rosenbergii (assembly GCA_039081455.1). Lineage (NCBI taxonomy): Eukaryota > Metazoa > Arthropoda > Malacostraca > Decapoda > Palaemonidae > Macrobrachium > Macrobrachium rosenbergii. The sequence continues at coordinate 38,008,499 of JANJGK010000002.1, forward strand.
AATGTTGTTAAACAAAGGTAAAATTAATTCAAGCTATTTAAACCTATGACAAATGTTTTTATAGTAAATGATAAGAATATATGACCCCATTTTTCAGGCATGAGAAACACATTCTTAAGCTGTAGATGAAGTATCACTAACAAATGTATATCTATGATAAATATTTTTTCCAGCAAATGATGAAAATATATAACCCCAATTTTTAAAGGCATGAGAAACACATTCAGAAGCTGTAGATGAAATATTACTGAACAAATGTAAATCTAACGGCAAATTTTTAATAGTATAAATGATACAGAAATGTATCTCCCATTCTAAAAGCATGACAAACACAATCATGAACTGCAGATGATAATTTATTAATCAAAGTACAAATTAATTCACGCTACGTAAATCCATGCTGAACGACGAATGCGCGCTTCAACTGCTTTCATCTTCCGCTGATCCCCTCGTGAGGTCACACAAGAGAATTCAACCTGTGAAGGGGAATAATCACTTTGAAGGAAGTTAGGTCTCTTTGCTTCCTATTCAGTGAATGGGCGATCCTGTGTCATTGCTGGTTTCCTCTCTCTCCCTCTCTCTCTCTCTCTCTCTCTCTCTCTCTCTCTCTCTCTCTCTCTCTCTCTCTCTCTCTCTCTCTCTCTCTCTGTTCGTCACCTTTATCGTTTATCTGTCTAGACGTGAATTGCGTATTGCACTGGAAGGTGGAATAGGTCTGAACATTCTTCTATTTTCTCTCTCTCTCTCTCTCTCTCTCTCTCTCTCTCTCTCTCTCTCTCTCTCTCTCTCTCGGTACAAACTAAAACCACCATTAGTGGCCCATGTAGTCTGTAGAAATATTGATCTTGTGGAATGTTAATTCAAATATAAATATAATAATCTCTCTCTCTCTCTCTCTCTCTCTCTCTCTCTCTCTCTCTCTCTCTCTCTCTCTCTCTCTCTAATACTAACACTTCCGTTTATTCGATGTGAGTCTTCTCGTTATATACGGGAAGGTCAGCTGGGGGTCAAATTAGGCTGCCCGCATGTCAGTCTACTCCCGTCTTTTGGCGTAACCATGCTCAGTGAAGCCTGAGCGAAACGTGGCCTCGATTATCACCAAAGAAGACTTTCTCCTGAAGGACAACTAAAAAAAAAGACTTTCTCTTGAAGGACAACTCAAAAAGAAGACTTTCTCCTGAAGGATAACTCAAAAAGAAGACTCTCCTGAAAGACAACTAAAAAAAGAAGACTTTCTCCTGAAGGACAACTCAAAAGAAACTCTCCTGAAGGACAACTAAAAGAAAGAAGACCCTCCTGAAGGACAACTAAAAAAAAAACCTTTCTCCTGAAGGATAACTCAAAAAGAAGACTCTCATGAAAGACAACTAAAAAAAAATGAAGACTTTCTCCTGAAGGACAACTCAAAAAGAAGACTCTCCTGAAGGACAACTAAAAGAAAGAAGACCCTCCTGAAGGACAACTAAAAAAAAAACCTTTCTCCTGAAGGATAACTCAAAAAGAAGACTCTCATGAAAGACAACTAAAAAAATGAAGACTTTCTCCTGAAGGACAACTCAAAAAGAAGACTTTCTCCTGAAGGACAACTCAAAAATAAGACTCTCCCGAAGGACAACTAAAAAAAAAACACTTTCTCCTGAAGGACAGCTCAAAAAGAAGGCTCTCCTGAAGGACAACTTAAAAAAAAAAAACTTTCTCCTGAAGGACAACTCAAAAAGAAGAATTTCTCCTGAAGGACAACTAAAAAAAAACACTTTCTCCTGAAGGACAGCTCAAAAAGAAGGCTCTCCTGAAGGACAACTTAAAAAAAAAAAAAAACTTTCTCCTGAAGGACAACTCAAAAAGAAGACTCTCCTGAAAGGCAACTAAAAAAAAACTTTCTCCTGAAGGACAACTCAAGAAGAAGACTTTCTCCTGAAGGACAACTTAAAAACAAGACTTTCTCCTGAGGAACAACTAAAAAAAAAACTTTC
>JANJGK010000002.1:38015471-38030471 GCA_039081455.1 Macrobrachium rosenbergii
ATCCAGAGGAATAGGAATCAACCTGTTCACCGTGACTTTTTATTCCTCATTACGCCATGTAGTGAGTTACGCTCCGATTACCTCTCTAATGAATGGGATCATACGTGTCGTTCTAAGCATAAACGCTCTTTGGCATGCCATGCTTGTGGTAAACACGCTCTCTCTCGCTCTGTCTCACATACACACACACACACACACACACACACAACACACACACACACTACTAGGTCTCTGAAGTGACAAGCATATCCAAAAAGTGTGAAGAAATCTTGATGTTAAAATAGCGTAGTGGTCATTATAATTGCATAAGGATATTGAAAAAAACCCAATTAGTACATTCTTTCTACTTACAAACGCACACACACACCCGAACACAACACATATGTATGTATATAAATATATATATATATATATATATATATATATATATATATATATATATATATATATATATATATATATATATATATATTATATATATATGTATATATATAAGTCAATCCAAAATATCATCTAATACCTAATTAATATACCCAAGTTGTAAATCTAATATTAGACGATATTTCTTACTTAATATCTGTGACCATAAAAAAAGTCACTCGTACATAAGGGGGCATAATTCACACACACATACACACATACACACACACACACACACACACACACACACACACATATATATATATATATATATATATATATATATATATATATATATATGTATATATATGTATACATACATAAATATTATATATATATATATATATATATATATATATATATATATATATATATATATATATATATATATATATATATATATATATATATATATATATATATATATATATATATACTGTATACATACTGTATATACATACATTAACTCTCCTCACCACATCAACACTCTGTGTATCCCACCGAACACGGCAGAGGTGAGGAAGACATTAAAAATTAAGTGGAAACCAACGAGAGCTAAGCTTCAGGCTATTTGATAAATCAACATATGGCAGACCCTTCCTGCGCCTCCGGGCTGGAGCAGAGCCGAGAAAATTAAATGATTTAACGTCATACAAACGACAGTGATTCCTCTACAGGTTTGGATGGTCTGTGAGAGGTATGCTGAACAGCCCATTCAGGAGTGACACAGGTTGATTACATAGGTCTTGTCTGGTATATATATGCAACAGTTAGTGAATAATACATTTATGCAAAGGAAATTCATTCGTTTAGGGTAGCTGATGAATTTGGGGCAGGTAGGGAAGACAGGAGTTGTCACTGGTGTGATGGAGGATAATAGGGTTGTTCTATTCTAAGTCATTCGCTGGCTTACGTAAATGTCAGGTTAATTCGCGCTCAAAATTTGTATTTAATGTCAGGTTAACTCGTGCTCAAATGCCGTATTAAATTTTAGGTTAATTTATGCTAAAAATTCGTATTAAATATGAGGTTACTCCGTGCTCAAAATTCGTACTTGAATATCAGGTTAATTCGTGCTCAAAAGTTGTATTAAGTATTAGGTTAATTTGTGCTCAAAAGCCGTCTTTAATTGTCAGGATAATTTGTTCTCAAAAGTCGTACTTAGATATCGGGGTAATTCGTGCTCAAAAGTCATAATTAAATGTCAGGGTAATTCGTGCTCAAAAGTCGTCTTTAACTGTCAGGTTAATTTGTAATCAAAAATCGTATTCAAATGCCATGTTAAAAAAACTTTGCTATAATATAGGTGATTAAAAATAAATAAATAAATAAATAAATAAATAAATAAATATTATAACATGGACTCTTGTACAACACGAAGGAACACGCGTTATTATTTATTTCATCTACTTGTAAATTCCTTCACGTGTCAACTCCAACAATTCTCTCTCTTGACACTCACGGAAAGAACCTCACTCACTCACCCCTTCAATAATGCTTTTATTAAAAATACACAGCCTTTAAAAGCAGTCGTTACCATTTTGTACCTCGGGCTTAGAAATGAAACCATTTCTCATAAAAATCTCATGTTTCTGACCTTCGTTGAGCGCAAGGGATTTCGTAAGATTTAATGGTTGAAAGTCTGGCTCTGAGGGCTTACGTAAAACTTAGTCTACTTTTCATTCGGGACTGTAGAATATTTTTGAGGGTACACTTCTTTCCTTTATTGTTTTTCTGTAAATTGCCTTTTGATGATGTAACTTCAAGAGTTAAAGATGAAAATGGATAAAATAATTTTGTTTCATTCGTTAGCTTTGAATTCAAACTCATGATATAGTATGGATAGTTATAATTTTAATACTTACCTTCTTGTAGTTTCATTTGTATATATTCACTTTCTTCTAGAAAACTAACGTACAAAACTTGATAAAATTTTAACCCCTAACCATCGATTTTAGAGAGGACAAAAGGATGTCCTCATTCTCCTGTTAGCACAACTTACTACGTGGTTACAAACGCTTACAAACACACACACACACACCTTCTCCCCTTGAAAAATGTGACGCTAGAAAGTACTAGCCTTTTGAGTCTCAGCTGGGAATCGAGAGGAGGTTGCTATAGGTATATTCTTTATCTGTCTCCCAACTGGGACTGGTTCTGCCCTCAGTTCATGATTTAGTCAACTAGTTGGGGGTTAACGCTGGGATCGAACCACGAACCTTTCAAATGCAAGGCTCGTGGTTTACAGAAGGGTCTTTAGAATTGTTCAAGAATAGGTCAGGAGACAAAACGGACTTTTTAGTAAGTAGGCTTACAATCATTTCTACCTCCAGTGCGTATAATATCATACAGTTTATATTTACTTTTATTTTGTTTTTGATACAATAACAATAATAAGTTTGGAATGAAAATTGAGACGATTGATCATGCTAAGAAACGTTATGGAATTTTTTTACTTTATACAAATAAACTGTAGGAGAATATGGTTTATATAATTCATCTTCATATATAGAAACAGGGAATGCTAAATTTCTTTTAAAAAGTTATATATATATATATATATATATATATATATATATATATATATATATATATATATATATATATATATATATATATATATATATATATATATATATATATATACATACATACAGTATATATATATACATTTTTCAGCTGTTAAAGGTGAGCCTCGGTAAAAAATCTATTGAGTGGTTAAATATTACAGAGAGAGAGAGAGAGAGAGAGAGAGAGAGAGAGAGAGAGAGAGAGAGAGAGAGAGAGAGAGAGAGAGAGAGAGAGAGATTTCTGACATCTAGAGTTAAAATTATTTTAAATGTCAATTTACGCTTTATTACCTTTGTCTCCACTGATGTGATGTAATCAAGTCTTAAATTAAATGTCAATTATTATTATTATTATTATTATTATTATTATTATTATTATTATTATATTATTATTATTATTATTATTATTATTATTATTATTATTATTATTATTATTATTATTATTATTATTATTATTAAAATAGTTCTACCAGGCCACTGAGCTGATTGTCTTAAAGTTTATATAAATTGTGACAAAAAAATATGGATTTATAATGAGGGTTAAGTCCCTGGTGTTGCAATACCCCCAAGTTAATTAGAATGTCAGTTTCATATATATGAGGATTTACATGTATCGTGTATACTCCCTAAGGGGTTACTGCCGTCAGTGCACCTCATGGCGTACTGTAAGCATCACTAAAGGGTGTTTGCAGCAGCCTCTTCGCCCATGGTTGCATCAACTTGTTAGCTTTTTACTTTACCTCCATTCCCGCTTCCTTCCTTCAAGCTTGACAGCCCCGACTTCATTGTAATTAATCTCTATTGCACAATCTCTGAAGATCCCATACGTACAAAAATATACACATAAAATTAAACTAACAAACAAATAAACATATAACATCCCTCCAACTTTGATGGAGGAGGTAACGACCGGCCATTAGTTTATAATGACTCGACCTTTGCTATATAGCCAGTACTAATAGAGAAACGGCTGTTTACTTTGTAGTTACAGCCAGCTATTAGGATATAGTCTGTAATCCTGAAGGTAGGATTGACTGGCTGAGAGAAGTTTGCCTTAAATGGGCTTGGAATAATTGCCTTAGCAAACTACGTTGTAATTCATTTTATTACACAGATTCCTACTCATCAATCGTTAGGTAACTATGATTTTTATCTTTATAGATATAAAATGTTGGAGATTAAATTTTTTCCATATTAAAGGCTATATTAAAGGTTTAAACACATATTGGCGTGCTGACGGATCTCCCATACATGCACGCATGCATACATACATACATACATACATACATACATACACACACACACACACACACACACACACATATATATATATATATATATATATATATATATATATATATATATATATATATATATATATATATTCATATATACACGCACACACACAAACACATATAATTTATATATATTCAAGCGTGTGTGTGTGTGTGTATGTATACATTTTTCGTATTATGCTGATAAACATAAATTTATTAACAACTGATTTCGACCAAAAGCTGCTTTGTGACCTAAGAAATGGATCCATAGATCTCTCTATTCATGGCACTTATATAAATTTCACTACGGTATAATTGATTTGTTACGCAAATAAGCCAAAACTAATCAATAGGACCTAATGCACCACTATTTAAGATATACGTCAATGCGGGATTAATCGGGTATCGGATAAATTCCCCCAGAGTGGTATTCAGGAATTCCTACCAATGTCGATGTTTCTCAGTCTCTCCAGAGTTTGTTCTATGCAAACTTGGGGCATAAATCTTTTAGGCTAGTTCTCCTACACTGGTATGTCAGAACTTCACAATTCTTGTATTTTAACAATTTACTTACATTTTTTATATATTTATTTATTAATTTAATTTATTTTTTCTCTTTTAGTAAGTAATCTCTTCTTTCTGTATTTCCCTTAACGTTATGTTACTTCTTTTTAATGAGCACCATATTCCTTGGAAGCTTGAATTTCAAGTCTATGGCCCATGTGGGCTTGCTCCACATGAATGCGGTTCATCTGAAAAATAATAATATTCATAATAATATTTACCGGAGACAAGTGACAAAATCAACAAACATTACAATTACTAATAATAATGACAACTGAAATAACACTAAACTGCATTTAATATTTCAATGAAAATACGAAACATTCGAATGTATTTCATTTTAGGAATGTCAGTTTCATTTTCTTTTTTTTTAGCGTCAGAATTCCTGACATGACACGACCTACGTCTGAGGACTGCCAAATTGTTTATGAAGTTTTTTTTATTTTCCCTTTTATTTTTATTTTCCTCATTTGTTTTCGAGCTCTAAACAAAGAATTTGTATGAATTTACATCAAGAGGGAATAAAAACTCTCCTCAAACAATTCTATTAATTCTTTTAGTAAGCCAATTGAATATTTTGAGAGAAAATACAATTCATCTCACCGAAAAGGTGTCTCTTAAAGTATTAAAGCTTGTCATATCGTAACATACTTAATAACCGATAGAACAGTTTTATATATAAAAAATATAAACAACGCATACAAAGGAACTTTTAAAGATACAAGTAAAATCTGAGTGAAGTGTCACTTACAAACTTCATATCGGTCTCGTGATAAATCTGGATTAGAAGTCGAATAACTTAAGGAATGGAATGTAATATAGAGTTTAGGCCAAAGGCCAAGTACTGGAACCTATGAGATCATTCAGCGCTGGGAAGGATATTGAGAGTAGGTAGGTTTGAAAGACGTAACAGGAGGAAAACCTCGCAGTTGCACAATGAAATAATTGTTAGGAGAGAGAGGATAGCAAGATGGAAGGAAGATAATATGAGTGGAGGTACAGTAAAAGCAATGAAAGGGGTTGCAGCTTGGAGCCCAAGGGACGCTGCAAAGAACCTTTAGCAATGCCTACAGTGCAAGACGTGAATTGCACTTATGGCACTACCCCACTACGGGGGAATACCTAAAGCACGAAAGACACTCGGGAGATTAACCATCATTGGTCACGAAAATATGAAGGCATGATCCTATGAGGGTTCCTTAGGTGACAGGGGAGAATTCGTCTTCAGAAAACTTTGTAGTTGTACTAAAAAGATCTTTTAATTTTAAACCTCACAGAATGAAACCTGCTTATTTTTTTTATGAGTAAGTAATTCCGATCTAACTATGGAATTACGATTTTTAAAACATCTATGAGTTTACGTCTTAAAAAGAGTCTTACAATTGTAATAATTTGTTCAAATGAAAGTTAGAGAAATATAGGAAACATAGACTGCTATTCCTAAATATAGAGCTTTGTGTTGTAAATTAACTTGCATGCACATACGTAGTAGGAGGTTAATGATCTTATCATCTCTCTCTCTCTCTCTCTCTCTCTCTCTGCATTTAGATGAAGCTGCTCTTACGACCGAATATATTTTGAGTTACTAATCAAGTGATCAGTAAGAACATTTTGTTGTTTATACTCTACAATAAAACACGTTTATAAAGTGCTACAGTTATATATATATATATATATATATATATATATATATATATATATATATATATATATATATATATATATATATATATATATATATATATATATAAAATGTGTGTAATTATGTATATACACACATACATAATTTATAATATATATATATATATATATATATATATATATATATATATATATATATATATATATATATATATATATATATATATATATACATATATACAGATTTATGTATTTAAATGTATATATATATATATATATATAAATTTACATACCAATCCCGTTCCTCCGCCAAATTATATGGAATCTGAAATTCATTTCAGACAAAACTGCCTGGTTCTTGATGAGTCACGCTACGTTATACGTTATAATACCTCCTTAAATCTGCTAAATCACTGTTGTTTCGAAACTACTACATTTTCTTATTACATTGCTTTAGGCGATGACAAGGATTTTGGTGTAATATATTGTATGTTAAATATTTGCTCATAATGGACCTAAGGAATTTTCTTGTTGGTCAGAATGAGTCATAAAATTGGCCGTGTTTGGAAAGTGTTAGGTTAATTGATGTTTTATCAAAGCACTTTAGAAAACATTAATATTACCAAAAAATTACCATTCTTATTCGTCTGTCATTCTACAGTTCTGTCATTCATACGACCATAAGTTGCGGTAAAAACTTAAAATATATTCCACCTATCATGAAACCTCTAGATTCTTGAAGGAATGCAAAACGATGTCAAATTAATCCATTTCCGATTTCTAATGGAATGGAACGCAAAGTTTAGGCCAAAGGCCAATCGCTGGGACCTATGAAGTCGTTCAGCACTGAAAGGGAAATTGAGAGTAAAAAGGATTTCAAGTTCTAACAGGAAGGAAACCTGGCAGTTGCACTATGAAACAATTGTTAGGAAAGGGTTAAGGAAAGTAAGATGGAAGAAAGGGAGTATGAAGGGAGGTACAGTCAAAGGAACGAAAGGGGTTGCAGCTAGGGACCAAAGGGATGCCTCAAAGAACCTTAAGTAATGCCTATAGTTCACCGCGTGAGGCGCACTGACGGCACTAACCCCTCTACAGGGTTCAGATTTCGAGGGAAAACAAAAGGTATCCATCACCTTGTGTTTTCTGCCGTGAAATCTACAGAAATGGAAAATAGAACAAGTTTTTGTGAAATTTTCGAGCGCCATATAAATTGGGTTCCTGTCTCGATGGGCAATAAACTAGAAAAGTTCCGGGATATTAAAACGTCGGCCATAATTTCACGATGTTTAATGTTCAACATCTCTCTTAAACGTGACTTAGACAGAGAGAGAGAGAGAGAGAGAGAGAGAGAGAGAGAGAGAGAGAGAGAGAGAGAGAGAGAGAAGGAGAGAGAGAGAGAGAGAGAGAGAAATTGTCACCTTCCTCAAATGATAAAGTCAGTTAAAATATCTTTTTATTTCTGTGAAGAAAGAATCCTTTTCGGGACATATATAAGTCTACTGAAAAATGCTGTTTGTATTTACTTCTTTCTGGTCTTATAATCTGTATACCAATAATATTTACAAACAGAGGCACCAGCCACATACCATGAACTATATTGCTTTATAACTACCTTTGAAATAAAGTAAATAACAACTGAATACCTTTCAAATAGAAGATAAACTCTAAAAAAAAAGCAAATAACATTTAGAGCATAATTACCTTTCAAAACAAGGCTTGCACACAAACAATGACCGTGTTAAAAACAACACTGAATTAAAATGGAGACCATTAAATTCCTGCGAATAAAGGGTAAAGACATGACAAAAGCTTCAACAACAACCAGAGCATAAATACCGTTGACCACAAAGCCAGCACACAACACTGACCGCCAAAAACTTACAATGGGTAAACTGGTATTTATCACCACTGCATCCTGAGCAATCGCCGGCCCGAACTGGGCAGATAGGAACCATGAAGGGCCCTGTTTATGTTATGCTCCCTATCACGTTGCCAAGGCGAGGTAATGTCCCCAGCAGGAGGGCCCGATACCTTCAGAATGACAGTTGGCTGATATGGGCTGACAGCGTGAGAGGGGAGGCGTTTCTTGTCAATGTATCATTGAAGGATGGATGTTATTTCCTAGTTTGAGCTTACGGGAATGTTAATGAATAATATTTTATATTTTTGCCATTTTCAGGTGGTGTTAGAGTAGAATCTATTTTTCTAGAATCAGCGAGAGAATGAGACCCACCGAACAAAAACCTCGTAAGTCAATTTGTAATTTACTTCTGAAGTCGTCGCCGATGAACGAGGAAACGATTCGTCGACTAGAATAAGTAAATGGAAAGAATCTTGAATACTTTTTGCTTATCCCTGAGAAACTTGCCTGAAGAGAAAAATAAGAAGTACAGACTGATTCAGTCTTGATAATAAGAGAGTATCTGCGAACAATGCCGTTAACTTCAAAAGAAATTTTAGAGAATCCTATTACGAGCTTTCTTCATGAAGTGATATTGTTATTGCCATCATCCTAGAAACAGTAGTTACAGTAATAGATACAGCTATGGTAGCACTTATAGAGTGATTACTAATAATATGATTATGACTACTGTCCACATGACTACTTGATAATATTACCAACATTCCTATTTTAGGCATCATCACATTTCACATTGTATCTGTCATTTTCCAGCCTTTGAAATACCGAAGTTTATGTCTAATCTGCCTCAGTGAAGGTATCTAGAAGAGTACACACCCAAAACAGACGTGTTTACTGAGACTGCAAATGCCTGTGGGCTATTGCAGATGGGCAGAGAATAATAACCATCGTTGACTTTGTACTGTTGGTCAAGCCATTGCGTTCAGTGAATTTCCTGAGAGGAAAGTTTTAGCGTATTCAGGTTTGCTTTGATTATTCTAAATGGCTGTGCTGTCATTTCGAAATCATTACCATTTTTGTATTGGGCTAGTTAGCCTTGTAGAAATGTGTATCAAAAGTGTGTGATTGTTGGTTACATGAAGATTCCAAAGAAGAATATTCGTAAATACACTCACGTGAGAGAAATGTGAAGGAGAGTTCCTCAGATGAGGCGTTAGCAGTGAAGATGGGAGGCGAGTGGCTGGATGTAAATCTGATCATTGTTTGGCTGAAGCAAAAGTTGAGATATATTAAAGTTCCGGTTATAGAGGGAAGGGTTTGTACAAAAACTAAATATCAGGAAAATATAAAGAGCAACACAATGCAATAGTTTAAAGTGAAAGACCTGGAAATGTAAGTAGTATTCGTCAGGAATGTAAATCCAAAGTTGGGGTCATAGGATCAGCTGGTAGCTCTTGCAAGTTTAGGAGGACGGAAAAGCTAATAAAAAATGTAAGCAGTAGGATAAAGAAATGCAGTTTGCTAAAGGAAAACGTGGTTGTTTAATTTGGAATTGTGTGAAAGCACAGAAGATCATGTACAAGTGCAGAGAAAAATCAATATAGTACCCAGGAGGTAAATACGAGAGAAAAAGAAAGTAAACATTAACAACAGATGGCAAAGGAAAGCAAGAACATTAGGGGAAAAAATAAATTGATGTCCTACTGGGAAGTCAAAGCAAAAAGGAACGTTAAGAAAAAAATGCACCTCGAAATAAAAGATGCAAACAGCGATGTTATCAGAATGGGGTCCTAGAACAATGCACTGAATAGTTTAAATTTTGTCAAATGATTCTGTCCTTCTTGTTATCACGAGATATTTTGAAATGGAACGAAAGACCCAGGCTATTCTTCAATTCTGGCCGTGACAACATAGGTTACGTAATTATTAAGTCAAGAGAGTCATAACGAAATACTCTTCCCGTCCAGAAATCTAGCCTTATTCCTCTCGCTGGTAAAGGGAGCATAATGATCACTAGACAGAGATTACTATGTGATATCCCAAAGACAATTTTGAAGGGATCAGAGCGTCCAAATGTTGATGGAACTGAGGTTAGATTTTATTTGCTCTTCAAAACAGCAGAATTGGATTGGAAATAAACAGAGAAACTAGGATATATGTTATGGAGACACACTGAATTATTCATATGATGATATTTGGTAGAGAAATAAGGAACAACTTCAGATTACATGTGGCCAATACGTGGAAGTGAGAGAGGAAGCTGAGAGGATGAATAATCAAGAGAGGGAGAATGAAAACATAGGCAAGAGAAGAGAAACAAAAAATCTCACTATAAATGGGAACTATGTAAAGTGAAATAAAAAAAAACAAATAATAATAAGTGATAACACTACCAGGAAAAGAACTTCTATTCAAATCATTCCAGCAAAAGATGTTATATATATATATATATATATATATATATATATATATATATATATATATATATATATATATATATATATATATATATATAAATCTTATCTCCTAAGGCTCAGATACTTCTCAGAATACGAGTAAACACATTTAGACTCTTAATACTGATTTCAAATAAACAGAGTATTCAGAAATATCTTGATAAGAACATGAATGGTAGTTATAAGTGTATACAGTGTCTATTATTAAAAATGATAAGGAGCAATATTATAGCATTAAAAATGATGTGCGCAATTGCAAATAAAACAGTGAAAATATACTTTTGAAAAGGAATATAATTACCAGAAATAAGATATTTTTTCAAAAACTGCAGAAAATTACTGTGTGCAACTGCAAATAGAAAAGTGAAGATATCATTTTGAAAAGGAAAGCTTTCATTACAGAATTACCAAAAATAAGATAATTGTTTTTCGAGAACTGCAACTTTTTCAAGCTTAAACTCCCCCAGCCAATGTCCAACAGCACAATAAGCGATACAGCTGCTTTAGCGTCCCAGGTGCGCAGTCTGCAGCGTATGACACAACTCATTTAAAGCCTATATATAAATTCATCAATGAAATGACTATGCGTGAAATTACCGGCTGCATTCCGCCCGCCCCAAAAACACCCTGGATATTAATCACCTTCGTCCAAAATAATGGTGCGAAATCCCGAAATCCTAGCGAAGGGGATTTTCCGGGAAATAGAGTTGTGATGTTAGTAAGTAAATGTGAGTATTATTATTTTTCAGAAGATGACCCCTGTCCATATGGAACGAGCTCACAAGAGCCATTGACTAGGAATTCAAGATTCCAAGGAATATGGTGTTTATTATTATTATTATTATTATTATTATTATTATTATTATTATTATTATTATTATTATTATTCGGGAGTCGGAGTATATGGTGTGAGATGCGACTAACAGCGCCCACACAGTCAGTGCGGCTAACCCCACCACAGGGGCCTTCGACTTGAAATTCAAGATTCCAAAGAAACGGTGTTCCAAAGAAACGGTGTTCGTTTTATAAAGCAACAGAAGGTAACAGGAAATAAAGAAAGAAGATATCAGCTGTTAGAGTAGAAAACATAAATTGATAAATTAATAAATAAATAAAAAAAAAATTATCAAAATTATGATTATTATTATTTAGAAGATTAACCCTATTCATATGGAAAAAGCCCACCACAGGGGCCATTGACTTGCAATTCAAGCTTCTAAAGAATATTAAAGAATTTTTGAAAGAAGCAACAGAAGGAAATAGGAAATACAGAAAAGAAAAGATAAATTATTAAATTAATAAGTAAATTGATGAAAATATAAGTAATTTATTAGAAAACATGGATAATTGTTTTAGGGTAGTAATGTGTTCCGCACTCCAGCGGTGTACCCGACTGTGAATAATATTTTCGTTATCACTTAACGTGTGTCACAGGAACGCCAAATATGAACCTAAACATCAAACATTATAATTTCATATCAAAAGCTGATAAGATCTTGAGCTAACAGTTAAAGTTTATGATGTCATTGAAGCCTGTATAACAGCCATCATTAGGAACGTTAATTAGCGCTCTTTTCCGGAATCATATGGATTAATGTCATTTTATTTACCAGCTTATTTGTGTGTTCATGATTTTGGTGAGATGTAAAGAGGAAATGTAAGTAAATAGGTCTAAATCGTTCTCAGAATAATATATGTTTTCTAGTGGATGTTGGCTCTCAAATTCCAAATTCTGTAAACGCATTTGTTAAACAAAAGACATTTTTGTAAATGTTTTTCTTATCAATCTATGTTTTTTCTCTGCTCATGAAAAATCTCTATTTTTTTTTTTTTTTTTTTGCATCTACGTATTTAGAGCCTAAAATGCATTGGTCAAAATAGTTTCATTTTGCTCTCTGATGAAATCAGGATTTATACTGAATCCTAATGAAGAATTTCTGAAGGCGTTCTCCTTTCTTGGTAGGATTTGCAAGTCATTGCAAATAATCTTGAGTTGTTATTTTGCATGAAAACAATGTATCAGGATAATAATCTCTACAAGATTTATGCAATCTTTGGCTTACATTTGTTCTCTTGTTTTAAACTATTATTATTATTATTATTATTATTATTATTATTATTATTATTATTATTATTATTATTATTATTATTATTATTATTATTATTATTATTATTGCTACTCATGGGTAGTTCCTCGCTGGGTGAGCGGCTTCCGTTCTCAACTACCACTCTGTTGGTCGTGAGTTCGAATCTCCGACCGGCCAGTGAAGAACAAGAGGAATTTGTTTCTGGTGACAGAAATTCATTTCTCGCTATAATGTGGTTCGGATTCCACAATAAGCTGTAGGTCCCGTTGCTAGGTAACCAATTGGTTCTTAGCCACGTAAAAATACATCTAATCCTTCGGGCCAGCCCTAGGAGAGCTGTTAATCAGCTCAGTGGTCTGGTTAAACTAAGATATACTTAATTTTTGTTTGCTACTCATGGGTAGCAAATTCCTTTAATCCTTATTTAGATAAAAGTTAAAGCAACTGTACAAAACGTTAACAATAAATTGCATGAATAACATTGAAATTATTATTCTAAAACATTGATTTCACATAGAACAACATCTTTGAAGATTATATAACAAAAACTAAAAAAGGACACGTTTCTTAATAAGCATCATTAAAAATACACTTATGGATAAATAGAATTATGAAGGCATGATTACCTTTCCTAAACGTCAATTCTCCATCAGATAGAGGAAGGGTCCACAGTTTATCATACAACAGCATTGTTTATTAACCCACACCTCAGTGATAAAGTGAGCACTATCATAAATGCCTGAGCGATACGAAAGACCCTGTATCAGCTGTTGGAATCAGCTGTTCGTATGATAAGGACGAAAATGTCGATAAAACTAGTAGACTTACGACCATGTGAGCAAACAGGCCCGACAGAGATTTAGTGGGTCCCCTTTCGCTATCACTCTCTGAATGACGAAGAGGTTTATATAAGTTTTATCACTACAAGTGAATTTACTGATATAGTCTTTTTTCAAGGAAGGGTTAATATGAGAGAAAGTAAACTTAAAGGTAAGCTATGAGGAGTTAGAGGTCTTGGTAGAAAATCAATCTCTCTCTCTCTCTCTCTCTCTCTCTCTCTCTCTCTCGCTCTCTCTTTACAAACATATATATATATATATATATATATATATATATATATATATATATATATATATATATATATATATATATATATATATAATATATATATATATATAAAATCTCACTCAATAAATTTTTTACTTAGTGCCAATATAAAGAAAATACTACACTATAAAACAGATTCTATAAAGAAAGAAAAATCACCAATATCTCACTCAATGAGAATATTTTGTTACTATCTCAATGTCAGTAAAAAAAATATACTCGAAAATAAATTAGACAGGCAACACCAACGAAATCATGCATTATACCTAAAGTGGATTGCAAAGAATTGGAAAAAAAAAAAAAAACTCAAACACCTCTCACTCAATTGAGGGGTTTTTCTTTACTTGCTCAGTGCCAATATAAAGCCTGACCCAGCCTGAAAAAGTTCCTCGGTGAGAGAGTCTTCAATAGAAGCCGAGAAATGCAATAAAACGCATCTCATTAAAGGGAGAAAGTTACGGACAGCAGAAAGACTCGGGACAAAGATGGAGACTTTTTTTCGCCAACTCGATCACTGAAAGATTTACTCGCTCACTCAATAGACTCAATCACGGTCTTATTTTTTTTTTATTGTTGACTTCTCTTAATTGATTAGGATCGAGAAAAGCGATGAACGAGAATAAGGAGTTAGTGAGAGGGGAACGAACTTGTTTTCTGTAACTGACTGTATAATTAGGAATTTTTTTATTGGTTGTCGTATTTGGATGTCTTTCTATATATATATATATATATATATATATATATATATATATATATATATATATATATAAATATATATATATATATATATATATATATATATATATATATATATATATATATACACACATATATATATATACATATATGTATATATGCATCTGTATATATGTGTGTATGTATATATATATATATATATATATATACTGTGTATATATATATATATATATATATATATATATATATATATATATATATATATATATATATATATATATATATATATATATACAGCAGGGAGAGAGAGAGAGAGAGAGA
>JANJGK010000002.1:38035471-38050471 GCA_039081455.1 Macrobrachium rosenbergii
CCAATCTTACTCTTTTCTGCCTAAAAATCTCTTCCGTGTCTCCAACATGAAACCCCAATTATCAATGATCAATATCTATATCTAACTCAAAATGTAAACAGATAATTGAAGTTGCATCAACATTTCATTCAAGCTCTATTACCCCAGATAGGACCTCGGCGAGGCCAAAAATAACAACAACAGCTATTGATCCAGAGACCCAGCTGAGAGAACGTGACACAGAACATCATTTTGACGAAATAAATACAACTTGACCTGTAATTTCAATTGGCCATTAAGTGAGTATCTAACCAAATACCAAACTGAATTCTGTATTAATATTTTTCCCTTCACTGATACGGACATAATTGCTATTCAGTTATGAGTAGGTAAAAAAAATAAAAAAATATTAGCTCTAGCATTCATTGATATTGTCATTGTTATGTTAATTGGTTGGGCAATCATTTTGCATGAATGGAACTTGCTTCTCTTAATTAACTTCATGTTTGAGTGAGCAGTTGTGTGGTAATAATCCTGAATATTAAGGCTTAGGAATGGTATAAAAAATCTATAAATACAATATAGCCTTTAGCTGATGACGACACCATGAATAAGGAATCTATCTATCTATTTATCTAGCTATCTTTCTACCTATATCTCTACTATCTATATTATTCAGAAAAGGCATACGACGCTACATTGAAAAAAAAAAAAGTATTTTACGAGAAATCTGAGCTTTTGATCTGAAAATCGAAGATGCCAAGGATGTTAGATATTATTATTATTATTATTATTATTATTATTATTATTATTATTATTATTATTATTATTATTATTATTATTATTATTATTATTATTATTATTGGGTATCTCTAGACGTTACCTGTTGGTGTAACTAATCCAAATGGTTGTGAAAGATGTGATGCCCTTAGATGGTTTCAAACGTATTACAGTTTTCAATTCTCAAGAGGTCAGATTGACATCATTTTTTTATATTGAGGCAAATAATAATAATAATAATAATAATAATAATAATAATAATAATAATAATAATAATAATAATAATAATAATAAATTACTCATAGTATCCTGAGTCATCAAATGAAGAAACAAATCCAGTTATTTATCGGTACGTATATTCACAAATGAGTATACGTACCCATAAATAATTTTGAATTATTTCTCCAATAATAATAATAATAATAATAATAATAATGATAATAATAATAATAATATGCCATTCACACCTGGAAACAGGTGACAGACGCAAGCTTCCATCCTCTCCGGAGATTTGAACCACTGACCACTGATTCGCCAGGCCAAGACTTAACCCACTCTGCCATAAAGGAAATTAATTAATTACTTAATTCTTGTCTCAAAAGCCAATGAGGTGAAGTGTGTATCATAATCAGCCAATCTCACATGGGAATAGATTAAACAATGAACACAAAAGGACTTATAACCTTCGCTTAGTTTTTTTCTCACAAATAACTGAAAATCCAAGAACAAATATATAAGAATATGGATATTTATTAGGAAAGATGTTTTTTTTTATCAAAGCTGCGGGTCATTAACAAAATTCCAAAAGTGTAAAATATTAAACTTGGCAGACCTACAACTAGGAATTCAGAATATGTCTGCGTATCTTGTGCTCATGTTTTGGAACGGAGGAACTACTTGCATGAAAGTGTAACGTTTGCATGAACATACGTACGGTAAAACAAGTGGTGACTTTACGAGAATTCTGAATACAAATTGCCTCTGCACCTAATTGCTTCTTGTATCCAAGGTATATGTAGTCTTCGATTTCGTCTATTACTCTATATTGTATATATATATATATATATATATATATATATATATATATATATATATATATATATATGTGTGTGTGTGTGTGTGTATATATAAATAAATAAATAAATGTATATATATATATATATATATATAAATATATATATATATATATATATATATATATATATATATATATATATATATATATATATATATAATGTGTATGTACACACACACACACACATATATATATATATATATATATATATATATATATATATATATATATATATATATATATATATATATATATATATATATTTTAACTTTATCACATACACAATTGTTCTGTGCATTAATAGAACCTTTTAGTAATTATATATATATATATATATATATATATATATATATATATATATATATATATATATATATGTGTGTGTGTGTGTGTGTGTGTGTATGTATATATCCAAAGATCCTTATATCTTAAAAAAGGCAGTTCATCAGAAATTAAAACTTGATACATTTTGCTACTCTTCGGCGTCAGTAACCCTTGTTGTTGTTGTTCCAGAGAAATGAAAATCAATAAATCAATCTGCTATTTCCCGTCTCAGTGGCATATTAATTAATTTCGTAACCTCTCTGACGTGTGATATGATCCAGTTGCTCTCTACAGTTAATAGTTCTTTATGCACAATCATTTACTGTTGTTTACACTATGCTCAGCAACTTCCTGTTGTTTACAATTCGTAAAAAGTGTCCTAAACACACGGCATACATGTCGCCAACTGGTTGCAAATAAGTCAAAGACCTTACTCGGAGAATGAATCTTTGTCAAGCGTTAAATAATCGTATGATGGATGTTAGGCATGCCAGTAAGTAGTAGACTTGTATTCAACTTGTTGTTAACTTGTATTCAACATGTTTGTGATGTGTGCAACAAGTTGCCAACGTGTGTTTAAGACATGTTATATGATATGTTTCACCCCGCGTTTGCCATAGCCATGCAAATCCTTATAATATATTTTCTGTGGAGGTTTGTTTTAGGCAGAGATCTTCAAGAATCTTGTAAATTAATACCAAATTTGGAAGCTTCAGTTTCAAGTTAATGGCCTCTGTGAGCTTTTCCATAAGCATAGATTTCATCTTCTGAATAATAATAATAATAATAATAATAATAATAATAATAATAATAATAATAATAATAATAATAATAATAATAATAATAATAATAATATAGTTTTGTAGTAACTGTTATGAAAATTCCTTGATGGATCTTAATAGCAACTACAAACTTGTTTACCTTTACTCAGCCTTAACTATTTATATATCCAGTTTAGGGGTATAACATATGCATTATTGGCCTATTTTGTGGATGTCCTCTCAGATGTTCACTTAAAATTAATTCCTATATCTGTCTAGATCTTCGTCCTTTGTGATAATCTTTCCACTCTGAATCCTTTCTCTCTACTTGTTTTAACTTCCAGCTCTTCCTTTCACTTTTCACTGAAGCAAGGACAGAGTGTTATCTCTTAATTTATTCCCGAGAGAGTTTGAACGAAGTCCTCATTAGGATAAATTCTGCCGAGTCATATAATTCCTACTAGTTTTCCAACGTTCTTGCTATAATTATTGTTATTGCTACTTTTCACTGTTACAGAAAATTTAGCAGCTTATAACATCAACATCAACATCCCTGCTGGTGAAGGAAACATCACACAATTTGGAGGTACTAGATAAGATGTTTTAAGTAGATTGATATGATTAATATGGACCCGAAGGTAACATCATGCACTGTTAAATATTCGTCATCATTAAGTACATGGTCACCTGCGCAAGTTACTAGACCACGTAATTAATGAAGTCAGTTTTAATGATCATCCCCCTCCCCCGACCCTAATGACTACAGCGTTAATGATCTACTTGAAATCTACCTTTAAAAAACAAGCAGTCATTTCATCTTTCCTAAGGAGGGTAGAGTGTTGTAGATATCTTCTACGTGAGTTGCAGTTTTTGCTCCATCTTAATCCTAAAATAGATAATCATGTCTCCAGTAATAAATGAAACGTAGGTTCTATAAACATAGGTTCTGTAAACATAGCTTCTATAAACATAGGTTCTGCAAACATAGGTTCTATAAACGTAGGTTCTGTAAACATAGGTTCTGTAAACATGGGTTCTATAAACATAGCTTCCTTTACATATAGGTTCTGTAAACATAGGTTCTAGAAACATAGGTTCTATAAACATAGGTTCTGTAAACATAGGTTCTATAAACGTAGGTTCGGTAAACATAGGTTCTATAAACATATATTCTGTAAACATAGGTTCTATAAACATAGGTTCTATAATTGTAGCTTCTATAGATCGTAGGTTCTATAATTCTACCCTCGAAAATTTCGTAGATGATATTTTAAGTTCAGGAAAAATCCGCCAAGGAATTTAATGTAGAGTACTTAAACAAATAATAAAATCCTTGAGAATTTATCACCGAGCTATAAAAGATTTCTATCGAATTAATAAGTAAGGTATAGTAAAATTCTTTATGATTTATGAGTAAGAGTACCGTAGTAAGACCAGCCAGTGCATTACTTGAGGACACTCGAGCTAATCTGAAAGTCGGCAGATCGTAAGGACAGACTGAAGGTGCTTCAAAATATTCCTGGAATTATGAAATATATCTGTTCTTTATTTCTGAAATTATACCAAGATAAGGAAGGGATACATTACTTGGATACTGGGATACATATTTTTCCTGAATTTTTATAACTGTTTTAGCGCCTCTCGCATTTTTACATCCCTTCAGGACTGCTGAAATGGTTAAAAATTCGAAATAATATTTTAAAAAAGATGCCATTAAAAGAAATTAATCAGGATATTCTTCCATGATTCAGCCTACGAATAAAGATAATTCACTCTATAAAACCTCTGATTTTCCGTAATGTTATTACATATTGCATGAAAACATAAACATTTGTCTGAGAATTCCATTAAACACAGGAATAAATTATTGTGCTTTGAAGTAATTTTCAAATGAAAAAATGTCGAAATACTTTAGTTTATCTCTCTCTCTCTCTCTCTCTCTCTCTCTCTTTCTCTCTCTCTCTCTCTCTCTCTCTCTCTCTCTCTCTCTCTCTCTCTCTCTCTCTCTCTCTCTCTCTAAGTTAATATACAAAGAACAACATTTAAAGATGAAAGTATATTTCTTCTTAGTGATAGGTTGATTTTTGTTTCTCTGGCAGTGTACTGAAATGGGTTTAGAACCTCATCACCAGCCTTAGTATTTTGTCTGAATCGCTTTCCATATCTTGAGTCATGGAACAGCCTTTCAGGTCAAGATGACTTCAGTTTAAATTCATTCAGATCAAAATATTTCGGAATAGGATTACAAATATAACGCCACGCTGCGTACTCATTTTATATATTCTCCCCGCTAGTGTCTATTTTCGACAAGACGTGTTATGCAAACACACAGACTAAGGTAAATCTACGTCGTTGGAAGCACTGGCATCACAATAACCATTTATGGAAAATGTATTTATAACTGCAATTGATAACTGAAATTTTTCTCTCGTGCAGGCGTTTGTTTGAATGTTAATAAACACGATACAGTGGCATATATTCGGTTGGAAACTGTTCTGTTTTATTGTTTATGGTTTTAAAATAATTTTACATAAACCGCGTGTATATAAACACACATGTACACACACACGCACACATACGCACACACACGATAGGAAGCACTTATTAACTATAATTTACATTGGGTGTAAGTTATTCCCAAAACGTCGTGACTTTGTTATATATATATATATATATATATATATATATATATATATATATATATATATATATATATATATATATATATATATGTGTATATATATTTCAAATCTTGAACAATGCTCTAATACCTGGTCCTTAATAGCTATAATAAAATGTCAACAAAACCATATGAATCTTATGAAACTGACATACTTATAAAAACTGCTTTACAAAAACAACAAAGAGGTTAATTTGGAGGAATAATGTCCCACACACTGTGGTGTCATTTCGTCGAAATCTTGAAAAAGATTGTCCTTGATGAAGCGAGGACTCTTTGTGTGAGAGAAGGAAAGAAATTGCCGTTGGAATCTTTTAATTCTATCGCCCAGTTTCCTTTCCTTTATGCGATTAGGAATAATGGTTATGGCAGTCCGGCGCGCAATCCAGTCATTTGCTTGTTCTTTGCTTGCGGAGTAATTTTAATATAAATATTATTGCAAACCGCAAAAAAAAATACTTCTCATATTTTAAATCTGTCGAGTTCGTTCGTGTTTAAAAGTAATCCTGTTTTTAAGGTTTCACTTTGTTTTCATGCAATGTTATTAGGCAAAATTAAGCTTGATTGCTCTTTCACATTTAATCAATATCTTCCTGTATTTTGGAATATGCTGGATTTCGTAATTTATTTACATTTTTTTTAAAAACTTTCCTACTCATTATAAAGTTACTTATTATAAGACAAATGTGTATGAATGATTCCCTGAAAGTTAGGCTCTTAAGCCAAGCACCGGGGCACTCTCGGCCAATCAGCGCTTAGGACAATGAAAAGAGGGAGTTAGAGTGGTTGGACAGCAAGATAAAGAGATCCAGAAAATAATGAGATGAAGTACAAGGATCTCCATATCTGTCCTTAGAAGTAATAGTTAAAGTGGTTGGACAGCAAGATCGAAGAAAGAAAGCGGGAATGGAGGTCAAGTAAAAGGCTAAAAAGTGGGTGCAGCTAGGGGCCGAAGGAACTCTGCAAACACCCTTTTAGTAATGCTTACAGTGCGCCACTTGAGGTGCACTGACGGCACTACCCCTCTACAGGATACCAGATGTATGCATCCCTCAAGTCTGTCATGTACAATGATACTACCTAGATATGTATCCTCGTAAGAAATGGTTATCTTTTATTATTATGTAACTTAGCATACACACATTCTTAATAATATTATATGAAGGTCACCGCTACATAAGATTTCTGCAAATAAAGTTTTATCATAATCACCGTTAATTTCAACAGAAAGGAAAAATAATTGGAAATAGGAAAAATGAAATTATCAACATATAACGAAAGCATTAATCAGCATATCTGAAATGGCGAGTCCTACACCTAACTTTTAAAGGTAACGGAAGAATAATTACTGCATGCAAGATGCAGTCAATAATATTCAAGCGGTTAAGACAACATATTCTCTAGCGAAAGAGGATTGAGTGGTTGTAGAAATTCTTTGAAACCTACCTACGCCTCCGTTCACCTGAGTTGCAGTTCAAATGGACTCTCTGAAGATGACAGCCCGAGCTGAGACAAGAACAGTATTGTGCAAATGATTTTATGTCTGAAGACAATAATGTCACAAATATGCATTTTTCGCCTGTTAGCGTTATTATTATTATTATTATTATTATTATTATTATTATTATTATTATTATTATTATTATTATTATTATTATTATTCAGAAGATAAACCTTATTCATATGGAACAAGCACACAGGAGCCATCGACTTGGAATTCAAGCTCCCAAAGAATATGCTGCAATTTTGAAAAAAGTAACAAAAGCTGAAAGGAAATACAGAGAGAAGAATTGAATTGAATATAGAATTTAGGCCAAAGGTCAAGCACTGGGACCTATGAGGTCATTCAGCGTTGAAACGGAAATTAACAGCAAAAGGTGTGAAAGGTGTAACAGGAGGAAAACCTCGCAGTTGCACTGTAGAAAATAAATGAACAAAATAATAAATGAATAGAAAAAAATGTAAGCAAATTATCAAAATGCACGGAGAACTGTTTTAGGATGTTAAACATTATATCACAACAAAATTAAGAATTCATGACTTTAAGATAATGACCGCCAACGAAGCTTCTTAGAAAAAGAGGGTGAAATTCCACTAATCTTCCCCGTTTTGGAAACGAGGATACAAAATGAAGGTCAGATAAGACTTATTAGCAAAAGTTAAGTAATTCACATTACTTTTATGCTGATGACAGAACGAAGGCTTGCCTGGGATGAGGGTGCGAGCCTGAACAATATTACAGTGATGGCAAGAGAGAGAGAGAGAGAGAGAGAGAGAGAGAGAGAGAGAGAGAGAGAGAGAGAGAGAGAGAGAGAGAGAGAGGACACCATATGAAATGTTGATTGATACTGCGAATAGTGTCCATTGAATTGTGTTAACATATCTGTAATGTCATAAATCCTGACTCACATCGGGATCGAACCCAGGTCTCTCAGTTGAAAGTCAATGGCTTTTTATGACCTGTGTGATTCAGTTGGTAGTGCCCTTGCCTTTCAACTGAAAGACCTGGGTTCGATCCCCATGTGAGTCAAGTTTATTTCTGTTCCACATATGACTGTTCGTTGATTACTTCTAATTGCAATGTCGACGTGATAAAAACTATAATTACGAAGCCCAGGCAAATAAGAGGTTTTGGTAAAATAAAGAACATTTTCATATACACTTCTCTTACCACAGAAATATAGAGGCGATGAACTTTAAGAAACGAATGACACCTTAAAACAATAAAGAAAGATACAGTAACGGAAAAACGTTCACTGTTATGAAAATGCCCAGTAGAGCCTCAATGGCCAAGCCAGTAGCGCAGCAGCTTCGGACTTCATAGAGATCTGTGGCGCGGGGTCAAATCCGACCAGTCAGAGAGGCGGATTCTTTGCTATTCGTGTAGACACCCTGGGATTATGTATGTAATCAACGGATAGGTTTGCTTAAAAGCAAATGGGTGTTACAGACTAATACACACACAAACAAAGCCACTCCAACATCTAAAAAAACATAACAGACACCTCGCACGTCTCGAACTGTCGACCTAACCGCTCAACTCTCCTAGCTGCTGGGAGAAAGGGAGCTGGTGATGGTACGATACCTGTACATGCGCTACCGGGGTCTAATTAGCGGTGTCAGGCAGGGCAGCCGATCGAGACTACGGTCTACCACAAAGCCAAATCACAGCCCTTCAAAAGAAGGCATCGTGCTTACCCCATACAAAAAATGGGAAAAAGGCACGTTAAGAGAAGAAGGTATGAAAATGCCCAGTAGCGTAATTACCAAAGCTGTAAACCCACTACGCCAATTGTTATGATACAAGTTCTTTCAGTGGCCTTACTTACTCCTGAATCTTTAACTCACTCTTATTGAACCACTTTGTGGCTTGCCAAAAACACTTCTTTTATCGATATACGGTGATTACTGTCCACAAAGCAACTTAGAAAAACCATCACCATATAAGTAAAATTATAATCATGAAAATAACATGGACACAATTAACCATTCACAAACAAGACAATCTAGGAATAACACCTACACAAAACTGTAACACGTATAACAACCTTTCCACACACTTCTAATGACATAATGACACCCAACCTATAGAATGTGAGAATGAACAATATCTCGAGTACTTACAATGTTTACCACGCTTCCAGAAGTAAATGAAGCAACTACCCACGTAAACACAGACCAGTTAATCTAACTGTACATGGTCTCTACATACAAAGTTGCCTAAACAAAGGTTACCAACTCAAAAGTGGAGAAGACGAAACTTGCAATAAGAAAACAAAAAACAAAGCGTACTCTTGTCACCAGAGGTCTTGCAAAGAAAATTAACAGCACAAAAAAAAAAAACTTCCGAATTACAATTGTTACAAATTATGAGTTCAAATACATTTACAAGTAACATTTACACAATATATATATATATATATATATATATATATATATATATATATATATATATATATATATATATAATTATTACTTTCAATTTAATTTTAAATCGATTAAATTTATCTTTATTGTATTCATTCTTGTAATGTTTATTATCATGTTCGTGTTTCAGAGAGCAATGAACATTATTGAAGAGACCTAACAATAAGTAATGAGAATAAATCAAAATTTATGTTGATCACTTATTAAAAAAGGCATTTCTGTTGCCATACAGGAGGAAGTAAAATTTAAGATCCGCTATCTTGATAAGGAATAACATATACAAAAGCCTTAATATGCTTTCAAACCTCCAATCGAAATCACAATCAAATATATTTAAAACGCCAGACACTCACACGGGAACCAATATTCAGGCCGTGTGGCAGGCGACAAGTATGAATCGGTGAATCAGCGAGAGGACGGAAAAAACTAATGATTTCTGACTCTCATCCAGCGCTCTGACATTTCCTGCTGCCTCTGTCTACTCTGCATATTTAACGGCTTCGTATCTGCATTGGCAGCCAGGCAGCGAGCGCTGCCAAACTGATAATAAAAGGAGTGATGGCTTTTAAAATGATGATGAATATACGTTGAGGAAAAGACTGAGAGTTGAGACCTTTCTGTTGTTCCGATTACTTGAGTTCTCATAAGGGAAAGAATATTATTTGAATGCTGGAACACTCTGGTATATTTGAAGAAAGCACTAAGGAAAAATTGATTTAGAAGCTACCGTACAGAAGCCATCTGGAATAACCCTTTGATGTTATCCAGATTCTTAAGTAAAACCCAAATTATCAGTCCAGTATAGATTGACCGCCGATCATTTGTTATCGCTTTCGTTCCTCTCTGTAATGTGATATATTCTGTCCTGTGAACAGAGAGAGAGAGAGAGAGAGAGAGAGAGAGAGAGAGAGAGAGAGAGAGAGAGGAATCAAATCAGGAATCAGGCAATGAATTTCATTCTTTGTGCCTAAGAACCATGCACTTTCACCGCGTTAGGAGAGAGAGAGAGAGAGAGAGAGAGAGAGAGAGAGAGAGAGAGAGAGAGAGAGAGAGAGAGAGAGAGAGCTCAGATTAGGAATCAAATAATGCAAATAATGTATAAAACCCATGCACTTTCACCGCATGAATCTTTCCGTATTACTGCACTCATAATCACTCTAGTTGACAGAACGTACAACAACTGCTCATTATTGCTTCCCTGATGAGCTATCGGTCCCGTGAATGAACGGAATCCTCATATCATAAACTAATAAGTCTACAAAAGGCTCAAAAGTTGACTTATATCGGGTCACGCATGCAAATATTACCAAAGGCCATAATTTGTTTTGGTTGTTTCTTATTCATCAGATTTCTTCTTCCTCCTCTTCTTCATCGTCTTCTTCTCCTGCGGTAAATACACCTGAAGCGTTAATGGTCTTTGGCTTCTGTGAAAGGATAACCAGGCTTCCGGAAGTGGCGTTAAATAGCCTTGGCGCGCTCAGCTCATTTACGCTTGATTCTAAAGTGTTTGTGGCAGTTTTGTGCAGCCTCAATAGTCGAAAATAGTTTAAAATTCATGGTCTTGCATTTTACCAACTTCAAGTTGACACTTTTAAAGCGCCGTATAACTCCTAACTACAATTATCAAGATCAAAGGCAACACTGATACATCCGGGGCCATGTTCCAACGATTCAAAATTCACCTTATAAAGCACGACCTATTAACAGCAGCGTAATGTACAGCTATGCTCAAATCTGACGCGACATGATTCTTTTTGTATCGTCCAGAATCTCAGACTCAGCATAACGTTGCCAAGCAATGTTAATTTTTTTTTCTTCATTTCTAATATCATACATGCCGACAAGTTTGCGAATTCACAGCTAGCACTATTTTCCTTATGATTATATAAACATGATTCCTTTTATGCATTGGTATAATTCGTAATCTGTGTAATTTGAACAGATTTTTCTCTTTTTTTTTTTACATTGCTTAGATCAAAACACGGTGTGATGCGGTTAGCGGTGCCGGCAATGACGGCGCGCTTACCATGCTCCTCGAGCTGGTCAACGTAACTAACTCTGCAGTATTATAACAGTAGACCTAATAAGCTCAACAATCATAACATTTTCAAAGTTTTCTTTGACTGTTGAATTTTAGGCTGTGTTCAAGCTGCCTGTATGTTACAAAATGATTTATAGGCCTAAAAAAATAATTTAAGCCTGCTGAGATGCAATCTCTGTTACTAAAGGATTTATTTGTGGAGATTACCTGTTCCTTGAGGAATAAAAGATAATGATGATGATTTTAATTATATGGAGAAGATGGCTATTAATCGTAATATCTATTAGAATTCATGTCAAGGCCTATGGAACACTTGTTTTTAAACTGGCTTAAAATATTATTTTCTTAAAAGTCCTTCTGCTCGCTTTTGGTGTATAATTTATTATTCATTCATAAGGTAACCTGAATTGCAAAAATGTGCAGATAACTTCATATGCTTTCTGACCGAAAATTGTTAATATAGTGATGTGAATGCTAAGTGTAAAGTAAAGAAATCTAACACACCTAGGCCTAGGAACAAAATGTTGGCTTTAACAAAAGAATGATTGCATACGCAAATATTTGCTAGTAAGCCATAATTTTTGAAGTGGTTGAGATATACAACTTAAATAATTTTATTTTTATGAAATCCAAATATTCTAAATAAAGTTTTATTTTTATGAAAATCCAGATATTCCTCTAACAGTTATAAAATAAATGGTTTCAAGATAACTTCATTGTCGCTACTCATTGTAGACTTATGTTGCACCAGGTGGTTCATGTCGCCCCACCACTCAAATGGTTGCGTCACACACGCTCCGCTCACCCGTTGATATCAGTGGATGTATTCTACTTTTGTATTTACTGTACATATTTACATTTTTTCAGCGTTGAGACGTAAAAACAATCAAATAGGACTATTTCAAATTTTATGGTTGCATTGGAGGCAATATTAATGTTATGACAAATCTTTTTTGTTTTTTATTTAATATTTGAACTGAGGTTTGATGATGCCTTTTTTTTTGCCAAATGCATCGGCGATGAGTGAAGGAAAGTTTTGAAAATGTTTCGTAACTAGTTCTCCGAAATTTGGCTACTCATGATATTTCTTACAGTTGAGAAATATATGACAGATTTCACTCTTATGAAACATATTATGGCGTTGTATGCAATAATCGTATTTTCGCATTGAAATAATAGATAAACATAGAGCATGTTAGTTGCCAGTTCGTGAATTTTGAACGAAATCCTATGCAGTCATGTAGCATCAGTTCTGAGCATAGCTGTACAGTACATGTCATTTGAATAGTGGAATACAGAATGAATTTTAATGCTTGCTGACGATTTCAAACGTCCTGTCTTAAATGAAAACATTTCACATGCTTATTTCCGTAATGTGTTGCATATATCTTTTAGCTCCCAGGTGCCTTATTTATGATGCTCTTTGGTTGCAAATAGTTGAGTAGTGGGGACAGAGGACTTTGAGCTTATGCAGTGAATTAGGTAACTGGCTTTCAGGAAAACCTCCTTCTCAGTAATAATAATAATAATAATAATAATAATAATAATAATAATAATAATAATAATAATAATAATAATAATAATAGGTTTTATTGAATATTATTGCTGCTTCAGCTGCATTTATTTTGTAGAAGACTTTTTCTATTTTCCTTATTGCGGACTTCTCTTCATTGGAGGTGCGTGCTAACAGCTCGCCTATATTTGTCATTTCATGGGGGAAAAGTCAAAGATCTGGAATCTGCTTTTTTTTATATATTCTATACAGTTAGAATATTATAACTTACATCATTCTATCATTCTATCATTCTCCAGCATGAAATGACAAGTATAGGCGAGCTGTTAGCACGCACCTCCAATGAAGAGAAGTCCGCAATAAGGAAAATAGAAAAAGTCTTCTACAAAATAAATGCAGCTGAAGCAGCAATTATTGACTAAACTGATGAGCAGGAAAAGCGAATTATTAGAAGGATTGAGACAACTCAGTATAAAATCAATTCGCAAAATGCAGCCATTTTATCTAACAAAATAATAATAATAGTAATAATAATAATAATAATGATAATAATAATAATAATAATAATGGTTCGCATCCAGTCCACTTAGGCAGATGGCAATATCAGTCGTGAAATACTGGGAAAATTTACTCATAACGTATGAATATTATATTTCAGTTTTGCATTTTATGAAAAAGGGATGACATCGCCTTATCACATTTCTCAAAGCCCGTAGAGGCGAGATGGAATCTTGCCTCCTCGCAGTCCGCGTGAGATTTACTCTCAATAGGCTTATCACGCCTACGTGGAGAACATGAAGGAATCCACTATTATCATCCAATATTTTGGCATTTGGTGATCATCCTCTGCAGCCGCCCCTGTTCAGGAAGAGATTCCTCGAGGGAGGGAATACATCGCTGTGTATTCGTTTTGCATCTCGACTCCGTATTTCTGAGGATGTATTCTTGCACCCTTTTGGGCTGCACCGTCTGGAGACTGATTGGGTTATGTGCACAATGAAAGGAAAGCAACGTGACGCCGAATATCTCGGAATTCGATAGAACGTTTTTCGGAAAGCGTTGGCGGTACGATCTTTGCCTTGAGAAGTGAACACCTTTGAGAGGAAGACTTAGATATTTTTTCTAAACCATTTATTGTACAGTTCATCTCACATCAGTTTATCCCTGCTAGAGATTTATGCCGTTTCGTTACGAAGTTGAAAATTTCCTTTGGCCTCGTTCCGGGTGAATAGGGTTCATTTTCTGAATAATAATAATAATAACAATAATAATAATAATAATAATAATAATAATAATAATAATAATCTTGGTGAAACTATAAAAATCTAAACTGTAATTCATGTAATAAGCAGAATATCACTTTGTATCCAAGTGAAATTCTTTTTAGTGAGCTAAATATGGACATAATTTATATCTCTGTGAAACTCTTTCTAAGTGAGCAGGACTGAACTTAACTAAAAAAAGCAATCGAGTTTTCTGTACAGTGCATAATGCTGTATGAAACTCTCAGGCGCGGCCCATGAAACTTTCAGCCACGGCCCGGTGGTAGCCTCGGTTGCTGACCCCTATAGCAGTGCCAGACGCATGATCATAGCTAACTTTAACCTTAAATAAAATAAAAACGACAGAGGCTAGAGGGCTGCAATTTGGTAAGTTTGATGATTGGAGGGTGGATACTCAACATTCCAATTTGCATTCCTCTGGCCTCAGTAGTTTTTAAGATCTGAAGGCGGACAGAAAAGGTGCGGACGGACAGACAAAGCCATCTCAGTAGTTTTCTTTTACAGAAAACTAAAAAGCAGCCCAACATATTCACAAGAGACTGCAAACCCAGTAATCCCTGTTGACCAGCACTGATGACGGCATTGATCTCGGATTCAGAAGAAAGAGTTAATGATTTCTGACTCTCACGCAAACTGT
>JANJGK010000002.1:38055471-38057971 GCA_039081455.1 Macrobrachium rosenbergii
CTCTGTGAATTGAGTTTTTTTATTATTATTTTGTTTCTGAAATAAATAAAAAAAGTCATTTTGAAATGCACTATCTTCTGGATTACTAGACTCAGTAATTACTATGTTTTATTTTTTTTAATCATTATGTTTTTGTATTCTTATTTTGAAAGTTTGTCAAGCATTCGATAATCATTTTTGACTGCTGTTAAGAAAAACCTATAACAGGAGGTGAAATGACATTTTTAACATTTAGTTGAATAGCAATTATGATCGTACATTTTACTGCATTTAATTCTAATAACTATTTTTTTTCTATTAAATTTCCGTAGATCACTTCTAAGTATCGCACAATATAAATCCTAAAGGAGACATTTGATAGAATACTCAGTATTATTCAATTATCACTAACAATACTTGATTAACTTTGGTAAAAACGAGTAAACAATTTAGCACTAATTTTCATACACCTTCTAATTTCCACAAGCAAGTCTCTTACATAATGACATTCGGTTCTCTCTCTCTCTCTCTCTCTCTCTCTCTCTCTCTCTCTCTCTCTCTCTCTCTCTCTCTCTCTCTTTCTCTCTCAAGGTAACTGCATGAAGTACTCACGGTGTTCATCATGCATTGTATAATATGATCAATCTTAAACCATTTCATATAAAACTGAGAGTCAGAAAATTTCCTGACTTTTTTTGAAATTAAATTTCAAATATATCGTCCTTTATTCAAAGTTGTCTTTTTAAAATTTCCAAATCCAGGCTTTCGCTTGCAAAGCCCACAACTAGAAAATATGTATAGGTGTTTATAAGTAAGGTACGAATAAATAAAGGAAGTCCAGTTTTGAGGATTTTGAAATTTCAATGGGCCATTTCAATCCTTACTAAAACCTTTCATCCAGCGATGTTGGGATAACGTTTTCATTTTAAGCAGAGATATTTTGATAATAGCTCAAAGAGATCCTCCTCTAGTCCACCTGTAATCCCGTCAGTTTTCTGTCACTGTCTGTCAGTTAGTCTGTCTCGCTTTGAATTTTATCAGTTGATAAAGTAGAAAAAGATGTTACGCGAAAAGTTTTCTCTTCTTGATACTTGTAAACACGAGATGTATTTTTCGAAGGCGGTGTGGTGGGATGCAGTGGGGCTTAGGGTGTGGGGGTGAGGATTGGGGGTGGGGTGGAGTGAGTTGAGGCTTGGGGGGTGGGGTGGTGGTGTTGGGGGGAAAGGGATGGGGGTTGGTGGTGGTGGTGGTGTGGAGGGAGGGGGATTAGGGGGGTGGTGTGGGTTGTAGGGATTCGGGGTGGGATGGGGTGGGTTGGGGCGGGGGAGTGGGGAGTGGGGTGGGGGTGATGTGGGGCAGAGAGTGGGGGGGTGGGGATGGGGGGAGTGGGGAGTAGGGGGGTGAGGTTTGGGGGAGTGGGGTGGGGTTGGGTAGAGATTGAGGGTGGTGGTGTGGTTTGGTAGGGAGTAGGGATCGGGTGGGGTAGGGATAAGGGTGGTGGTGGGGCTGGGGTAGGGGTGTAGAGGCGGGGTGGGGTGAGGCAGGGGAGTTGGGAGTGAGGAGTGGGGTAGGGAGTTGGGGTGGGGAATGGGGAGTGGGGAGTGGGGTGGGGTGGGGTGAGTGGGGTGACGAAGGAGAGTGGCAATTATTCTCTCCCTATCCGCCCAATATCTAGGACGGAAACAAAGCCATCAGAAGGTGATTTGTCCCCCCAAAGAATATTTCAAAAAGTTGGCAAACCGACCGTTAACGATGACACAAACATTTTGACTTGCACACAAACTACAATTTCTTTTTAGGGAAATCTAATTATATTTAATAAAAGGATGTATCAAAAGTGCAAAAGGGATGATACGCTTTTTCTCTCCTTGTGTTTACCAATCTCCACTTTTTACATATTCCCAACAGGCAGACAGAATGACAGGGACATCCTTTACCTTGATTGATCTACACTGACAGGTGTGATGGGGGGGGGGGGGGGGCTGGGGGAGGGAGAGTTCGGTCAGTGAATGATCAACCAACCTCACATGAATGACTTGGGTGTGATTCATTACTTCAGGTAAAAAAAAAAGAATAGAGTTCTCTTTGCGTAAAAAGCAGGAAGATATACCTTTATAAGTTTACTGGCATCGTTTTGTAAGGGCTTTTGTAAAATTATATTCAATAATTTTATTTATTTTAGAGTTAATTTGACAATGTAATCATGCTGCCACTATTTGGTAAGGTTTTTATAAAATAGAATTCAGTATCTATTTATTTCAGAGTTAACATGACAATGTATTTGCTTTGATGTAAACAACTGGATTCCCTTGAATTTCATTTTGTTAATTCCTGAAAAGCTCTCTTGCCATTAAATAACTCCTCATAATTCATAAATTAATCAAGATGATTATTATCTCAACAAATGGTCATCGAAATTCCCAGGACCATAATCAATGACCTGCCATGACCTGGGATAATCAGCGGGTCACTCACCGCTGGTGGTGACATCTAGTGACAAAATTAAAAAGCTTTTGTTGAT
>JANJGK010000002.1:38064871-38084871 GCA_039081455.1 Macrobrachium rosenbergii
CTGTAATGTCCACAAATCTATACACGATCTCTTTGCCTTACCACAAAATAAATCTGGAAATCAATTGAAAATTCGTAAGACTTCTTCCACAATTTATTGAGAGCCTTAGTCCATTAGCTATGGCAGGTCATATCACCAAATGGGTATCCTGAGACGCTAGTGGGCATTCCATTTATGACGGTACATTGTCTCGGAAGGGAGATAGGAAGCATAACATACCGTAAGTGCAGTAGCTCCTGTTCACTCCTATCTGGGCAATTCTTGGATGCGATTATTGGGGTTCCATTAACGATAAATACCAGTCACTGTCGAGGTTGTACGTACAGTATTGAATTACAATTAAGATTTCGTTATGGCTTATGTTTAGGTAAATATAATTGAGTTTTCGTGACTTGGAGCATTTAAGGCTTTGTTTATTTACTTGCTTGTAAACTTGGATAACAGGTTTTTATGAAAAGCTGTATAAAATGAAAAAAAAAAGTCTGAAGTTAGGCGTCATTGTGGTTATAAAAAATGACTCATGGGATTAATCATTTAACCAGTATTTACGTTTCAGATTTTCTTGAGTATATGTCTGCTAATTGTATTCATATGAATACGGTTTTCAGTTTGAATATGAATATACGTATGGTAAAACTGACTAGGATACACACACACACACACATTACACACACACATATATATATATATATATATATATATATATATATATATATATATATATATATATACATATATATATATATATATATATTAATATATATATATATATATATATATATATATATATATATATATATATATATATATATATATATATATAATATATATATATATATATATATATATATATATATATATATATATATATATAATATATATATATATATAATATATATATATATATATATATATATATATATAATATATATATATATATATATATATATATATATATATATATATATATATATATATATATATATATATATATGTGTGTGTGTGTGTGTGCGTGTGTGTAAGGCTCTTCCAGTTCTCAGTATGTTTCTACGGCTGAAGTTCCTATCAACATTTGATTTTACTAGAAAGACTAAAATACCCTTTTACCGAATATCTTTAATGACAATTGCAAATTATCATAGCTAGCCTTTCGACGTCTGAGCATCAGGAAAAAAATATATATTTACATTTTTCGTTTCCGTTTGCACATTCCCGTAGCTGCATATCATTACTCTTTAGGATCAATTCCGGAGCAGAAGGCCGAATCAATAGTTATAAACGCTTGTGGAATATTGTGCATTCCTGGGTAACCTAATCCCTTTAGGTGAACTCTCTCCAGCCACTGTTAAAACCACTGGGACAGTCTGTCGGTAACCGGGATCATAGTTTGATGTAAATGTTATGGACATGTTACCAGAAAGTGGAGGAATATTTCACAGCCTTTTAAAAATATTCAGTTTCTTTTTATTTGTGGCCTTGTATCGGCTGATGCTTGGTTAAGCTGATATTTGACGAAGAAAGGTTCATAGTTACTTTTGCTTGTCTGGTTAGTTTCCAGGTCTATTTGAAGGTGGTCAATGAAAATTTTGTTTCCTGCATTTGACCTCATAGTAGGCTATATCAAAGTTTGTATATTTCTAATTTACGATGTTGTATACGGTTTAGCTAACAATTAAATGGTTATTTTGTAACCCAGGATTCATATTAAGTTAATATAAACATTGTTATTTTTTGTAAGAAAGATCTTTAACAGTAAATCAAAACACAAGATCTCATTTTCTATAACTGAGTGCCTTATTGAACCTGACTACCTACAATTTATAGTCGTGGTTTTAAAACAAAACAGCAAAACAAATGAAACATAAAAAAAGAAATATGAAATAACAAATGGAAGTCAACCTGGAAAAAATATTGTGCCATGAAAAATCTCAGAAAAAAAACAGACTATTATTGTTCTCTCATGCAAACCTGCGATAAATATTCTTGCCAATGATATATATTGTTGCTGGTTATTTATAGCAGTTATTTTAGAATAATGTTCCAGAAAAACCATTCACCAGTTTCCAGCG
Source organism: Macrobrachium rosenbergii (assembly GCA_039081455.1). Lineage (NCBI taxonomy): Eukaryota > Metazoa > Arthropoda > Malacostraca > Decapoda > Palaemonidae > Macrobrachium > Macrobrachium rosenbergii. Next base: position 38,066,941 of record JANJGK010000002.1, read on the forward strand.
GGTTTGCATTTGAGAGAGACAGACAGACAGATAGATATAAAATCATCCACACTATAAGCAATTGTATCTATATGAGAGCGCAAACATAAATCTTATCAAAACAAATGAATCAGAATTTTTAATAAAAATGAATGATTTGTTTTTACTGCTTTGAGCAGTGAGAAGCCTGTGCATTCGAGGAAAAGGGCTACAGTTAAAAATAAAAGAAAAAGGAAGGAGATATATGGGTATTTATGTCTATGTCTGTAGGAAATAGCAAAATGGAAAGGTTTTCAGCGTGGTAGGTATGGTAATCCTATGTGATTCCTTTTGGTATCTTAATCCTTTGGTACAATGAATTTGATATTAATGAGTTCATATATATATATATATATATATATATATATATATATATATATATATATATATATATATATATATATATATATGTGTGTGTGTGTGTGTGTGTGTGTGTGTGTGTGTGTGTAAACAAAGAAATTTATACAAAATTATTTTTACTTAAAGTTTAACTTACACTCATATCCTTTGACCAAAGACCACTGGAATATTTATTCTGAAATTAGAAAAGAAAATACCACTTCATTTGTGAAACATTTTCACTATAGAGGGAATCTTTACCGAGTATCTTGAGTAGCTATGGAGTTCAATGGAATGCAAGACAACACACTACACAAAATGCAGAATAGATAATTACTTGTGATGGCATACCTTTAAAAGAATATTCCCATATTCATTTTCACGACAAACGCGAAACGACAAATGGATTTACAGGGATTTAAATCGGATTAAGAACGAAAGAGAAAGCTCTCGCTCTACCCTCTCCGATGGGGATTAAGCGCTTCATTCGAACCAAACACGTTTTAACCCAAAATAAAATGAAGCTGCATTTGCATTATATATTGAATTTGAACTGCTGAGTTGAGTTATATTTATACCGCGCATTTGCAGGAAATTATTTCGTATTTTTGTAAATGCAAAACTGAAAACAGTGTGTATGAATACGTATATACTTCCGTTTACAGTAAATACGCGACCCTTCTCTCTCTCTCTCTCTCTCTCTCTCTCTCTCTCTCTCTCTCTCTCTCTCTCTCTCTCAGGTGATGTCTGAATAATGGTGTAATGGCATGATTAAAAAGGCTGTCGTTAAAACGAGATATTCATATTTATATGTTGATCACCAGCTTCCAACATACTTGGCTATCAAAACTCGTCCCCCGCCCCCTCTCTCTCTCTACCTACTTACCTATCTGTGTATCTATGTATTTATCTAAATGGATTCTGGTAGTAATTCGGGCAGACAGACATGATTCAACGTATTTATTAACTTGTGTTAACTCGCAAAATCAATAAAACTACATTACATATTAAACGGAATCAAGATCACGTATCCTGAACAGCTGGTTTTATGTGCAAGTAGTTACTTCTGCATATATCGTTCTCCTGCATTCATCTTCAGTATGCAATGTATGCTCCATTTATTGGTAGCAAATTAAAATGCAATGTATTCGATCAAACGGGAAAACACCATTATTAGGACTGACCAAAAACTCAGTTAACATGATGAGTATAGTTTTCATATTTAATGTAAATTACTTTCATTTGTGCGTAATGTGCAAATCTACTCTAAAGATTAATTAATCATTTATTCTAGGCAGAATTAGATTGATATGTTGGGCGATAATTCCAATTTTTTCGTATATTTAAACACCTTCTCTCATCAGTAAAAATACTATTAAAATTCATAAACGCTGCGAGCTGCTGCCACCTGTCGGTCACTGGGGAAAACATAACCGACCGGCTTCTTAATATAATTGGGTCTGTGCTTGGTCCCGAAAATTGCCGGCTTGTCTTTATAACGGAAGAGGTGAAGAGAGCGTAAACATTTCGTTCAGTTTCTTTCACATTCTTTCTTTCCTATGTTATCATCTAAGTTAATGGTGTATTTATGCACTAAGGTATGTAGATAAATATTAAAGCACGTATCTATAATGTACTTTGAATCTCAGAATTTAACCTTTAATGAGACAACTTCTAACTTGTACTCGCTCGCATGTTTTGAAAAACAACGAATGATAAAGAAAAGTAATTTGGACAATTGTTAGCTTGTTGTGTTCGTATTTAATTCGTGATAACGAGAAATACGTTAATATTTATCTTTATAAACTTAATGATAAAGTACAAATATATAGATATTTTTTGTATGCTTCGTTGCATAATTGCATGGCAGGCCATATTTATTCATCTCTAAGAAAATTCGACTGTTGAATGATGAATAACTAATCAAGATATTTATGGAACTAACCCCTGTGAATAAAAATCAAGAGAAGTAACCGTAAATAAATGTAAAATTCTCTATCGAAGTATCTTAAGAACATATATATCAAGGAATTTATTTTTTATGAAACAAATATATATTTATTTAAATTAATAAAAAATGTCCACTAAGAGATTCGAATTGGATGTTAAATTTGCTTGATTTATCGAGACCATGTGATTGTATCACCAACTTTATGTACACAAAACTGTTCAAGTCTCTCTCTCTCTCTCTCTCTCTCTCTCTCTCTCTCTCTCTCTCTCTCTCTCTCTCTCTCTCTCTCTCTCTCTCTCTCTCTCTACCCAGCCTTCATTATAAAGGTCATGCTATGCCAGTGTTATTTTTTTATATTTTATTGTAAAAAAAAAACAGTATCTGTATATATAATATACAATATTACATATTATATAATCTCAATAGCGCTAATAACTAATACAAAGTTAAGCAAGTCATTTGGTAGATTTTTTATATGTGTACATACAGGAATGATAATAACTTTTAAGTATTGCAGTTATTTACAAATTCATACAAACAAATGCTAACATACGGTACACAAAAGTAGCAATATACTCGTATACACAAAATTCGTAGCTGTTGTTATGCTATTTCCAAAGAATACAAAAACAGAGCTAGTTCCGATCAAGGATGGAGAAAACAGTTTCATCCTCTCAAACAGCTACATAATTATACTGACTAATCACATAAATATACTAATTATACTGATACATTTCACAGCACCAGCCATTCAGAATAAGACTTGCATCAACAATATTATTTTTTATATTAAACCAAAGGTTGCCATTTCCACCTTCTTACCTCAATCAGAACTGTATTCAGTGCCAGTGTTATAACAGCCATTACAGTGAGAACAGAACCGACTATAGTGTTTGAAGCTGATCTCAAACTATAATTATGAGTTCGAGAACACTATAATAGTTACGTTGAACCCTTGAAAAAGAATAAGACGTTATTTAAGAATTGCTAATGAGATACACAGAGAATGCCGTATGAAAATTACATTAATGTTGCTATTACTGGTGAGGAACGTTTCGAAAAGAAGTCAATGATATTCCTGTAATAACTTGATAATTAACTTTTAATGATGCTACGTTGTAATTATGAATGGAGTCAATGATATATCTTTTATAACATTTTAATTCAATGAAGCTCTTATAGCCTCAAGATTTAGTTCTGAAAAGGTCGAACGTATATTGTTCAAAAAGTGAGAGAGAGAGAGAGAGAGAGAGAGAGAGAGAGAGAGAGAGAGAGAGAGAGAGAGAGAGAGAGAGAGAGATCCCAGCACGAGAAATTATGAAGCTACAGGCATTTTTACTGTAGCTGTTTAACACATATTGTAAGAGATATATACCATTATATGAAAGCAAAGCAACAACCACAAATGAATAAGGAGTCAGTGACCATGAAGCATCATTTCCCACCCTGAATTTTTCAGATCAGTTTCTTTACTGATTTCTAGGAATAATGAGAAGATATAAGGTTTAATATGATTTGTTTTGACCAACAGGCTTGATTGCCCGAAACCAACTTGAGTGCAAGGGAAATTTTTTACACACAAAATAGTTTCTGTTTAATGAACAATGAATAAACAGAATTTTCATTTATTGAAACTATAACGCACTTTCCAGTTAAACTCTGAAAAAAATGTCTTCATACCTAATTGTAATTCACTCCAAGCTTCGTAACCAGTATTTCATTCAAGAAAACACAAAGTATAAGTCTATAAAATAAATGCTCAAAGATCACAATATGTAAATATTACAAAACTCGTCACTTTGTTATATTCCCCTTGTCAACATATTCACAAACTGGAAAACCTTCTTCCAATGACAGCTTTCCACCCTATGGAAAACCTTATTCCAGATTCTTCACGCCTGAATAGATTCTAGCTGTCGTGTCAAACGGTTTCACTTTGAGAATAAACCCGGCAAAGGGGCGTTTGCCGTTTTGCTGGGAGCTGAACGTGAAGCTTTTGGACCGACTGGTAAAACATAACTTTACCCATATGTTTTCATTTATCGTTGGTAGAAATAAACAATAGAGTGTGATATATATATATATATATATATATATATATATATATATATATATATATATATATATATATGTGTGTGTGTGTGTGTGTGTGTGTGTGTGTGTGTGTGTGTGTGTGTGTGTGAGTGTGTATAAAGAGAGAGAGAGAGAGAGAGAGAGAGAGAGAGAGAGAGAGAGAGAAAGAAAGTATTGTTAGTAGAAAAGGACAGGTGTTTATACATTCATAAGAGAGAAGATGTTACCTTATTGTGCACCTGAGTGTCTAAAGTACAGGATAAAACTAGCTTTCATTGAGGGTAAAGTTCATCGAAATGGGTAGCAGAAATGATTATCATTTGTGCAAGAGGAAACCGTAATGAAGGATATTGTATTTACGATTGAAAATAATATGCTAAGTGTATTCTTGTTAGCTGTAAAAAAAATGAAACTTATATTGATTCATTGGGGAAGTGCACAGGAATATGGTGCATGTATCAAGTACTTCCCATGCAAAGGGAAAATGCTTCTAGAACTGATACATGTCTTTTGTAAAATTCTAAGAGAGACGAATTAACGTTACCTTGGGGTGGGAAGCATACTAAAAAATAAGATAAATGAAAACAAGCTCAACCTTGGAAATGATAAGTAAACCAGCTTTGAAAAATGCATCTCACCACAAGAGTCGAAACGCCTGAACTGACAAAAATTCGACCAATTTTGTTATATCTTACATATATGGTAAAATTTGACAGAATGTTCTCATTTTTACTTATAACAGCAGTTCTGGAACGAATAAGTTCCTCCATTTCATTCACCATTTGAAAGGTGATGGGTGTGTAGGTCAGATAAGTGTTGGGTGGAGGTATAAATGATCATTATTTGTTTAGCCAAAAGATGAAGAAGATATACTGTATGTGCAAGTTGGAGAGGAAAGGGTTTAACTGTGGCTGTAAACTTGATAAAGGAAAATAAGCTTGATAAGAAGGAGTGAGAAGAGCATACAATGAAAGAATGGATAAGTATTCTGAGCCATAATTAGAGACGTGAAAGTAGAAGGGGTGGATGAGAAGCTTGTAAAATTCAATTTATTTAGTAAAAAAAAAAAAAAAATGGGTGGGGGCCGATGAGTGTTTTGCGTGTGGGAAGGTGGAAAAATTGGTAAAGGCGGCGTGGATGAGGAATTTGCAAATTCCATTTCAAAAGTAAAAACAAAAAGTAGGCAGTGTTTTGCATGTATAGTTTTAGGAGCAAGAAATAGAAACGGTAAGTGAAGGGATGACGACATGACAGACTTATCGAAGGAAAAGAGAATGTTGTTCGAGATGCAGTTGCATGACAAAGAAGTATACAAGAAGAAGGATAGTACATTCGAGATGAAACTGAGTGAGAAGAGAAAAGTTGGGCTTAAACTTTATTGCAAAAAGAACTCTCGAAAGGAGGAAATGACGAGAGAAAGTTTACTGAGACATACACCTCAAAATAAGAAATTTAATTGGAGAAATGCTTTCTGAAATTCATGTAGAGTCCTTGATTGATCAGGCGAGTGTTTTACTGACCAACTTTTACTCTGAGAGAGAGAGAGAGAGAGAGAGAGAGAGAGAGAGAGAGAGAGAGAGAGAGAGAGAGAGATTAAGCTGAATGTCACAAGAGTAAAAATAGTCCAAGTTTGAGAGTGCTTGTGGAGGCGGCTTGACGAAATTAAGAGTTGATAGGATTACAAAATTAATGAGATGTTCTATTGCAGGATTATGAATGAGAAATTGTATTACGCTCGTAAGACTGTGATTGCGTGGCTGACCAGTGTTTAGAAATCATGTCTGAAAAAGTGAAGGTTTCGAAGGACTCCGTGAGAGAGGAATCAATGTTGTTTTATTGAAGTCAATGTGATAGCGGCGACTATAAGGCTTATATTAGAACAATACTTTTTGACTCTTTTTCAACCTTGCCTAAATGCGTATGGAAAGAAGCAAAATCCATTCGAATTAATATTTAGATTTAACTTCAAATTTTGGACCAATTTTCCTAAGTTTCAAATTTGATCCCATCCCCACATAAACCAAGAAGGATTAGTTCCTGCTCAACGTACAACTTTTAGTGGACGTTCCTCTTTCCAGGTCGAATCCATTTAAGCTTGACCATTTGAGATATGAGGCTATTGCTGACATCATTCTTAAGTTATAGGTCTAAGCCCAGTTCAAGAGATTTTGAAAGATTTGGCGTAATGGCTGGAAAGCCTATCGAGACAAAACATTGAAAGCGTCCGTTCTAGTTAATGCTGGAATATTGTTACCTCCAGTATTTAATGTTTTTCTATAGGCATAGCCTTATGCACTTCTATATTAATTAGCCTTTTTGCTATTATCTTAATATTCATCTGCAATATTTGGATGGATCGAAGATAATTTTTCTTGTATTTTATATACACTCCAGACAATTTTGGACCAGGTTGACTCTGTGTGTGTATATATATATATTATATATATATATATATATATATATATATATATATATATATATATATATATATATATATATATATATATATATATTATATGTATATATATAGAATATATACATATAGAATATATATATAATATATATATATATATATATATATATATATATATATATATATATATATATATATATATGTATATATATATATATATATATATATATATATATATATATATATATATATATATATATATATATATATATAATTTCACAAGGAAGACGAATTCACACTTGCCTCCTGTTAAAACATCCATTCTTATCTTTATTTTTAATCTGTTGCCTACAAATACCTTTATTGAAAACATCGTACTTCTGAGTGTTCATCAACCCAAACATTTCATTTCCAAAATGAATCAGATTGACATTTACGTTTCGAACACAAGTACATTTCATCAAACAAGGAAACCGAATAATGTCATAATCCAGGTGAGCATCCCCAGCTTCCGGTTAATTAACGAACTCCGCTTACTGTCACGTCTGCTCAAAGGACAGGTGTGTCTCCCGTAACCTGAATAATGAAATCGAGTTAGTTTACTGTTAACTCCTGTCTATGTTTTCTGAGCACGATTACTTTCATGGTGTTGATGGTCAGTTTTTTTTCTTGGGTACGTGGACGAGATACTTGAAGCAAAGTCTTTTTTTTTTTTTTTTTTTTTTTTTTTTGAACGTTTTCTCCATCAAGGAATTTTACAGCAACATTCTTCATAGTCTGACTGATGAATTTCAATTATTTTTTTTTAGCCATTGCATTCTTGTATTAAAAATAGAGAGAGAGAGAGAGAGAGAGAGAGAGAGAGAGAGAGAGAGAGAGAGAGAGAGAGAGAGAGAGAGAGAGAGAGAGGTGTAAGCGTGCACGTGAGCTCTGAAATTTAATATTCATGACAAAAACCTTATGCATTACGCCCTAACAATAATGGATGATTAATTGCATTTATCAAGCGAACAAGAGAGACAGTTGATGGAAGGGAAAACTTTCCTTTGCTAAATTAGATTATAATTCTTGTTGCCAAAAGAAGTCATTAATATTCATATCCGAGCGAGATAATAGACATGACTGGACAGAGACGAAAGTGATTAATATTAAATTTGAAAATTGGTTCCCTTGTCTCATCTAGTTCTGTAATTATAATTGCTTTTCATGAGCTATAACTGTATATATATATATATATATTATATATATATATATATATATATATATATATATTATATATATATGTATATATATGTATATATATATATATATATATATATATATATATATATATATATATATATATATATATATATATAATATATATGAATTTTTATCACATCACCGTGATATATATACAAGCATGACGCTACAAATGTTGTTTAATGTCCAATTCGCTCTACCTCGGAAATAATACCTGTATATGTATATATACGTAAAAAGAAGGGGAATTATATTTGATAAGGAGTTCGTCGTCTCATGGGTTCGAACCACCGAACACGAAAACTCATGACGTTCAGTGACGCCTTAGCATATATATATATATATATATATATATATATATATATATATATATATATATATATATATATATATATATATATATATATATATATATATGTCTGGTTATTCCAACTCTTCTGATGCCCACAGTATCCCATCTGGCAAATCCTGTATTGTATTCCTCCACAGGGTGGTCAGAAGGACATACCCAAGCCGTTTCCATATCTCTTTCATCTTTACCTCATCTACATATGGAACATCCTTAATTTCCTTTATGTTATAATTTCTCATTCTATCTTACCATTTTATTCCTAATATTCTTCGTAAAACTTTATCTGAAACCGACAAAATATCAGTGATATAGTTTCATAACCATAATGGGTTACTCAGCAGGTAGTCTCTAATGCTGCGGAAGTTTGGTGCACGCTGGGTTTATCCGTAATTCAGCGATTAAATTTTCTCTTAGCGAAGGGGTTTGACATCCTTAGCTATGGAAATAAAATAATGTACACTTACCTACATGACATTGTTGTCATTAAGTACGTGAAAGTGATTACCACAATTCACCTAAGTTTTCTTTATTCGATTCACTCTCAAATGAAAGAGACAGGATCTCACATGCTTACCAAATCACAACTATATAAGAATAAACAAAAAATTCGACTGAACAATAAAAAAGAACAGTATTCCCAGAATAAATAACAAGTTACAGAAACAGCATTCATTACTCGCGACATACTGTATATTTGCTGCTGTGAACTGCCATTCATCTCAGTGTTTGGAGTCGTGCTTATTACAACTGAAAATTTCTCTCTCTCTCTCTCTCTCTCTCTCTCTCTCTCTCTCTCTCTCTCTCTCTCTCTCTCTCTCTCTCTCTATATATATATATATATATATATATATATATATATATAACTTCGTTTACAGTTGCCCATTTGTTAGAGATGTCTTTAAGTGGAATAAATAAATTCTTCTGCCTCCTATGAACCGCTGCTGTTGTTGTGCTTTTATTGTTGAAATTGTTTCATAGGTCGTTGAACATAAATAGCGTTTTCTGAAATATGTCTGGTGGTTTTTGCATGATGCATTTTCCCTTCAGAATCTTTCTTTTGTTCTTTCTTTTTTCTTTAAATCTTCAGCTGGAAACCCTTATGGACAAAATCAACAGACTCTAGGGGGCTCCAAAGGGAAATCAGCCTGCAAAGAGAGAGAGAGAGAGAGAGAGAGAGAGAGAGAGAGAGAGAGAGAGAGAGAGAGAGAGAGAGAGAGAGAGAGATTATAGGAAAAGGTGATAAATAAATAAATAAATATGAGGGAACAGAAAATGAAAACAGTCTTAATGAAGTTTGGATATTATTGATCATTGTTGTATTCTAAGTTTATTTATAATTTGTGGTTATAATAAATTTCCAGCAAATAAGCTTTAATTAAAAGGAAAATAAGGCACTGAGGAAGGAAATTGGGAAGGATGTAAGCAATCATCATAAATATTAGATTGTTTATTTTAACACGAAGTAGAGCCTATAGAGATTAATAATAACCAGTGTTTACTTGTCAGCCACTTAATTAATAATAAATTGAACTGGTAAATTAATAGTAAGTACTTAACAGTTTCAACGTCATCCTAAGAATTCATTATCTTTCGCTGTGCATATTTTACTGAATTACAAATACACAATTAATATTATGATTACCCGAATGAATAAAGCATCTTTCTCAAATACAGTTTATTAATATTAATATTAATATACGCCCACCATTCTCGATTGAAAAATGTTAATGGAGTTCATTATTTATATTGGTGAGTTGATTAAAAAACTATTACCAGTAAATGAGGTAATATTAATTAGAGGTCCTAATTAGGCTGATCGTAGTAAACCTTTTTAGAATGTTTACATACCAGTGTTTAATTTTATTTACTTTTTAATAATCCTCACCAGATTTACTCTTTTACTATCCCTTAATTACCACTAGAATTAAATATGATTAGTCGATTTTATTAGGCTTTTCAAATATTCGGAAAATCGATGAGCAAAGAATGAGCAGTTATTAGTAGTTAAGACTCTTTATTAAGTATGAAAATGATATCTACAATTTTCTCTATAAGTTTAATTAATTAAAATTTTATAGTCGATACGAGGTAATGAAGAAATTCTAAAAATACTGCCAATAAAGTTTTTTAATACTATAATATTAGTAAAGGTATAAAAATTAATTTATAAATGGACCACAGCCAGGTGATATTGATGTAACAATAAAATAATACTATATTTTCAAATCGAGTTTATTTCGTCAAGTCAGTGGTCTCGGTAGGCTTGTTGCATATGATGAGGGCTTATCTTCTGAATAATAATAATAATAATAATAATAATAATAATAATAATAATAATAATAATAATAATGGTGAAGAAATTCACAAAGGTGTAAGTGTTTTGTGTACATTTTAAATATATATATATATACATGTATGTATGTATATATATATATATATATATATATATATATATATATATATATATATATATATATATATATATATATATATATATATATATATATATATATATATATATATATATATATATATATATATATATATATATATATATATATATATATATATATATATGACTGAAATATTTTCTGTTAAAACAGAATATCATGAAATATAAGGGAGCCCATAGAAACGCCAAAATGGGGAAAATAAAGGTTATATTTCAAAGACCGAATTGTATCTCTCCTCAAGCAAATAGTAAATATATATATACATATATATATATATATATATATATATATATATATATATATATATATATATATATATATGTATATATATATATATATATATATATATATATATATATATATATATATATATATATACTCGTATATATATATATACACACACACACACTTACTTTGTTGTGGATTTCTTCACCACTTTAGTGATTCATGAGATTTTTGTAAATAATAATAATAATAATAATAATAATAAGAGTAAAGTGTATGGCCTCCGTAGGCTTGTTTCATATGAAAAGGGATTATCTTCTGAATATAATAATAATAATAATAATAATAATAATAATAATAATAATAATAATAATAATAATAATAATAATAATAATAATAATAATCATTATCATCATCATCATCATCGTCATCATCATCATTATAATACCTGTAAGTAACAGGTAGTGACATAAGTGACGCCACTACCATTTTGGAATCACCAAAAATTAAGACTTCAGTTCTGTCGAACAGACAGGAAGTAAAACAGCCTTTACCTCCCAGGGTAAAAGCTAAACAAAGAAGAGAATATTTTATCTCACCTGGAAATGATGTTAATAGCTTCTTCTGTGGTTCCGTCACAGGTACGTCTCTCTCTTTTGAGATCTTTCAAAAGCTATTTGCAGTAAAACAAATAAACAACTGTGAGTGAGAGAGGTACGGAAGGGCCGAGGGAGGAGGAAGTTGGAAGTTAATTAACGTTTCGGAGTTGGATACTGACTGTTCTCGGAATTTTCTCAGAGAGAGAGAGAGAGAGAGAGAGAGAGAGAGAGAGAGAGAGAGAGAGAGAGAGAGCAATTTTATCTAAATAAGGTCACCACCGGCTTTATGAATGAAACCATGGTAAATTACAACCTCAGTACTATGGTAGAGCAGAATCCAATCACCTAACCGTCGATGAATGGAGCAGATAAGTTCCACTTCCAGAATCTGTCGACGTCTCCTCACAATATCTTGAATGAGAGACTCACATTTGATCTTGAGGGGAATTTAAACGTCATTATCACTACAGTGTCCCAGAATTCCAAATTCCCAAAAGGGAAGATATGCCCTGGAGGGATGAGGAAGTTAAATGTCATTATTATTATTATTATTATTATTATTATTATTATTATTATTATTATTATTATTATTATTATTATTATTATTATTATTATTATTATTATTATTATGTTCTATTGTAAGAGGGATAAAATTAAATATGAAAGGTTAACTGATGTTCCGCCATCTTGTATATTCTTATTATTATTATTTCATTATAAGAGACAACGCTTCATATTTATGTGTTGAAAAATGTACAAGATTTTTCATTGACTTTAAAAAAATGTTCTTATGTAACTCTAACAAACATTCAGAAATTACCAAGCACTTTCTTTCAAGCCTTCAGCCATATGTAATTAGGTGGTGTTGTAATGTAGTCATTAAAAATTAATTCATATAAAAAGAGTGATAATAAATGTCAAAGGGAAACGAATCGTAGAAAAAATATGTGATAAAAATCAAATTTGTGTCCATTTTTGAACAGTTTCAACCGCCCAACTTTTCTCTCTTGTTGACGAGTATCTGACTGCGTTGAATACCCTCCCAATGAAATTTCGTTTTCACAAAAATCAAGAACAGATGAATAAATACATAACCGTAAATTTTTCTATTCAATTTTTCTTTCAATTCGGAGTTTCACCACCGAAGAATATTCACTACACGGAAAGAGATGAAAATGAAAAATAATAATGAGCCATTAGTACTTTTGAAAAATGAATGTGCCATTAGCATAGTGAGAGGCGAACTCAGAGAATTTTCCTTGTTTGTCTTTATATATGCAGTGAAAAATTGTATGCATTGCGTTACTACCCTGAAACAATTCCCCTTGTACTCTATAATTTACTTATATTTTTATCTATTTATTTATTAATTTGTAAATTGATTTTTTTTTAATAACTGGTTTTTTCTTCTGTATTTCCTATTCCCTTCTGTTACTTCTTTCAAATGAACACCATATTCTTTGGAAGCTTAAACTTCAATTCAGTGGCACATGTGGGCTTGTTCCTCACTATGAACAGAGTGAATCATCAGGGTAATAATAATAATAATAATAATAATAATAATAATAATAATAATAATAATAATAATAATAATAATCGCAGTTTTGAGTACTCTTGTGTACTTGCATATGAAATTTTTTAATTGACTTTTTATACTTTTAATACACTGCTCAGGAGTTAGCCTGTAGTAAAAGAATCGTTGTTAAGGTAAAATAATACTTTTCTTATCTATGAAGGTTCATTTACAGGCAAAAAATGTAAATGGATTTTGATTATATGTGTAATGTTTCAATTAAACTATATTTCTGTCTTGTCTGAAACGCTGTTGTTGCTAATTTATTTGTGCTTAGTTTCCCGTCTGCTCAAAACGCTCGCTATCACACATACACACACACACACACACACACACACACATATATATATATATATATATATATATATATATATATATATATATATATATGCATATATATATGTGTATATATATATATATATATATATATATATATATATATATATATGTGTGTGTGTGTGTGTGTGTGTGTGTGTGTGTGTGTATGTGTAGAGAAAGAGAGAGAGAGAGAGAGAGATTTGTTTATTAAAATTAAGTTATAAAATTTAGGTAATAAAATGAAAGAAATCAGCAATTCAGGAGAGAAGGAAAGGTTTAAAAAATGATTCTTTTCTGTAAGAGAGAGAGAGAGGGGAAGGGGGGGGGGGAGAACTTTCCTTTATTTTCCCAACAACATATCCTGTCTCTTACAGTTTCCACCACTCTACATTTCCCCCCAAGGCTCGATAAAAGCCACATCTGGGACTGAGGGAATATTATGCTTTGTTTATTACGAAAAGACTCGGATGATTTCTTCCTAATTTCTCTGGCGACAGAAACAGACAGAGAGAGAGAGAGAGAGATCAGCATCTGTCGCATCCTGAAGTTTGTTTTAACTCTTGTCATCTTTTGTTTATTTATTTTTTTCATCGCACAAGTTTGCAACATTTCCTGTCAACTGGAAAACTAACTCCAACTTTTCTCTTCTCTGCAACAGCAGTTGGAGATATCCACAAACTCTATTCGTAATATGAGGGAGAAATTTTACTAATTGTTTCATTTTTAATTTCGTTAACATCACTGCTAAACAAGTATGAAAAACTCATCTCGTAATTTTGATACCGATCTGTATACAAAATAATTTTATATATTTTCTACTCTTTCTAATCTACACTAGCTTTTTCCTTTAAGCAAAGTTTCATAGATAGATAGAATCTACTGGTCACTCTTTACCAGAATCGTATGTAACAGCAGTAACCATAATGCCCTCTTAACTTCTCGAGTTCTTCACATTTTTTGATATGCTTGTCATTACAAAGCCTTGGATCCAAATGCACGATTATGAGGTAAATTCTGATGTCCGGTAGCAGAATTCGGACCCTCATCCATGTTACTAGAGAATCAGAACGAACATAGGAATGACTTTTTAATCCTGCATTTGGGTCTAATGTTTTGCAGTTTTGTAAATTCTAATTGCAAAACACTCAGCAATTACACTTACTTCGTGCAACGACTCAGTATCTTCTGCATCACCACAGTATGAATTACCTCTTTAAGTCACCTTCCTACCTGTTAAGCATTATATTATTAGGCCTCTCATTACCCAATGGAAATAGCCAGGTATAATCCACTTAGGCCACGCTGACATACTGGCCAAGGTCACGAATGTCGCGTTTGTTGACCAAGGGTGTAAAATATATTTTTTCAGGTGATTTATGTTCCCGTGTTCCCAGTTTGATGCTTGTGATGGATATTCACTGAGTTGTTCCACTGGAGGAGATAAAGGTTTTTTTATTTATTTTTTTATTATTTTAGTAATTTATTCATTTATTTATCTATTTGCATACATACGTATATACATTATATATATATATATATATATATATATATATATATATATATATATATATATGTGTGTGTGTGTGTGTGTGTGTGTGTATATATACATGTTTGTTTATTTGTGATACCATCTGTCGTCATGCTAAAATAATCGGCCAAGAAATGTGAAGTACAGTAGGTATGAAACAAAATTCCAGTGACTATACCACTTTGCTTTACATGAAGAGAAAACGACAGAAAGATAAAATCAACACAATCACATATTTCTCGTCTTTTTAAGATAGAACGTGTAGTCTCTCTCTCTCTCTCTCTCTCTCTCTCTCTCTCTCTCTCTCTCTCTGTTTGCGTTGCCATTGTCATGTGTTTGTTGGCGTCAGAAGTAAGGTATTATTATAATTCAATAAAAAATTATTCTCTTATTTTAATGCCTAAATAGAAGATCCCCAACATTTCTCCTTGGTTTCATTTTCCTCTGTTTCAGATTAACTAATTTACTGTAATGACACAATCATCCAGTGCCTCTTCAGTAACCACCTTTTAATCCTGTACCTGTAAAATATTTTTCGTTCGCTTTCGCTTAATTAAAGCTTCAATATCTCCCCTTCTTCCCTGATCATTCTCTCCTTCTTTTCAGTGTCCCTTCGTCCATACACTGAAAATTAAACTTTTTTAAGACATACCAATACGCTAAGAGAGGTTTGAAATGCACCCTTGCCTTAGTAGAATAAGGATTTCCATTATAGCAATTAAAAGTTAAACTTTGGATTAAAAGGAAAGGAGTCTTTCAGTCCAAGATTACTTGCCTAAAACCTATGAATAATTTACAAGTTTATGTGACAATTAAACATTTTTTTAAAGTTTACCAGGAGATTGAAAGGAACATTGTATAGGCAGATCGAATTTTACTGTTCTGTCATAAATTTTAAGATAAATTTGGCAATGCGCCTGTACACCCTTATGTAAATTTGATCAAGTATTCTGACCAGTCAATAAAGGGGTTACGTATATAAATATATGTATATTTTATATATACATTATATATATATATATATATGTATGTATATATATATATATATATATATATATATATATATATATATATATATATATATATATATATATATATATATATATATATATATATATATGTGTGTGTGTGTGTATGTGTGCGTGCTGCTCTCGTGTGTGGGTGCACATTTATAGAAAGCGATGAGAGAGAGAGAGAGAGAGAGAGAGAGAGAGAGAGAGAGAGAGAGAGAGAGAGAGAGAGAGAGAGAGAGACAAAAAAAAAATGGGAATTCATTCCCAGTGAATGCCCATACAAAGAATATCTATTCTTTCCGGTCAACGACCTCCAATTAATTTTCCGTTAAAAACCGTCCAATTTCCATTCGCCCGTAAACCCCTCCTCTATATGTAGGAAAATCAGGCTCTTATTCCCGAAAAAAAACCGGAAAGGGCCTGGAAAAAATTTATATCAAAATGCCGCTGAAAAGGTTGTACGGTGGAAAGCGAAACCACAGGGTAATATATATATATATATATATATATATATATATATATATATATATATATATATATATATATATATATATATATATATATATATATATATATATATATATTCAGTAAGCTACAAACGTCCTTTAATATCCAATTCGCTCTACCTCGGAAATAATATATTTTCATATATGTTACCGAAGGGGAATTTTTTACATATATGAATGTCTTTCACTGTCATACCACAGTATAATATGAAGATAAAAAGGCCCATAAAACACTATTTGAACATTGCAAGCAATATATTTCAAGCACTTCCTTCTTTACCCCTGTCCACTGGTAAAATATGGACAGATGAAAATTTAAATATTACAAGGGTATACATACAAAGCATATGTAGGTGTGGCATTAAGTCTCCAATGGTATGCATGTGACCGTTTCCCAAGAGGGAGGGAAAATAAACAATTCCCTAGTGGCTTTTGGCCTCATTAACTCCCGTTTGGCGATGCGTCTGGTGGTCATGTTAACAGGAATACCTTCTTCAGAAGAGGTTTGAGGATTAACCATTCGATGTCATGCAATTTCCAATGTCCTCCTGACAATTTCATATTGTTGGTTTGATTGATGATAGCAGATTCCAGCATCTCTCTTTTGTACGGACAGCTACTTTTGAAAACCAGCTCCGCCCCGCTCCAATTTATGGAATGGCCTTTATCCCTGATATGTAGGAAAATCCCCAAACTCTCCGAAGCATACCGTACTGATCTTTTATGCTCTATTAATCTTTGCGAGAGGGATCTACCCATCTCATTACAATTGCTGCATGGAATCTTGTAAATTCCGGCTTATTCCCCTTTTCTATTTAAGTATATGTTCATGAGCAAGCTCCGGATGGAATTGGGATAATGGGAAATAAAAGAATTGTTAGATTTGAGTTGTTTGGTGGCTTTTTGGATGTTTTCGTTGTACGGAAGCTTTATTTTGTTGTTAAAATCTACTTGTCTGTTGTGAGTGGGACCTCTGTAGTATGTTTTATTCGCTTTGTTAATAGCCCTCTCGATAATGTGTGGTGGATAGAGCAGTTGCGTTAGGTATTGGCGGATTGTGTTGAATTCTTTATCTAGGTACCCATTTGTACATATTCTAAGCCCCCTGAGGAATAAGTTGCACCCTACCATGATCTTTATGGAGACATTGTGGTGGCTTAAGAAATGAATGTAGGAAACAGCAAAAGTGGGTTAATCCTCAAACCTCTTCTGCAGAAGGTATTCCAGGAAACACGACCACCAGACACATCGCCAAACGGGAGTTAATGAGGCCAAAAACCACTAGGGAATTGTTTATTTTCGCTCCTTCTTGGGAAACGGTCACCTGC
>JANJGK010000002.1:38087371-38094871 GCA_039081455.1 Macrobrachium rosenbergii
CAGCAGACCTGATCTTAGATATATTGGGGAAATTTTTATTAAAATACAGAAAAAGTAATAAAAGCTTGAAAGATATTTAATTCCCTCAAATTATCTCGATCACAAAGGAGTGAAATGAACGATAATTAATGCAACAAACGTGGCGAATTTAAAAAAGAATAAAAACACATATGTTAAACAATAATCAATGAATTGGAAGATAAACGAAATGTTGAGTTTGTATTTTGTGGTCAATAAGAAATAAAAACACTTACGTTTGATAATACACAGTGAATGAGGGAGTAAACAAAAGTAGGGTTTTCATTTTGTGGTTGATAAATAAAAACACATACGACAGATAATACTCAGTGAATGAGAGGACAAACAAAAGCAGAGTGTGCATCTTGTGGTTAACAGAAAATAAAAACACGTATGCTAAATAATACTCAGGGAATAAGAGGGTAAACGTGAGGTGAGTTTGTATTTCGTGGTGACAAATAGGCCAGTGAAATTCTCCAACTATTCTGTTACAACCAGTGTCATGTCAGTTTCAGCTTCAACAACGCACTCAGGCTTGTAGTAATCTGGGTTGAATTCCACCCACTATAATAAATATATATACATACATATAATAAATTTGAAGCAAATTCCCATTTAAGTTACCGCGTTCCAACTACAGTTATAAGGAGTTTCTTGGCTACTCAAGCCAAATTGAACACGAGGCGCGTTTTAAGTGAATTTATTAAATCGTTCCAATTCCCAGAGAACCGACTCGATTTCATCGAGAGTAAATCGAGGTTATTACTGACAATGGAACATTCGGAGTCTAGTCTGTTTCACGGTGTTTAGTACATTTCCCGTAGGAATGTACTTTCAACATTGGCAGTCTTTTTATAACCTCCTTAAAGGGAGTTATACAAGATGTAACTTCTTTATGGGAAAATTGTGTTCTTTTCTCACTTCTTTTAATAGCAAAATTATTTGTCAACCAACCAACTAACCATCAAGTTTTATTTTCAATCAGTCAGCACGTTCCAAAGACTTTTAAACAGTTTCATTTCAGTGAGGGGACCTCCATTCATTCATTAAAGAAGACTTTGTTGAATTCCTCTGGAAGTTGGTGAATGAAAGGAAATAAAATGGGCAGACAGTATACCATATAAAACGTTTTAATGAAATAACTGTCTACTCCACCAAGGTTAGAATTTATCTTGCACATGCAAGATGCCTGTATTATTTTCTTTACAACAGTATTGCAATTGATATCCCACGTCAGTGACTCAAAATTAATATACCCAAGAAAGATTCCAAAGAAATTATGCGCTGTAATGATGTTCTAAAAGCAGCGTCATTGAATGTTGTATGGTAAGGGAATTGATTAACACTAATTAGTTTGCATGAAGATCTTATTAACAATATTTATTTATATACTATTGTTTTATTTAACAAATGGTGTATAAGTGTATTAGTTATTTGTCTTTCTTGTACGTCATCAGGGAGGTCCCTTGGTAATTTATTAAAGACTAAAGCTTTTGGTCAACACACTGTTGCACCTAACTTGTAGTTTTATTAATATATATATATATATATATATATATATATATATATATATATAATATATATATATATATATATATATATGTGTGTGTGTGTGTATGTATGTATGTATGTATGTATGTGTGTTTGTGCTTGCGTGTGTTTGCATATTTCCTTGCATCAAATCAACCTATATAGTAATTTACGATAATTCAAACAGTCATTCAAAATAAAAAAAAGATACAAACACACGTATCTAGAACATACATACATATATACGTACTTCTTCGCGTATCATTAATTTTCAGGAGACTTTCAATGCACTGGCCTTGCGTCAGTTGACTTTCTGGTTACCTATGAATAAACTGAAGCAAATCCCGATGGGGGTTTCCGGGAGAGAGAGAGACTGCAACAGAGGCATAGGAATTCCGATGCAATTTAATTCCCTCTGTCTTTGTTCTGTTTTTTTTTATTAAACCTCTTTAATTTAATCCTTACTCTGTTTGAATAGTGTATATGTGATATATATACTCATGTTTAGAATGCTGTCATAAATGAGGTTATTCATGAATAATCAGGGATAAAATTGATGGTGATGTTCGAAGGAATTGGAAAGTAGGCAGGAAGACGAAGAGAGAGAGAGAGAGAGAGAGAGAGAGAGAGAGAGAGAGAGAGAGAGAGAGAGAGAGAGAGAGAGAGAGAGAGAGTTTACATATATGAAATAAGACAAATTGCCAGGTAACTTTTACTTTTTATATTTCCTAAAAACTGAGAGAGAGCGAGAGAGAGAGAGAGAGAGAGCTCATTCACATAACATATTACCATAATTAACCAGTTAACATTTATTTTTTACGCTTATTACAAATGATCATACCCAGATAATGACAAGGAATACGATGATTATAATGTATCCCCACTTTCCAATCCCACAGGGGCATTATCTTCCCTCAGGGGGAGACTTCTTGGAACGGGGAGTTTTAATGAAGTCTCAGTTCCACATCTGCTCGATTCGCTGACAGTAAGTTAATGGATCACTCCACAATTTCTGGAGTAAACTGTTACTCACTCCATTTATAAAACCCTTGATTTCTCACTCAAGAGAATTCATTATCATTCAGCTTTTCCATAATTTGTGTTCTGGAATCTTACCTATAAAACTAACAAGTGGAGTACTGTTGTCACTTCTACAAACATTTGAGTAAGTTAAAAAAACTTCATTGGAAAAATGAAGACTATATTGCAAACATTTGAGAAAATTAAATAACTATATCAGTCAGATCCATCATGATTTCTGTACTGAATCTTATATATATATATATATATATATATATATATATATATATATATATATATATATATATATATATATATATATATATATATATATATATATATAACTAACGAGTGGAGTACTATTTTCATTTCCACAGACATTGGAGAAAACTTAATAACTCCATCAAGGAAAATGAATATTCAAATTCCCGAATATTACAATGTCCCTCTCGCACTGAATCGAATTCAACTTCCTGCAAGACAACACAAACCAGATCTTGAATTCATCCCAAAGGGATTCTGGAATACAAGGTGTCCTGTTGCAATAATGTACCATGTATGTCCAGGGAAGGTTATAAATACCTGTGTGGACTGTAAGGGTCCAGTCACCTGGGTCTTGTTATTTGCAGTTTGGGAGCTCAGTGAAGCAAAAGGAAAATTAGAATTAATGAAGCATTTGTCTTTGTATAACACCAACTCATCGTTGTTATATAACTATTCTAAATTCGTCTTGATAATCAATAAAATAATTATGACCAATGATATGACAATTGATTCATGATTAAGACCATCACCTACAGTGGAAAATCTGATATTACTGCATCACTGTTTTACCCGTATTTACTATGACGAATATAATTAAAACTCATTTCTTGAATGTTTTCCCCCGTTTTGTTTTTTTGTCTTTAGCTGCTTCATTAGGCAATCGGACAGCCTAAACTTGTAATGATGGTGGTTTTCAAAGAAGACACGTCTTGTAGTTTTTTTGGTTTTATTATGAAAATAACAACACGGGGATCTGATCGGGCAGAGTGTCCCCTTGGATCTCTCTCTCCCTCACATACCTGGCACCCTTAGATGGAACCCAGGAAGATAGGGTTATCAAGTATTGCACTGTCAGTTAGAATAGCAATACCTTTAATGCCAAAAGTGAAATTAACATATATACCACATGATAAAAAAATATACACTCTGAAATTAGTTATATATAGCCTATACTGTATATATTTCTCATAATCGAAAGATAACATGTATCAACACTACTATACATACGAGTGCACTACCGGTCATGTGACCATTGAAAGGTTTCACACGCCTTGTCGCTATGCGCTATGTGTACTTGGCAGAAATTAAGTCGCTGTGTACAGCTACGTTTACAACATTCCTTCCACTAAGCAGAAAAACACCACCGTTGTCATTTTAGAACAGAAAACAAGCTCTCGAGAACCACTTCACTCCTTGTTTCAGGATACCTGCTTTTGAGAGTTATGATGAAGATATACACTGAATATTAAGAATTGATTTTATAGTTTGAAACTAACCTTTTGCTATGCAGGCGCCAGTATATCAGAGAGAATCTGAACGTAACTGACATTACTGTAATACTATTTTACCATATTTACTATGGTGAATATGGTTAAAAACTATCGTTTCAAGTGTTTTTTCTCTCTAATGTTTTTGTCTTCAGATCTCTTTTATTTGCACTCAGACAGACCAGACTAACCTTTTGCTATGCAGTCGCCAATAAGTCTAAAGAGAATCTGAACTTAATTGATAATACTTTATTACTATTTTACCCATATTTGCTATAGTGAATATGGGTAAAACTCTCTTTTTTTAGTGTTTTCCTCTTATGTTTTGTCTTCATATTCATGTTTTACTTATTCAGTGAATTATTTACCATTGTATTTAATCTCCTTGTCAGGCACCTAATTATAAACACATGGATTAAAAGGACTCATTTACGATTGTATACAATATCCTTGTCAAGTACCTTAATTATAAACATATTGGGTAAGGCTGAAGAAATTGATATGGAACAATCCCACCGGGGCCATTGACTTGAAATTCAAGTTTCCAAAGAATATGGTGTTCATCAGAAAGAAGTAAGAGGACGTAGAGGGAAATGCAAAAGGAAGAGAGCTCACTTATTAAAAAAAGAAAAATAAATAAAAAAATTAATGGATAGCTAGAAATGTAAGTAAATTATCAAAAAGCAATGAGAATTATATTAGGGTAATATCTGCGTTCCTTACGAAACTATCATTCATATCGGTACTGACATCTTAACACCATCACATAATCTCCACCCCTCTCCAATACTCATTTTCCTCCTGGAGAGTCGTGTAAGATTTCGACAGCTAATTAACTTTAATTAAGCGTTGCATTCCTACCCTCCGGTGACCTCAGTCTATATTAAGCTTCACTGACCTTCAAGAGAAATTGGACGTCGTTATAAATGAGGATTCACTGTAATTAATTCACTCCTGAGCCAATAATTGCGAAGAGTTTGCGATTTGGGATCATTGATCAAAGAAAGGTGTTAAGTATTTCGAGAAAGGGTGGTAATGTGTTCAGATGTTTACGTAAACGGGATTGAAAATGTACTTATGTTAACTGAATGATATCACTGTCAACTTCATAAAATTCCCAAGTTAAAAGAAATTAAATAATTTGCTTTTGTTTCGATAATTTTTCATTCGCATTCTTGCCTAAAAATATTAAGAGTGTAACTTCAAGATAGGATTAAAACCCTGAACCTTTTATTAGGTTTTTTCCTTTTTTAGCTTCAGGAGAAGTCACACCCACACGCGCACACACAAACATACATACATACATATATATATATATATATATATATATATATATATATATATATATATATATTATATATATATATATATATATATATATATATATATATATATATATATATATATATATATATATATACATACATATATATATATATGTGTGTGTGTGTGTGTGTGCGTGTGCGTGTAAAAGAAGACATTGAAATGTAATGAATATTTGTAGGCTAGACTTACTAACAAAATCATTTTAAACAGGCGGCTCAAGAAGTTAATGTTTACTCCACAGAAGAAACAGGATGTGAATGAAAGGCTTAAGTAAATATTTGTTGTGAAGTTTCCTTCTTCAACGAGTAATCTGTTGGAGTTCTTGAATAAATATCGTATAATATTTATGAAAGTGTTCTTAAAGGGGAAGGGTTTTGATATGTAGTAAATCTTAATACAAACAAGGACACAGTGCTTTATAAGGTACACTCTGAAGAGTTTTCATTGCAGCAGTGTCTAAATACAGTGCAAGCATAATAACTTCACGAATTTCTGAAGCAAAAAGTCAGTGCTTTCATTGCCGCATTTAATAGGAAGCATGGCATCAATGTCTAAATTCAGTGCATTCGTAATAGCCTCACGAATTCTACAAGCAAAAACGTCAATGCTTTCAGTGCTGTATTGAATAGGAAGCATTGCAACAGTGTCTAAATACAGTGCAAGCATAATAGCCTCACGAATTTATCAAGCACAATCGTCACTACTTTCATTGCTGCTTCAGATAGGAAACAGATTTAATTACTAAAGCTAAAAGAGATTCGACGTCACCATGGCTTCGTAATTTGGTAAATCATTCTTTTTTTGAATGCTGCATAAACTGTTTTACTAATCAAAAGGCCAAGATAGTGAATTTAAGATCCAAATTGAAAATGGCCAAGAATTTAAAGACACTCGTTGGACAGCTACCTTAAATGAGTACTTGTGACCTTAAAATCCAGACTATTTTGGTTACCTAACATTTCTATTTCTCGTGTGACTATTACTTAAGAGCAATAGTAATACCATTGATTTTTTCTATGATAATTTTCAGTCTTATAATCAAGCATACCTTTAGAGAAGCAGGTTATATTGTATTTACAAGAAAATATTAAACAAATATCAAATACATAGCATTCCCAGTGATATATATATACAATATAAATGCCATATATTTAATATTCACTTGATATTTTCTCGTAAATATATATACACACATATACAGTGTATATATATATATATATATATATATATATATATATATATATATATATACATATATATATATATATATATATATATATATATATATATATATATATATATATTATATATATATATATATACATACTTGACGTCTTCGTTTTAATCCTACGAAACCTCAGTAATCAATACATATTAGGATTACTGTTTGGAATAATGAATTTATCCAGATTAGAGAGACTCCTTATTTTAAAATCCCACTGGCTTGTTAAATTAAATCCAAAACTATTTAATGACAATTAAAAACGAGCCTTCAAACAAATGCTATTCCTCCAACCCAAACTGATTCTGAATAAAACTAAGCTACGTAAAGCCAACAAGCTGACCACCAATCAACCGTAAGTAGCTTCAAGTGTCGTGAGGAGCACTTTCTCTCTTTTGGTGGAGTCCTGATTTTGACAACAAGTGCGATGGATACCAACACTTGATACCAACATCTCTTAGATAAATTTTATTTCATGCTTTGCAATTCAATGATCAGAGACTGTAATTGTTGCTTATTTAGTAAACTCTGTTGGATAGTTTTAATTTCCAGTATGAAAGAAATGTTATGGAATATTAATGAATTAAAATTACCAGTTTTGTATATAAGGTTACTTGAAAAGTGGGAGAATCATTATCGAATTATATACGACTGGTAATTATTTTCTATTGGTGTTCAAATGATCAGAGACTATAATTATTGCTTATTTTGTAAACTCTTAAATTTCCAGTTTAAGGAAAATGTTGTGGAATATTCATGAATTAAAATTGCTATCATAAATTTCAGCCCTACTGAGATATTAATTACCAGTTTTGTATATGAGGTTACTTAAAAAATGAGAGCATCATTATT
>JANJGK010000002.1:38098194-38118194 GCA_039081455.1 Macrobrachium rosenbergii
AGAGAGGTGTGCTTGTGTATTCTAAACATGGAGGGAATACCTCTTGTTTTCTATCAATAAATCAATAAAGTCATAATAGTGTGCCCAAACACGTATTAACTGGCACAATTAAAGCTTGCTTTTTTTTCAATGTTTGTTTTTTATATTACCGTTAATGTAAGACATAAGGCTACAGAGGCATGAGAAAATTGAAATGTACCTTGTTTAGCAATACCTACCAATTCTTAAATTAAGGGCAATGAAATATGACCAGCCCTATCAAGCGGTTTGGCTCCCTAATTTGCATAAACTGGGTGTTGCCCAATTTACGCTGAGTAAGCAAGACACCCGTGTAAACGTAAATGAAAATCCATAACCAAAAGGGATTTAAAGGGATTTACTTGGGAATTCACATATCATAATATCGACCCGATTCCTGGAAGTAGGCGGTTTCTTGTTATGTCTAACTTTGTGGATATTGCTTCTGTATGAGCAAGTCCGAGAATCAAGTGCTAAGCTGTAATTGAGTTGAGTGAAGCTCCAAGTGTTTTTCGTTTTTCTTAATAATCATGAATTGTTTTTCACTCTCTATGCATGTGTATATATATATGTGTGTGTGTATATATATATATATATATATATATATTTATATATATATATATATATATATATATATATATATATATATATATATAAATATATATAAATATATATACTGTATATATAGTGTATGTAATTTTTTTGTTGGTTACTTTCAATTACTGTCAATCATTTCTTAATTCTGTATTCAATAAAAGTACTTCACATTAGCTTCTCATCAGAAAAAATAGCTTATCATACGCCGAATGATAAGTATGACAACTTTGCTATCACCAGCATAATAATAATAATAATAATAATAATAATAATAATAATAATAATAATAATAATAATAATAATAAAATAAAATAGGCTTATTCAACATTTCTACTTTCCCTGAATGAACTTCACTGTAACATAAAAGGGGAGAAAAATAAAAGGCTTACTATTGAATGGTAATGGGTAATGGGGGTGCGGAGGGGAGGTCGTTTAGTAACACCGGTACCACCACTACTGGTACCATTTTCGGGAACAACATCTGCACTGAACCAGAGGTTATAAATGTCCTCACATTATCTGTTCTACCCGGTTCCTTTTTTTTTTTTTTTTTTTTTTTTTGTCCATCGCCTCCCCTTCATTTTTCGCTAAAATTTTTTGCGTGGGCGTAAAAAGTTGTCTCGTAAATTTCTATGATTTTTATAGCAGATTCTGTGTTATTTTTATTGAGCCATTGTTGTTACAGGTTTAGAATTTAGTTATAACCAATGCAGTGTTAATTTCAGGGTAGTATCTTTGTTAAAATTATGAAAAAATTCAATTCTGGAACAAGAAAACACTTTGTTTGGCATTTCTTGTTTGCATTATAATGCAGTTTTTATCTTTATTGGTATTTCAGAAAAAATTTGATTTCTGGAAAAATTAAGCACTTTAATTGTAGTATTTCTTATTTGCATTATAATACAGTGTTTGTTATTTCACTTTATTTGGTATTTCTTATTTCATTTTATTGGGTATTTCTTATTTGTATTATGATACAGTTTAGATTTTTCTTTATTTTATATGCGTACTTTCTTCCATGTTTACCGCTCAGAACACAAAATTTTTTGAATGAGTTACGTATATTTATATACAAATTCGTTTTCGATATCTGTACCAGCACATTTTTTGAACTCACTGCTAAAAGGACTTCTGAGGGCTTCAAGTGGATTATGGCTATTTCTGGAGCTCATGAGAGCTTTGCAAATACAATGAGTACAATTTAAGGGATTGGGTAATCAGTTACCTTTATATATTATGCTGATATTTATATATCCAAAAAAAGACTCATATTTGAACTGAGAAATTTCACTGTGCTAGAATTCAGAGTTTAGATGGATTAGAAGATGCGTTATTTGATTGAATTAATACTTTAAATAAATATGACAAAAAAAAGATAGATTACAAATGCTGAGGATTCATCATATAGCGTTTTTATTTGTCTTTTTTTAAGAAACAATAATTTACACAAAATATTTACAAGTTTCGAACATAATTAGACGGGTTGTACGGCACAGAAACATGATAAATTCATTTTTCAACCTTCGAAAAATGCGCAAATGCTTTTTTGCACCTTAGACAAATGCTTTTTGCACCTTAGAAACAGACAGATAGAGAAATTGAGAGAGAGTCAGACACAAAGGGCAAGCACACACATACACGCACACACATACAGAGAGAGAGAGAGAGAGAGAGAGAGAGACTCAGTATTCACTAACAATCTCATCATTCCATCTGGTTAAATGACGATCGTATGGCAGGAAAGAGAGAGAGAGAGAGAGAGAGAGAGAGAGAGAGAGAGAGAGAGAGAGAGAGAGAGAGAGAGAGAGAGAGAAATATTCACTAACCAATCTCATCATTCCATTTGGTTAAATGACGATCGTATGACAAGGAGAGAGAGAGAGAGAGAGAGAGAGAGAGAGAGAGAGAGAGAGAGAGAGAGAGAGAGAGAGAGAGAGAGAGAGGACAGGCTGATTGGACATTGATAAGAATTTCTCTCGCTAAACAAAAGGAAAAGACTCCGTGCTTGCAAAGCTTTCAGTTAAAGAAAAAAAAATCAGGAGTCGTGATTGCGTACCCAGCCAAAACAAGGTAGTCGCGAATGAAAGCGAATATGAAAGAGGGAAGAAAAATGTTGGGAGAAAGTAAAACGATGGAAAGCTGAGAGCGAAGAAAAAATCGAGTATACCAAAACTCATGAGGTTCCTGATTCGTTGTTGTTAAGCTGAATTCACTGGATAGACCTTCGCAGACGGATTTCAATAAACTTTAGACGAATAATGTTTCTTTTCGCTTTCACTGAATCTATTTTCCAAAACTAGGTCAGTAAAACCACCTTACTTGTATAAGGAATTTCTCACTGAAGTATTCTTGATGAAATAAATAATACAAAAGAAACAAGTATGTTCTGATTCGATTTTCTGACAAATCCGAATCGCTCAGAGGCTGTAAGCTCACCTAACCAAATTCATGATGCTATTTTTCTATACTGTGGACGCACAGGTCATTGGCCCCAATCTCAGAAATGCCCAGCTAAGGATACCCATTGTAGTGCCCGCCAGAAACAGGGACACTTTGTGAAGATGTGCAGGTCTACCGAGACAAATCGGACTGGATCTACAGCTTCATCTCCAACACCAAGTGTACACCACCCATCATCACCTACTAAGTCAAACTCCAGCTGCCGTCTCATGGGTGCCAACTCGGATTATGAGTCCCCTACACCAGTCACTGTCTCCCTGTCATTTGGTGACATCTCATCACATCTCCAGCTAATCCCTGACACAGAAGCAGACATTACAGTGATTGGCACCACACACCTGGATGCATTCCACATACCCAGGTCAAAACTGTCACCTCCACCCATGATGGATGTCGTGACTGCAGACAGATCCCCCATGCCACCAGCTGTGGAATGTTTCCAAGCGTCACTTTGCCTCGGTAACAGGTCATGTGTAGCGACTATACATGTCCACGAGGATATCCAGACTGCCCTCCTCTCCTGTGGACATTGCCGAGCCCTTGCTATAGTGTCACCAGAATTCCCGAAGCCCATTTTGAAGGTTACTCATGTCACCAGGTGTGCCCAGATTCCTGACTCTGCCATGACATCGCCTGCATCTGCTAAGGATTATTTTCTCTGCCATTTCATCGACGTACTCGTATCCAAGGCAGATCTGCAGACTCAGCCACTAAAGAAGATGACAGGTCATCCAATGCGGATCCACCTGAAACTAAGTGCTACACCTTTTTCTGTACATATGCCCAGGCCCATTCCGTTCACCCTCACTGTGATGACTGACCATCGCTCCCTGATTCCTATCCTCAACCACTACACCCTGGATGCCATTAAGAGTCCACGCCTGTAACGCCTTAAGATGAAAGTAGCCCCTTACATCTTCACCACATTCTGGCGCTTGGGGAAACAACTCTGCATACCAGACGCCCTGTCTCGCTCCCCGACCAGTCGCCCCACACCATGTCAGGTGCATCATCACCAGCACCTCCACTTCCACTGACGATCAGGCAACAGGACCCATCATTGAAGAAGACAGGACCCTACAGGAACTCCACACGGCTGCATCTCAGGATCAGGACTACAGTCGCCTTGTCCAATATGTCTCCAATGGTTTCCCCAACAACCGCTACGACCTCCAGGTCTCTGTCCTCCCATAATGGAAGCTGTGGGATAGCTTTTTTGCAGATGGAGAGTTAGCGCTATATGGGCCCAGGATCTTCATGCCTGCAGCCCTCCGTAGACGCACCTTGGCTCACCTCATGACAGCCACCGAGGGATCGAAGCTATTCGATGTCGCGCAAGACAGACAGTATTGTGGACAGGCATTGATGCTGACATAAAGAATACAGTAGAGGCTTGCAATGCTTGCCAACAGCTTCTCCCTAGTCAGCAACAGGAACCTTTCATGTGCAACGACCACCCGACCTGACCCTTCAAAAGTGTGTCAGCCGACTTCCTTCACGTTGCAGGGAAGGCATTCCTTGTTATAGCTGATAGACTTTCAGGCTGACCTGTGATTGTCCCGTGTGGAAGCGAGACGACTGCAGCTAGGGTCACAAGAATGTTTTGCACCCACATCCGTGAAGTTGGTGTCCCACTCTGCTTACGGACGGACAGAGGACCCCCATTCTCCAGCCAAGACTTCAAGCAATTCACCGGATGCTGGGGAGTCCACTAGATCATCACTTCCCCGCATTACCCTCAGTCCAATGGACATGCGGAAGCAGCAGTAAAAACAGCCAAACATCTTATTAAGTCGACAGCTCCATCTGGGAGTATAGATTGCGAAGATTTCGATAGAGGACTGCTGGAGCTTTGGAATACTCCGACCCCTGCTGGACGCTCCCCTGCGCAGATTCTTTATGGCCACCCTCCCTGCACCTGTGTTCTGGCCCACCCACTATCATTCAAGGAAGAGTGGCAAACCAAGACTGAGGACTATGACCGCTGTACTACTGCCTACGTCAACCAAGCCACAAGCCGCTACAATTCTCATGCCCACCCTCTAACCAGGCTCACCATTGGCCAGCAAGTAAGGATACAGGATGCCAAGACACTACGATGGGACAAGGTTGGCATCGTGATGGGACATGGCAGGTCAAGACAGTACGAGTTGCGACTTCCTAGTGGCCATGTTTGGTTCCGAAATTGCAGACATCTACGCCCAATGCCTAACGCGAGTAATGACCCTTTCCCCCAGGTCCCTGCAACCCCTTGCTTCGGCCAGGAAAGGGAACCATTACTCAGCACCCCCAACGCCCCTCGTCGTTCACCCCGACTTGCTGAAAGAAGTCAAAGTTCCGCTCGAGACGATGCTACAAGCATCAAGGGGGAAGGAGGTGTATAGATATCAAATATATGTATTCATGTACACTTTCATTATTATTTACAGGAAGAAGTATGCTTATGTTACCTTTGACATTTCATTCATACTTAACCATATATACATTCTTATAAGTACTGTAAAATCACTAGCTGAATTATGCAATGTGGCAATATTGTATTTTAGCAGACAATACTTTTGTTTTTCCCGCCAAGCGCTGTGCATAAGATAACCAGTGGTCGCTGACGAGTGACGAGCATCCGATCTTATCCTCCGCTCTCACATTTGTTTCGGTCTCTTAATTAAATGGGGGGGGGGGAAAGAATCTACTTTTTCATTTCATCACCCTTCAGTGTGAAGACATTACATGTCGCAGTGAGACATCACATTACAATTATTATTATTATTATTATTATTATTATTATTATTATTATTATTATTATTATTATTATTATTATATAAGAGGATGAACCCTAATCAAATGGAACAAGCCCACCGTAGGGCCCATTGACTTTAAATTTGAGCTTCGAAAGAATATGGTGTTCATTTGAAAGAAGTAACAGAAGGTAATAGGAAATACAGAAAGGAGGGTCAGTTATGAGACAAAAATGTCAGTATATTATTAAAATACTAGGAAAATTGTTCCAGGATAGTAATGCATTGCATCTTCGCAGTCTGTTGATATATCTACCTGTGAAAAAGTTTTTCCGGTTCATAAGACTAACTCACAAAAAATTCAGGACAGAAATCATACTTCTGCACGCAACATGAACTTGCGCATTCTCTCAGTAGGCCAACTGAACGAACCAGAAAAAAGGTTCCCACTGAACGAGCCAATAAAAGGGATAACTCTGAACAGATGCATGTCATAATTCCAGTTCAATCTTTGGATTGGAGGTAGAGATCTCTCAATTTGTAACTAAATTCGAATTCTAGAATTCTCTTTGGAAAATATATCCGGAAAATACATCATAGACTCATACAATGTAGTACACGGATCGGCAGATATTCATACATACATACACACGCACGCACACACGCACGTGTATATATATATATATATATATATATATATATATATATATATATATATATATATATATATATATATATATATATATATATATATATATAAATGTGTGTGTGTATTGTGTGGAAGTGTGAAAGTGTACTGTGGTCTCCTTTTGTTCATAAGAGCTTCCTACAGCACTTCGCATTTTTCTCCAGAGGTAATCAGTCTAAGTAACTTCATTTCATCTTGTGGAAAAGCACATTAGACAATTTGTCTGAGACCATCAGCAGTCCCCTTCTAAACGTTTTTATTTTTTTGTTTAGGAATTTATTTAGTTTTTTCTGCTTCGTAACTATAAACCAAAATTCCAGTTTAAGTATTCTTCTTCTCTGAATATTATTTTTCATCAGCATTCTCAGTTTTGTCCAGAAAGTAATGACTTCGAGAAAATTTTACATTCTTATCTTATATTAAACCTCATACATATTCTTAGGTGAGTAATTGACTAATATTAATAGAGAGAGAGAGAGAGAGAGAGAGAGAGAGAGAGAGAGAGAGAGAGAGAGAGAGAGAGAGAGAGAGAGAGAGAATGTAGTATGAGAATTAGAATCACTTAATGACGGCAAAATCAAATCATATAATTTTTTTTCCGTTAAACATTACCATCTGTTACCACAAATAATGAGATACGAGACTCCAAGTCATATTTGATATTTAACTTGAAAAGAGAGAGAGAGAGAGAGAGAGAGAGAGAGAGAGAGAGAGAGAGAGAGAGAGAGAGAGAGAGATCAAAGCGTGTATTGTCTGTTGCCACAAACAATAAAGTGAAGCAAAACTCCGTGAGAGAGAGAGAGAGAGAGAGAGAGAGAGAGAGAGAGAGAGAGAGAGCCAATATACGAATACTGTGCAAATAACAAAGTACGAGTCAAGAATTTCCCCTTACTCTCTATTCTACTGAAAAATGCAAAAATCTGTCTCTGGGTTTTGGGAAAAAATTCTCGCGACCTCCTTTGCTTTCGGGAAGTATTTTCCTGATAAAATTTCGTCCTTATTGTCTAACGTTGGGGTACTTTCTGAAGAGAATGGCTGGTTTGAACACAGTTTCATTGTCCAGTGTTTTCACCAAAGTCTTCGGACTCTTCTTTCGTTTCAAGGGATTTTTTCCGTACCTCTGAACTCGCACACAAACACTCACAATAATGTATCTTTATTAAAGAAATCAAAACAGTCTTTTGTACTTTTTTTAAATAATTAGAATTTCCCTTGTGGTAAAAAATGGGATTTTTCTTATTTTGTGTTTTTCAGTTAACGAAAAATCAGTCTATTGTTGATTTACTAAAACGTAAAAATCAGTTTGTATTTTGCTTAACTAAACGTTTTCCCAGTACAACATTTAACCCATTAAAACATTTAAAATTGCAGTGTATCAGAATTTAAAAAAGATTTTAGTGAATACTTTGATGTAATTCGTACTGAGAATTTTATTGAATTATTGAAAAGAAAAGATCGCTTTTATGATGCTGTTATATATTTCTGTTAATATCAAATAGAAATGTATTTCTCATTGGCTTAGTTAAAAAATAACAAGTATTACAAAGTGTAATTCTTCAGGTGTTATTGGAAAGCAATAACATTGTTTCTCCATCTCAATCCGCTATCTCTCTGTTTTTCAAATACATAAGCTTCAAAGAACCTTTGTGCTGTCTTTCCCTGAATTATTGCTTCTCCTTGATATTTCTTCTTCTCTGCGTTGTTACAGATGAAATACATACACGCAGATTTGTATTTCCACCCTTATGGAGTATAGGAATCGAGTTGGATACATATAGTCAGCATTTTTCTGTCTGTCAGACTGCAGTTCAGTCTTTAATAGACGCTGTCTATATATCTATCTATATTATATATATACATATATATAAATTATATATATATATATATGTATATATATACAGATACATACACACACATATATATACATATACATATACATGTATATACACACAACACGTGTGTGAGCATATATGTATTCCCCTGGCGTAAGGAGATAGGAAGAACCCCAAAATATGCCATCACTTAGAAGTATTTAGGTTGTAAAGGATTTCTGTTAAGTCATCCTAAGCAGAGTCTTAAATCCCTTACGATTCAAAATAGTTTTTGATACTGATCCTTGTTATCCATGGTGTCAATAATACTATCAGTAACGACACCAAGTAACGTCCAATCAGTCAATCTAGCCACGTTAACCAAAATATTTTCCGAAATACCGAACACACTGACTCTTTAGCCCCGTGCCTGGAATTTTTTACCAACCAGAAAAAATATATTTTTGCCCTGAATATAGCGTTTGAAAAGGTCCAGAAAAATGTCGCCTTTAATAAGTTTTCATCCATATTCGCTCTTGTTTTATACTATTTCATCTTTTGTATGTCATGGTTCGTGGTATTTTGTACAGAAAATATTCTTTAGGGTATCACTGGATTATAATATATATTTTTTTTTTTGCATTTTTGGCAATAAACATGTTTATGAAAATGGAAACAGTTTAAAGTGTTCTTCTTGCGCATTCTCTCCACAATGAATTATTAATATTCCTTAGTCCTTTTTGTCTTCAAAATTGAATCATTTAAAGCATTTTACTATGCCAAACGAGACAGGGTTATGAATTTTAAATCATTCCAGTTTAATATCACATCAAATCTAAATTATAACCATACAATGCTAGGAAGTTATGATACCATTCTTATATGCAGATAGATACACACTCAGACAGAAATCAAGGAATGCGAGAAATATAATAATAAAAAAAATATTTAATAAAATGAAGATGTACAATGTAAGAGAAAAAGAGGGAATAGACGAGAGTGAGTGAGTCTGGTTGTGAGTAGGAAAATGAATTTATTCTCATTCTCCCTCTCAAAAACACATGTTACTATAATTATTTTCTTGCTGTTAATTTGATTATAATCATTAGTAACATTATATACTCGTATATATGTATATATATATATATATATATATATATATATATATATATATATATATATATATATATATATATATATATGTGTGTGTGTGTGTGTACGTTTGATTTTAAATCACGAAAAAGGTAAAAATGTGATGAATATACGAACAAAGTTACAGACACGAAGGAAAAGTGAAACATTGGGATGCTAAGTTCTTTCGTCCTACTACCAAGGCATGGTCACAGCAACTAAAGTTATATATATATATATATATATATATATATATATATATATATATATATATATATATATATATATATATATATATATATATATATATATATATAATATGCCAACAGGTTGCTATGGCCTTTCGCTGAACAAAATCATCCAGGAAAGGAAAAGTCCTTTTAGGACCCTGTCTTTCCTCGGTGATATTGTATGCCTCGAGATTAGATTCCACCTCACGATTGTCCAGTGATTTTGGCTCCAGATTTTATTCTCTTTCTTTTGTCTTTATTGCCCAAGAGACGCGTCAGTCTTTAGGTAAACTGAAGTGGTGGCTGGCTTTCTAATTCGCTTTTTAAGTTTTATGTATGTGTCGTCAAGATTTTTCGTATTACCTTCGTTTTGTTAATACCTCAGGTTCATGAAACTCTCTGCGTTTTGTTTTCACTTTTCTAATAGAGCAGAATATATATATATATATATATATATATATATATATATATATATATATATATATATATATATATATATATATTATATATATATATATATATACGAGTATATATATATATATATATATATATATATATATATATATATATATATATATGCATGCATTACGAAGATGTAACTGAAAATCTGCAACAGATTCATTTAATAAGCGAAAACCTCTCTCTCTCTCTCTCTCTCTCTCTCTCTCTCTCTCTCTCTCTCTCTCTCTCTCTCTCTCTCTCTCTCTCTCTCTCTCTCTCGTGTATATTAGTATATGATATATTTTCCTCACAGGAAGTCATTCAAACTTGTTGAAGGTCCATTAAGGTAATTGCTCACGAAATAGATAATGAATACCATAAAAAAATAAAATAATAATGACTGTACAAATTCGAATTGATATGTAATGATGGACATACACTCGCAACGCTTTGAACTTCACAAATACCACGTAATGGATTATTTTATCATTTTGAAACAGATTCCCTAAAACTGAGAACAATTGATTTTGCCTACAGCGAAGTAAGAATATTTG
Organism: Macrobrachium rosenbergii; assembly: GCA_039081455.1. Lineage (NCBI taxonomy): Eukaryota > Metazoa > Arthropoda > Malacostraca > Decapoda > Palaemonidae > Macrobrachium > Macrobrachium rosenbergii. The sequence continues at coordinate 38,108,860 of JANJGK010000002.1, forward strand.
GAACCAATAATTATTTGAGGACAAAAACTCGTTCATATTGTTTTAAAAGATTTTGTTGATATCACAAAGTAAATTTTCCCCTTTGAGCTCTAATTTTTAATGATTAGATCACAGAACTTTCGTTGGACTATTAAAATAAAATGAAATACTATTTATATATTGCATAAAACATTGAAAAAACTTTGCAATTAAGTAGAAATGCAATGGCTCGTTCTTTTTAGAAAGAAAGAGCCATTGCATTTCTACTTAATTGTAAAGATTTTTCAATGTTGTATACAATATATAAATAGTATTTCATTTTATTTTAATAGTCCAACGAAAGTCCTGTGATCTAATCATTAAAAAATAAAGCTCAAAGGGGAAAATTTACTTTGTAATATCAACAAGGTCTTTTACAACAATATGAACGAGTTTTTGCCCCCAAATAATTATTGTTTCCAAATATTCTTACTTCGCTGTTGGCAAAATCAATTGTTCTCAGTTTGAGGGAAATTTTTTTACAGGGATAATCATTAGAACAGAAGAATTAATGTAGAAAAATTTTTAAAAACAAAAAACAAAAAAAAATTATCTATAATAAATATTGTGACAAAAAACTAATATTTATATTAAACATTGAAGCAAAAACAGTATTACTTATAACAAGCACTAAAGAAGTTCAATAACATTCGATCATATGTACTGATTTGTTCTTATAAAACTCTTAAAGGATAAATATTCTTACTTTGTTTAGTTGTTATTCAAAACAAACAAATATCCGGCTGAACAAACATAAAAGGCATTAGTCTCTCAAATATGGATTTGGCAGAATTCCATTTTTCTGGAATATTTAAGAGAGAAGATTACCGATTACGATAACAGACATTCAACTGCATTGACAGAGGTTAATCCTAAAAGTTTTTTTTAATTATAACGGAAATACGCACACACGCGCGCGCATGTGCGTATATATATACATATATATGAATATATATATACATATATACATATATATATATATATATATATATATATATATATATATATATATATATATATATATATATATATATAAATGAATAATTGGACAACTACCAATTAATAAAGAAAAAGACAAAATCCGTCATGAAGATCGAAGACTGAGAGACTACCAACCAGAGGACTTTGGAAAGGTCACCAGCTGACCTACTTTCATGTTCCCACTGAAAAAAGAAAAAGTTATCCATGTTGTGATTTTTTATTCCGAGAGTAACCCACCCGGCCAGCGCCCCCTGCACCCCCCCCCCTGCACCCCCCCCCCTGCACCCCCGATATATCTTCTTCATCTTCGTTTTAACGTGCTTTTTCCCATTTTTATATGGGGTAAGCACGATGCCTTCTTTTTGAAGGACTTTTGATTTGGCGTTCGGGTAGGCCGTAGCCTCGATCGGCTGGACTGCCTGACATCGCTTAGACCCCGGTAACGATGTGTACGTGTATCGTACCAATCCCCAGCTCCCTTTCTCCCAGCAGCGAGGAGAACTGAGCGGTTAAGTGGACAGTTTGAGACGTGTGAGGTGTCTGTTATGTTTTTAGATGTTGGGGTGGCTTTGTTTATGTGTGTATTAGTCTGCAACACCTATTTGCTTTCTGCAAACCTATCCGTTGATTACATACGTAGTCCCGGGGCTGCACCCCCGATATATCAGACTCTTTTATCGCGTGTTACTGTTTGGATCAATTAATCTCGTTCACCCGGAAAAATCTCTCGTATGCGTAACCTTCGTCTCTTGAACAGGTGTTTGCTGCGCAGGTGTAATGCGTGAATATATGGTTAATTCGGACCCGTTCTGCTAACCCGGAAAAATCTCTCGTATGCGTAACCTTCGTCTCTTGAACAGGTGTTTGCTGCGCAGGTGTAATGCGTGAATATATGGTTAATTCGGACCCGTTCTGCTAACCCGGAAAAATCTCTCGTATGCGTAACCTTCGTCTCTTGAACAGGTGTTTGCTGCGCAGGTGTAATGCGTGAATATATGGTTAATTCGGACCCGTTCTGCTAGAAAATAAATGGATACTGGTCATTATAGACCAAAATTGTTTATATTCTTTGAAATATAAATTTCAAGAAGATGACATATTTACAATAATAACTGAGTAGCTCAGCTTATGAAGATCTAAATGTAACATTGAGCACGAGAAGACTAAATGAAAGTGATATCAGAATTTTCTGGATCCAGAAAAATATAAATAAATAAATAAGAAAAATATAAAGAAGAGAGATAACTCTATATCCACACCCTCTGGTATTTCATTGGATCATGCAAGAAGAGCGGCAATGCCCCTTTATAATGCTACGCCATCACTGCTTTTGCTTCATGGTAATTAAGTTATTATCTCATTGGAATATTAATATCATATTTCACTTCACGGAATGCATTTATGTTGAGTGTGACGTGACATCTTGTTCGCAAGCGTGTTTTAACCTTCATATGATATCATTTAATCACTATTCTCTTTATATTTTAATACCTTACTTGCATTTTCATTTATCTATTTATTAATTTGTTAATTTATTTGATCATTTTTTAGTAACTGGTCTCTTATTTCTGTGGCTCCTATTATCTTCTGTTGCTTCTTTCAAACAAAAATATTATATATATATATATTATATATATATATATATATATATATATATATATATATATATATACAATATATATATATATATATATATATATATATATATATATATATATATATATATATATATATATATATATATATATATATATATATATATATATAAGAGAGAGACACACTTACACACACGCACCGACAAACAGAATCATCGACAAGTTAATTAGAAGAAAATGATCTTATTCCTTATGACTGATATCCCAATTGAAAATGAAGCAAAATAATTCCACAAAAATTCTCCATGAGTTCTATTACAGTGATAATCCCAGACACGGCTGTTCCTCTCCTTCACCTGACTGTATCTCTTTGACATTTGAACAAAGGTCCTTTGTCGTCTGCCTGACGAAAATTTAAGAGGAAAATTGATCGAGATCAAAGAGCTGTCTGGTATTCTCTAGACCTTGGTCTGATATAAGGATAGATCTCAGATTTAAACATGCATTTGGGTGGCCTTAAAATTACCTGCTCAGCATATTACATCTTCAAGTGTGTGTCTGTGAGATATATGACTGAAGGCGGTTCTAGAAAAGAACCTAAGACCGTGTCGGGGGCAGACGTGTTGGAGGTCTCTCTCGCGTTTTTTTTTTTTTTTTTTTTTACCAGAAAAGAGGGGTTTTCGCTCTTGGTGATTCTACCTCTCATAGAAGGCAGTATGTTAGTAGTGTCTCTGTAATGTCCGGCGCGTAAGCCAGTTAGTGTTGTGTAATTACAGAGATATTAATCAACATTCTGCCCCAATCAGTGCCTTCGAAATTTTCAAGTTTCAACTTCTTGAAGCCTGTTGGGCCTGGGAAATGGGTAATAGAGTGCTGTGTATGTGTTAGTGCTTAGCCCTCCCTTTACCACAAAAATGTCATCTGACCAACATCCAACCGTCGTGCCAGTGACCCTGGCACCTAACGATACTTGTGCCCCACACACAAGTTCCGTACTCGTGAACAATTATCTTTACTTTATACAATACCAATCAAACCGTTCCGATGTCGAGTCTGCTATACAGTCTGTCAGTACAGCCTTCTCCGATGAAGAAAGTAACGCTGCATATACAAAGTGCAAAGACCTGATACCAGAAACCATTCTCCAGGAACGACCTACGGAAAGCTTATCCTCTCTCAAGAAAAATCTTATATCACTAAGAGGCTAAGGACCTGCTCGGTGGAAAACTACGCCGATGACCCATACCATCTGCCTCCAAAGGGGCCTGCTGATCTAAGCCTCCCTGCAGTGTACCATACGGCAGAAAATGCCATTCTAACAGCAGAATCCCTCTCAGAAAAAAATTAACAAAGCCTCAGAAAAAATTGAGGAAGCACAAGACAAATTTTCACAGATCTGGGACATGATCAAAGAACTGCAGGAATCATTCGACAGTCTTAAAACTGTGGAAACAAATAACAATCTTTCACGGATCTGGATTGTGATCAAAGGAGTGCAGGAATCATTAGACAATCGCACAGCAAGCCACCAGACTCCTTTGAGCGAGGCATCTATTATTTTCTCGCCTCCCAACAACATGAGAGAAGTGAGGGTGCGACGCGAAGTGAGTCTTCCAAAGAAAAGAACATCTCGATTGTCCGCTGAACCGAAGCCCAACATTCGTGAATCACCTGGCCCGAAACCTGAGAAGAGATGTCACGTTGTGATTAACAGTTTACGCTCATCGGTGAAGCTAGACGCCATAGCAGAGAGAGTCAAGTTTCTCACGGGCTACGACCCCCTTATCTCCCACGAACTCCCATGCAAAATTAAACATAAAGTGGCCTGTAGGATTACCTGCCTATTTCAACACCACGATGTTCTTAAAGGCTAGAATTTCGGTCCTAATATTAAAGTCTGTGGATACAACCTAATCCGGACACCTGCCCCCCCCCCCCCCGCTGGGGAACTTACTGACCCGCTAAGCAGGGGTTCAGGAGCAGACTCGCCTTCTACCACAAGTGCCAGCCAACATCCCAAGGCAAGTGAATGCCCACCCCTGCTGGCCAACCCCCCATCCACCCAAATGATCAACTCATTCATTTCCCATCTTCGTGGCTTGCCATGGATACCCTAGATATAATCTCTTGGAATATTTTTGGCCTCAGGCAGAACATTCCTCCGCTAAACATGTTCTGCAAAAACTTCAAAGGCATCATTGTATCACAAGAAACGCTCCTCTGGCCTCATGACCTTGCCATCTGCGATTCAGTGCATGAAGACTTCAGAGCTTTCTCGACCTCAACGATGCAAGTTACAGATCACATCGTAGCCGGTCGCTGGAAAGGGGGCCTTTCTTTCCTGTGGCACAAACCTTTAGACAACATGATGAATGGGTTGACCTATAGGAGTGGTAGATTGCTGGGGCTTCAAGTGACAGTAAGGTAATCTAAGATCCTAATAACTAATGTTTATATGGCCCGGGAAGAGATCAATAATTTTGACCAGTACTGCATGATCCTAGGTGAGTTACAGAGCATTATTCACGATTCTACTGCTGATCATATTTGTATAACTAGGGACCTTAATTCTCACCCCACAAAACAGTTTTGTAACGAACTTACTCGCTTCTGTCAAAATCACACTCTCAAAATTAGCAATGTAATGCTCCTTCCTCCCTCCTCCTGTTTACAAAATAGAACGGACACAATTACAACCTCCTGGCTGGACCACTGCATCACGTCCCTTCAACTTCATGATTCTGTTGTGACCTGCAACATTCGCTATGATCTTGTAATGGGCTATGATCACATCCCCTTACGGGTGTCATTCAGTACCCCATCCCTCCCTGGCGTGAACCCCCTAACTGATCACCCACCTGCTGTTAACTGGGATTTTAAAAACCAACAGAAAATCAGATCCTTTAGGGACACCACGGATACCAGCCTGCGGTCAGTATAATTCAACCAGCAGCTGCCTTACTGTGCACTAACCCAAAATGTAGAAACGATCATCACAGGAGAGATCTGAAAGAATTCTATTCGAATATAATTTCCGCTATGCTTGCCTCCGACAGGGATACGTTTAGATCTCGTCAAGGCAGCTCTCGTAATATACCTGGATAGAATGACTTGGTTAAAGATCTATATACACATTCACGGGAAATGTTTCTACTGTTGAGGCAAAATGGTAGCCCGAGGGAAGGACACTTTTCACTACTAATGAGGCAGGTGAGACCGCAGTTCAAACTTTCCCTTAAGCACTGCAGACTGAATGAAAAGCAACCAAGAGCTGATGCAATGTGTAGAAAATTAGATTCTGGCGATTACCCCCGTCTTTGGAAGGACATTCAAACCCTAAATCCCAAAACTAAAAAGCTATCACAGAGAGTAGGAATGTGGGGCGATCACTTCAGCACTATCCTGAATTGCATACACGATCAGGACTCCCTTGAAGGGATGTAAGTAACCTCCTTACTAATATTATTCCGTTTCATTTCGCCGACCGTATTACGCGAGGTAACATCAGGGATGCCATAAACAACCTACCTAATAATAAATCGCCCGGCTGCGATGGTCTGCCTGCTGAAGCTTTCAAATTCTGCCATCCGATAATTTACATTCTGCTAGCTGCTCTAGCCAATGCGTGCATAATTCACCCGTTTCTCCCAGACTCCCTACTCTTAGTTCACTTAATACCATTAGTAAAAAACAAGCTAAAGGATGCAGCTGACCCTGGCAATTATCGCCCGATTGCAATTACCACAATCCGTCGAAGAAACTTGAGTCCGTTCTTTTAGTGAGACTTCTCCCCTTTCTACACACTACTGACAACCAGTTCGGCTTTAAAGCAAACAACTCAACCGGCACCTGCATCTGCATCCTTAAAGATTTGCTGAACTATTACCTATCATCAGCATCTCCAGTTTTCCTAAGTTCTGTAGGTGTGAGAAAAGCGTCGTACAGACTAAACTACCTGAAGCTCTTCCTGAAGCTGCACAAAAGAGGCACACCTCTATATCTACTTGGCCATTTTATGTTGTTGGTTATCCAGACAGCAATTCTGTGTCAAATGGGGTAACGTATTGCCGTACACCTTTGGCCCCCTAAACGGGCTCCGGTAAGGGGGCATTCTCTCTCCATACCTGTTTAAAACATACACAGGTGCCCTGAATGTCAAACTGAATTCACTCCCAATCGGATGCACTATCAACGAAACAACAGTAAACAACCTCTGTTACGCCGACGATATGGTCCTGATTTCCCCATCCGTGCAAGGTCTCTAGCGACTCATCGACGCCTGCCGCCAATATGCAGAGGAATTTGATATCCTATACAACGAAACCAAGACCCAGTGTATGTCACTGCTCTCGAGGTCGCTTAAGCATATTGCAGAGCCACAAATTTTCCTCAGAAATCATCGTCTGGAATTCGTGCATGAATTTCCATATTTGGGCCACATTATCACGGACGGCCTAAAAGATGCGGCAGGCATAGAACAGAGGCGTCGTCAACTATGTGCAACTGGCAACATGATTGCAAGGAGGTTTGCCTTCTGTCACCGAGACACGAAACTGCTGCTCTTCTGCTCGTACTGCTACAGTATATATGGTGTTCCCTGTGGACGAACTATACCCGGGAGACTTGAGATGTATCTCTGTTGTTCACAATGACATTCTGAGACGCCTCACAAACACTCCTTGCTATCACTCCGCCACGCAGATGTTCACAGAAAACCGCCTGGATAATTTGAAAATCATTGTGAGGCGAACAATGTCCAGTCTGATCACCCGACTGAGAAACAGCAGCAATTCCCTCATACAAAGCATCCTAAGCAGTGAGGCAAGAAGAAGATCTAAATTGTGGGAAAGATGGGATAACGTCTGTTCCTTAAATAACTCATTCTCTATTTTCGCAATTATGAAGTGTCATCTCCAGAATCTGTCATTATTATTATTATTATTATTATTATTATTATATTTCTAGGTTTCTTGTTATTACTGTTTTTTTTTTTACTTTTTTCTTATTATTGTGAGTAATATCATTGTAGAGTTTTGCAGTTTTCAATATTCGTATTTAGCCTTCTTGACCTGACTTCTGTAACCACCTAAGGTCCCCAGCTGGAAATTAATCGTCTGCAATCTGTCATTACCATTATTATGAATTCTATTTTTTTTTCTATTTCTTCAGCAACTGTGTGGATACTGCCGATTAATATTTTTATCATATTACCTTATATATCTAGATTGTGTGTATTGTATTTGTATAATCCATGTTTATGGCCCTGAGCCGCAATAAAGGATATTATTATTGTTATATTATTATTATTATTATTATTATTATTATTATTATTATTATTATTATTATTATTATTATTATTATTATAAAAAATTTGTTTAACTTTGTACCCTAATACAATTCTCCTTGAGTTTTATAATTTATTAAAATTTTTTTTCGATTTAGGTATTTATTTGGTAATCGTTTTTTTTTTCTTTTTTTTTTTTTAGTGAGTGATCCCTTTTTACTGTATTACACATTACTATATGTTGCTCCTTCCTAATGAACACCATATTCTTTGGAAGCTTGAATTTCAAGTCAGTGTCGCCTGTGGGAGAGAGAGAGAGAGAGAGAGAGAGAGAGAGATTACCCTCCTTCAAATATCTTACCAATTTAACGAATCTCATTTCCTTTTATTTTTTTTTGGATTTCAAAAGAACCAAAGTCAATTTCTGCTTTTGTAATATCAAAATAAGCTTTCCTTCGAAGTTCTGACTGACTCTCCACCTGATATTGTAGTTGAATGTTAAACCCTGAATTCTGTTTTATTCTCTGTCCTTTTATAGATTAAACTTTCGGACATATGTTGTCAGAGATAATGAGCTTTCAGTTATTTCTGGTTCATCAAAGATGATGGATAATAACGTAAATTGATCTTTGAATGAAATAAAAGCAGTAGAATATGTTAGAGATAACCAGAAGGAAAATGAAACCATATTTTCATCTTAGCTTCTGGGAAGGCCATTTTCATCATTGCTGAGTATATGTAGGCCAACTTTGTTAGCTTGTATTTGCAAGGTAACCAAAGTAACCAGAGGGAAGAAGAAATATATTTTCATCTTATCTGATGAGAGTGTCACTTCCATCTTTACCAAAGTCAAATGGCTAGTGGCTTCCATCAACTTCGTAAGCTTGATTTAATGATATAATATTAAGAGTTAAGGCTTCTTTGTCGCTAGAGTACGTAGACTTATGTTTAGTTTCTCTTTTATTTCTGTACTTTGAACTACATGTGCAAGATTGAAGTGCAGAGTTTTACCTTCATCTAAATGGTTTATATTTTGAGAAAATTCACATATTCATACATCAAAGAAATTCAGGTTTTCTTAACTAGCATTGCTACAAATGGGAATACAGTTCAGCACATCAGGTACTCATGATAAGGTGTGAGAAAAACGAGAATTATGGAAACCTTACAGATTATACCTTACCCAAATAATAGAGCTGGTTTTCAGTAAACATGTGTTCCTTTCCCAAGCCCTTATGAAGTAATTATAAAAAAATGGACTTTTGTAAAAGCTTCGAAAAGTAGGTGACAAAATATGAGAAAAACGGCATTGCTATTGAATTTTAACATAGTATCACTTTGAGAAGTATCATATTGTATCATCACTAGAAATGGTAATATAAAAAATGCACATAAAGATTACATTACATCAGGGAATTTGTAACACGGAAAGTTACTGTCAAAGGTAGAAACTTTTT
>JANJGK010000002.1:38123194-38126471 GCA_039081455.1 Macrobrachium rosenbergii
GTAAAGAGAAGAGAAGACAGAGAGAGAGAGAGAGAGAGAGAGAGAGAGAAAAATGGACGCAGTGAAATTCTGAAATACTTTTATGCTGTTTATTTTCACTTCCGTTCATTTTACGCTGATCGGTTCGCTACGAACATTCAAAATTTATTATTATTAATAATAATAATAATAATAATAATAATAATAATAATAATAATAATAATAATAATAATAATAATAATTCTCGCTTTTAAGTATTGTAACTTTCATTAGTAAAAATTTATGTACAAGTAATGGTTCACTTTTCTCCAAAATACAAAAATTTTGTTAATTGTTTCGTTTCAAATATCCAAAGTTTTTTTTGTTATTGTGTATATATATATATATATATATATATATATGTATATATATGAGCGTGTGCATGTGCGTGTGTACACGAGTTTGCTTGTGAGTGTTTGTGTGTGTGCGTGTGTCAGGTATAAGTGTACATTCCTACATTCATATGTTTAAACACGGTAACCAGCCGTACGTGTTATTCCTAATTTACTAATAATTCAGAAAAACAGAGTTTCATTTAAATAAAAGAAAAAAAAAGAAAACACTTGTGATATTTTCTAATGTATTGAGATGATTATCAAATTAACGACCATTGCATGAATCAAGCCTTTTTCCTGTCTGATCTAATGTGCCACAAAAAAGAACCAGTCACTTGATTTCCGTCGACGATTTACCACTAATCAAATTTCCTCTTTGTCAGTCAATCTCTTGACTTGTGCTTACTGAAAAATTAAATTATATTCCTATTTTCCTCTTACTCGTCTGCTAATGGGTTGGTGTTTGGGGTTTGGAGTCTCTCTCTCTCTCTCTCTCTCTCTCTCTCTCTCTCTCTATATATATATATATATATATATATAGTGTGTGTGTGTGTGCATTTGTATGAATTATTCATGAGTTTCAAAGGTGATTTCTTGGCATTTATTCACGTCTTGATGGTACCGTAAGCATACCTTGACTATAATTGTTTCATTGTATTTTACTTATCTCTAAAGGTTTTTTTACTAATCTTAGAACTGGTAGGTGGGTCTTCCAGCAACACCCCTATATTAACAAATAACAGAATAATATAACAACACTGACTGTAACTAGTTCAGTAATAATTTCAGTAAATGATCATATAACTTTCTCCCAGGTACAAAACACCGAAAGCCTATTCGGTTATAATACTTTACATTGAAATGACATACAATTACTCCATATCGCTTTGATGTTTACAACTTGTTTGGCATTAATGATGACTCCTTCAGTCCAGTCAAAGTTCGCCAGCTGATGAGAACGACCTGAAAAGGGCTTTCATTCACACCCTCAGGTCAAATCCATCAAGTTTATGTGCTGAGCATTTGCTCTCTCTTTTGAAACGACTCAGAAGCCTCTCAAAGGAATTGGGATCTAAAGCTGATGAAACTTCCTGTTGCAAAGCCTCTGCCTTCATGCATATTCAGTCTGGCGGGGGCCAGAATTAAAGGGAATTATCTCAGACTAGCTCCTTGGTGGCATAGGAAGGAAAGCAATTAGTGGCAGGTAGTTTGTTTCTGAATATAAGTCTATTTTGTGTCATCTTTGCTCTGATAAATGACTGATTGATTGATAGTTTTATATGGGGTCGTCTCTGATGAGCATTTATGGTTATGTATTTGGCAAAACTGACAGAAGCTACTGTACGAGATCTCTAAGGAATTTACATTGTAAAATTTGATTGAGAAAGGAATACAAGTGAAAGAAGGGTCGATAGGGGAAGAGCAGGTTGCGCTTAGACAATCATCATACTGGGTCAGTTGATGTTGTTAAGGAACATTTTTGAGAGAGATGGCAAGAAACAAGTTATGGAAAGGGAGAGAGAGAGAGAGTGAGTGTAAGATCGAGGTGGAATGTGCAGCGTGAGTGATGGTGGTCGACGCTTTGCTGGTGAGACTCCTGTGAACGTGTATGACGTGTCCTTTTTTCCCGATAATACTTCGTTATTATTAAATGATACATTAAAATCAAAACAGGTTTGAGAAGGACCTTAGTTGAGAAATCTTTTGTTGACCTTCATAGTTTTTAGTATTCATATTATTCTACGGCAAATTATTCATCTAGCTGAATATAATGTTTTCTTCAGCCTAAACATAACCACCGTTGATAATATCATAGTTATTACCATTTGTTTCACATTATTGATACATTTTAATGAAAACCAAGAAAAATCAATTTTCTCTGAACCTGAAGGGAGATATGTTGTATCTTTGAAAAGAAATCATTCAATTAAATTTTCCCAGAAAAAAAATTCAAGAGGATACTAAGAGTTTAAAAAATCTACATAAGTATGTATAAAATATATATAGATATAAATAAGACAAAATCCACGAAGGAAAGAGAAACACTAGAGTGTTTCTCTTTTCTTCGTGGATTTTGTCTTATTTATACATTCATCACGTTCCATATTTTCGTGATTCATTTATACACACACATTATATATACAGTATATATATATATATATATATATATAAATTATATATATATATATATATATATAATTATATATATATATATATAAATAAATATATATGTATGTATATATATATATATATATATATCTCCGCGTGTATATATATATATATATATATATAATGTATTAATGTTTACACAACATTTAACTAGTATGCTGGACGTTTATTTTCGCAAACATTACTTATTCAAGCTCAAAAATTCTCCTCTTATCAGAAATATATGTCTCAGTCACAAACCTCGGCGATACATAATTCTAAGAGTGTTAGATGCTATTATTCTGAGTAATGAGAAACCTTCTACAGTAACAGAGAACACGTAAATAATTAAAACGAAGCACGACAGTTAATAATTGTCATACGAAGGCCTTCAGCAACAAAATATTACATTTAATCAACACTCGAAACCTTTCAACTTCCATGAACTAGGATTCTCATTAACGACGAACTGACCGAACGCTAATTACAGCTGATTACAATTATAGTTTTTGTGGAAAATGTTTTGGTGATGTGAATGGAAAAGCGAGCAATTTGATTAATGTAGTACATCGAAAGACGTAACCACTACATTGTAATCCCGTTGCTAGAGAATTTTATTTTTTAATCCACGGTACGTCCACTTAGCTTTCCCTAATTAATTACAGTGTAAGAACATTTTTTTTTACTCCGTATTAAAGAATACGTGGGTATAGAATTCGTGTAATTTGTTTTCCTCCACAGAATATACCAGTGATTAGAATGTTATATAATGAACG
>JANJGK010000002.1:38126571-38131571 GCA_039081455.1 Macrobrachium rosenbergii
GATTGCTGATATGATTACAGAGTTGAGACTAAGATGGTATGGATATGCAGTAAGAATGAGAGGAGGAAGGAGTGAAGAGGTCTTGGGTGGAACCTGTTAGGTGAGAACTGAGAAGACTTTTAGCCTTTCTAACTGAAGTTATTTTATTCGAAAATCTTAATTTGTTAAAACGTTTACCTATTAAATCCACAAAATGTTCCTTGATGATGAGATCAAGTTTCAACAGTACAATTTGCCTTTGCAAAAGCTCAACCATTTTCTTCCAAAACAACCCTCATTGGTTTGAGTAACCACTCTTGTGAGTACAATTTACTTCCTGGGAAGCTGCGGAGGGGATAATTATAATCTAAGCGAATCTTGTAAAGCCACATGAGCAATACGCAGAGGTATTGTCTGAAATAAATTAACATTAATATATAACAATTAATAAAAAAACGACTCAAAACCATGAAACTGGCGTCAATAATCCCTAACTGTTAAAAGAGCTTCCGGGGACTCAGCAAGAGAATATGAAACGGTTCCAGTAGTTACACTCACAGAGTTAATTGCCTGTCTAAGGGAAACTCCAACTGCAAACTTCCAATATGTCTGGAAACTGAAGTTCCTGAAAATGACCGAAGTTTGATTGGCGTTTTAGAAGTTACCTTCCAAGTGTTACGAATGTGTTTGTCATTTTTTGTTTTGTTATGTGAGTTATCCTTGTGAAGCTGGTCGTAAGTTAAAGTTCTGTAGATAAAACCCATTACGAAGCGATTCAGTGAATGTATCTGACAGAATAAATAATTAATTTATCATTTGGATTCAATTAACAATTTGAGAACTAGGTTACTTCATTTACTATACATGTAAATAACTGTAATTATTTAAAGATTTTATTTGTATCTTGATGTTTTGTGATTTTAATATTTCTAACGTTTATTGTCTGGAGTTAATCCACAATTTTAAAGAGTTACATTATTATTATTATTATTATTATTATTATTATTATTATTATTATTATTATTATTATTATTATTATTATTATTATTAAAGTAGTTTAACCAGACCACTGAGCTGACTTTCAGCTCTCATGGAGCTGGCCACATTACTTCACTGAGTATAGATGTAATTACTATACGTATTTATTTAAAAAATTAGTTGTATCTTCATACTGTAGTAAGTCAGTATTTCTAACGTGGATGACTGATCTAAACTTTTGGTGAATAACTTTATGTTTACCCTCTAATATTTATGTTTACAAATACCTATTTATATCTAGCTGCTATTCACAAAACCCTGTTGTTATTTGACTACAATTCCTGTTTTCTTTGTCATCAACTCTTGTTTCTTTTGATGAGAATGTAAACAGTAAACAAATAAGAATAAATCAATGATTTTGTCTAAAATGAGGTGAACTTAAATACTAGACGCCTAAAAATAACAAAGGTCTTTAGCCTTGATTTTTTCACGTGCGACTGAAATTCCAAAATGCTACTTAGAATAATATATGTGGGGGAAATATAGTTATTATTTAAGGAAACCTATTCCTGTTATTAATATTTAATCTTTTTTTTTTGCATCCAAAATTGAGTTTTCTCTGAAATGTAGCGCTACCGCAGCTGAATTATGTATAGTGTAGAATACACTGTATATTTGCATAAGTATGTAATTATAGTAGTCCTCAAGAATAATAGTTTAAAACGAATATTCTATGCCAGTTCATACACACTGCATATTCTAAAAGGAGTCTAAGTAAACGAGGTACAAAAGAGCAATAAAAACAACATTTTTCATCTTTCTAATTTGCTATTTGTACTCGATTTGCATATGATTGTACGTGTAGTACCCTTCAAGGGCAATCATTTAAGAACAGTATCTTTTACCAGCTTAAAACCGTTACGTAATCTGGAGTGAATCTTATCCAATGGGATGGAAATAGAAATAAAGCAATTCTGTTCTACTTCCGAGAAATATATTGCCCATTCGTGCAGCGCTAAAAGAGCTTCTGTTGTCAATGGAGGAGGGAAGAAACATTGGGTCATTTCGAGGAATTCAAAGGCGTAAGTCTGAATTCCTCTCTGCTTTATTTATCTCAGGTAGGCTGCTATGGTACTGGATAAAACTGGAAGGTATTTTTGTGTGCCTCTCTTACAGTCTCCCTGGCGATGTTGTTCAACTGAACCTCAAAAGTTCAAGCGAAGATGCAACGTATCACTACCCTTAAACAATTCTCATTGTATTTTCATAATTTACTCGCATTTTTATCTGTAGCTTTATTAATTAGTTAATTTTTCTGATAATCGATCTCTTTTTTTCTATGTTTCCTGATCTATCATTTGAGTCGTGCTACAACGACAGAGAAGAATAAATATGAATTAGAATTTAGTAGCAGTCCGGTCAAAGACATAATTATGCAGATGAGTATTACTTCGATATATAGTAAGTGATCCATTATACAGAATAGAATCATTCATGCACAGTGATACAATGAATTTCCCTTGTCTTCAAAACAGAATATTTAATAACAAACAGACGTAGATGAACTCCAGAATATATATTTATCTTCAGAAAACAAATAGTAAGAACGGCAAAGTAAAAGGAACTTAAATCTCTTCTAGTCACTGGGCAAACGGATTCATTTAGTGAAACTCCGAGAATCCTTGTAGTCCCGTGAATGACAATTTATTTGAAGATGTTATCATGAGAAAATGTTAAAGTTTTCTGGACATAACGAAATTATATTATATAATATCTTTGTCATAAATAGCTGAAGGAGAATAAACATTATGAGAGATTTCTTTTGAATAATCTCATCACATTATTTGTTCAATTTGCTAAATAACAAATGGAAATGTAGTCTATATTACTTAATGAACAAAAAAGATATATCAGTTGGTTAGGGAGATAAGCCTGGAACACATTAAGATTAGGTTACTCATTTTCCCAGAAATGACAAATGTCTAGTACTGCAGTCAATTCCCCCGAATAAAAATTCGTTTTCATCAGAAACAAGATATTATTTACGGAATAGAACCTAGGTCACGTGACCTTTGTCTAGGCAAGAGAATTTTACTAATTCCATCATAAAAAGGAATTTATCAAAATACACAGAAACTGACAAAGGGTAACATAACAGGAATGCTTTATAATTCTGTCAAAATTAACAGAGCATTTCTATGAAGCGTTGGACAAGTTTTTCTTGGAAATAGCGCAAGATATCATTGTACGATTCCAGAAAACATACTAACCCATTAATTATGATAACTGGACTTAAGCATCATTAATTTGAAGTGTAAAAGAACTTTTTGATGCTAACCGTGAGCATCAAAGGCTGGTTGCGCTGTTAAATGCCAGTAATCTTAATTATATTCTAATTACATATAACAGCATTTTGTCCTAATTACGTCTCTTCACACAAAATTAATCGCTTGTCTTTTTAGCATTCAGGTATTTCTCCTTAATTATCCGTCACAAAAGGCGTGTTTAAATGATTGTTTGCGAGTAATGCGTTTGGTGTCTGTTGCAGCTCTAAAAAAAAAAAAATAAACGAAAAAAACCTTTTACCTTTAATCTAAGCTCGATTCCTATCTGTCACCGACAGAAGAGGTTACCAAACACGAAACTAAGCGATTCACTGGGAGTTTTCAGTTATTAAATTCATAAGAGATGAATCCGTTTATAGCTAAAGGTCAGATCAATCTCAGTGTCATGAAAGCAAAGCATTTATGGCTCTATATTCAGTTACGTGATTCCAGAAATACATTTTGTGTAATAATAATAATCTACGTTTGCTGAATTCCAAGATGATATTCATCTACTTTTATTGAATTCCAAGTTTATATTCATCTACTTTAATTGAATGTCCATATTTATATTCGTCCTCGACCAGTTTAAGCTAGCCTCTTTCACCACTAAATAAGACACCTTGGTGTGAGCTTCCAGCCTTCCAGGACGGTACGTACCGTCCCTTGCAATGGGACTTGCTGTCTATATTCCCTCTCATACAAGGAGGTTCAAACGAAAGGGTAGCCATTATTAATATGGTTTTAACCGGATAATAGGGTGGAATCGCTGGTTTACATAAGTAAGTAGAATGAAGGTACCTTGGTATGAGCTTTCAGGACGGTCCCTGAGTTGTATCGAATTATGCATATCATATTACATCATAAGGTCTTTAGTGAAACAGATTTAGCAGATGGATTCTGTCATCGTTGCAATTATTACACGAATGTAGGAAATGAAAAAAAGATTATAGTGTTTGGAAGACCCAGTGACTTCAGATGGGGCAGTTAGCTCTGTCGTAATTATTGAGCAAATTAAAACGACAACCGTGCAAGGCTAAGCAACATTCCTAGAAGAGATTGGGAATGGAGGTCCTCAGGAAATGTCTATGACTTATTTGTCTCTGAGAGGATATAGAAAGGCAACGATAAAATCATCTCTTGTTTTCTTAACTTTTGCAAAATAAATAAAAATCTTATTAAAAACTAAAATGAGGAAAACTTATAATTAACAATAAGAAAACTGCTGCCCTGTGGATCCTATTTAGAAAATAATAACAGTAAAGCTTTATTCAGTATAAATTTTCTTCATAAATGATGCTTGGAATAAAAAACAATAATTAAAAATAATCGACTTTATACCGGTAAGTATATACCTATAAATTAACATTGTATTTGTGAAACAATGATAGATGTATCCCAGTGGAGGGTAGTGTCTTAAGTGAACGTCACACGGTGCACTGTAGGTAATACATAAGGGTTCTTGCTGCATCCACCCGGTCTCTAGCTGCATCCTCTTTCATTCCTTTTAATGTCCCTCCGTTCATATTCTCTCTCTTTCATCTTACTTTTCACCTTCTCCTAACAATTGATTCATAGTGCAACTGCAAGGTTTTCCTCCTGTTACACCCTTCAAAACCATCTTACTCTCAATTTCCCTTTCAGCGCTGATTTAGGTTCTAGTGCTTCATCTTTGGCCTAACTTTTGTAAATGCTGATGTTGCTTGCATATAAACGAAA
>JANJGK010000002.1:38136571-38149071 GCA_039081455.1 Macrobrachium rosenbergii
CACGGACAGATCCAGTACAGACATTTATTGTCGACGCGTTTCTTGACCCGTGGTCACATCATCGGGACATCTACAGTTAGGCTAAAATGTAAAAAGGGGCATTCAGCATACATAATTAAAAGTAAATATACACAAAACATAAGAAAACTTTGAATGGAAAATCAGTTAAACTTAAACAATCACGCTTAAGAACATTTACACATTAAAAACCAATAAAAGAAAACTTAACATGAACTTAATAAAAAACAGAACTTAATAAAAAGGAATTTAAAATAAACTTATAGGGGAGAGCAGAAAACATACTAAAAGAACACAGCATAAAAGCAGAAGAAGAAGGAGGCGGACAAACATAAACAAACAATCGAGTCATGCTATGCACAGGGGAACAGCCGATGATTGGCATGACTCGATTGATTGTTTATATTAAATTTGTCCACCTAATCTTCTGCTTTTATGCCGTGTTCTTTCAGTGTGTTTTCCTCTTTCACCCTGAGAGGTGCACCTTCCGCTCTCCCCTTTTAAGTTTATTTAAAATTCTTTTTTATTAAGTTCTGTTTTTTGTTAAGTTCATGTTAAGTTTTCTTTTATTGGTTTTTAATGTGTAAATGTATTTAAGTGTGATTGTTTAAGTTTAACTGATTTTCCATTTTAAGTTTTCTTATGTTTTGTGTATGCTTACTTTTAATTATGTGTGCTTAATGGCCCTTTTTACATTATAAATGTAGATGTCCTGATGATGTGACCACGGGTCAAGAAACGCGTCGATAGTAAATGTATGTACTGGATCTGTATATGTTCCTGCGCCCTTCCTCTGCCTACTACAGTGCCCTCCGATGTGTGGATTATATACATATGTATATGTATATATATATACATATACATATACACATATATATACATACACACACACACACACACACACACACACACACACACACACACATATATATATATATATATATATATATATATATATATATATATATATATATATATATATATATATATATATATATATATATATATATATATATATATATATATATATATATATATATATATATATATATATATATATATATATATATATGCTAAAATGACAGTGTTTAACGCCTTTGTATCTGATATTCCCTCCTTTTACTTTGTTTCATTCTGCGTAACATTTTACAATGCACCTCTTTATTTTACACAGACAATTCCATTTACAAATATCGGCAACTCGATGGGGAATATTGCCTACTGCTAGAGCACAGAATAAAAACAAACCGTCCGCGTTCAGCTCCCAAGAAAAATGAGCAGCTCCAATATAAGGCCAGTTATAGATCCACCTCTTTTGCATTCCTCTGTGAAAGGTTTCTTTTCTGGTCCATAAAAAGGTTCTTTATTGCCTTATGGGACAAAAGTCCATCAACGGGAATTCAGAGCAAAGCCGTGCCAAACCCTTGATAAAACAATATATGTATCTATTATTATTTCCGTTACCATTATTAAAAGTTTGGCACAGATCACGGTATTCTGTAGCTGGGATGTAGTTTGTTTATGTTATAACAATTTTTGTTCATTTCATTATTTACGAAAAGGTTTGGGCACTTTCATTATTATTATTATTATTATTATTATTATTATTATTATTATTATTATTATTATTATTATTATTATTATTATTATTATTATCTCTTTCACGATACGGGCCTTTTCGTGTTTGGTCTGAGGCAAGATTCACTGCGCCCACGAGCCGTACGAACATGCACAGCGGTAATTATTTTCTATTGCTAATATTTCATGCTACGTTAATAAATCTGATGTCAGTGTAAAGCTAATGAGTTGTATTTTATTATCTCATGTTAAAAAAGTGCCTAAAACCAAAATAATGCATCCGTATCACGAGTTTAAGTTAGACGTATTGGAAAATATTTTGCCACTTTTTTAATTCGCCAAAAATCACTAAACAGAGATACCACTATTTTTTTTTATTCAGCACAAAATGAAATAAACAGCCTTTTTCTTGATATATAATTCATTACTATTTGTGTTAGGTATGATATCACAAAAGGTAGTGAAACAATGCAAAATATACGCACGAGTTAAAGGTTATTGGTAGGCGACATCTATTTGTTACTATTTTTTTTTTAAATCACCAAAAATAGGCAAATTGAGATATCTCTTTTTCATTTACAAAGTGAGAAAGAAATATAATTTGCGTTTTTATGATATATATTCCATTACTATTTGTATTATGTATGACACAGCACAACCCCCAATAAAAAAGTAAAAACAAAGAAACTAGCGTGAGCAGCCAAGAACTTACGAATAAAGGGAAATTTCAAATTTTACTTTCATTAAAATAAAATAAAAAATAGGTAAAATGAGATATCTAATTTTTATTTACACATGAGAAAGTTCAATAATTTTCGTTTCCAATGATATTTAATTCATTACTATATGTGTTAGGTAACACAATCATCCTCCACCCGCCCCCCCCCCCAAAAAAAAAAAAAATTAACAAACTCGCGAGAGCAGCCAGGGAAAAATTGAATTAAATTTTTATTTTCAAAAATAGGTAAATTGTGATGTCTAATATTTCTTTGCACACAGAGAATTACAATAATTATTTTCCAATGATATATAATTCAATGCTATATGTGTCATGTATGACACAGTCCCCATCCCCCCAAATAAATGTAAATAAAGTTATTCGCTTGAGCAGCCAAGGAGAAATTTGGCGTATTGTAAAATGTCATCAGTTACGTTCATTTATAAATGTGGCAAAAAATGATAAATCCTTATAATCGGTAATATTTTTGAAAACCCAAATGCATGATAAATTGCCCATAATCATAACACCTATTCTCCAAAAAACATATTGCACATAAAAGCACAAGAAAATAATGAAAACATACATAAATCACATAAAAAATACCATAAAATAATGCACTGTATAAAATTATATAGAAATAAGCATATATATATATATATATATATATATATATATATATATATATATATATATATATATATATATATATATATATATATATATATATATATATATATATATATAATGAAATCTGGTGTACTCACCAGCAACCCTGGTCTTCATATCTTGCTAATGCCTCCTCCTCTACTTCGAAGACCTTGCTGTTCACGTCCTATGGCTGAGAGGAGGAAGAGGAGGAGGAGGAATTCTTGATGCTCCTACTGCTACATCCCCCAGTAACCTGTGGGGGGGGGGGGGTGCCATGGTGGTGGACGGGTGCCATTAAGTAGTGTCGCTCCGTATGGTGACCATAGAACACTGGGTTTTTATGCAGAAAGGTATAAATATATTCTTCAAGAAGCACAATGATAAGTGGCGTCCTTTCGAACGCCCTTCATAGAGCAAACACGGCACCTCTGCCTTCCTTCCTCTGCTCCTTGAAGTCTAGAGGCCACAGTGGCTCTGGCAACTGCACAGTGCTACCAGGAGAAAGACGAGATCTGGGGTCAACGTTCCCCGACTTCCAGTTTGGAGTCTTGTCTTCAGGTACCGACGAAGGCACAGCAACAGCAGAAGCACTGGCAGAAGTGCTAGTGGCAGGAGAGGCATTAGTTGATGCACCAGGGGTGGACATAGCAGCAAAAGCAAAGCAAGCACAAGGGCAGTAGGATCATCGGGAGCAGCTGCAGGAGAAGATGCTTTAGGGGGGAATGGCAAGATCACCAAGCAGGAAGAGGCCACTCATTCGCCTGGACTGAATTCCATCAAACCGGCTTATGCCAGTTCATGGAACTGTAAGAGGTTCAGTTTATCTTGGTCTGTGATAAACTTGCGATGCAAAATGTATGCATTTTGCAATGCAATTTGTAGCAGCAAGTACATCAGCATTTTCTTTGACCACTTCACCGTATGAAGCTGTAGTAGTATTTGATTATTTAGTCAGAGTGGTCAGCTCCCCTCATATATATGTATACTGTATGTCTTCCCCAATGGCAACAGGTCGTTGTACTGCCTTAGTTACCACCTGAGTCACTCCTCCTCCACCATTATTCACCTTCTTTTTCTGCAAATACTCCTCCTCCTACTCCTCCGTGTCCGGGCCTTGCAAGTTGGTTATTATGGTAACCACCCTTGTATTTGTCCAGCCGGCACAAGATAAAAGTATGTTTCTCCTTCGGAAGTTGATATTGTGGCGGGGAGTTTTTTTTTTTCTTTGCCTTGAGTGCCTTTGGTAGTCCTGTCATGAGCCGTAAAGTGCCACTGGTGTGTACCCTGTGCTCATAGAGTTCTTCTTCTGTCAGCTTCACCGAATTGTAATCATTATCCATGAACAAGCCGTAACCTTCATTCAGATACGGGACAAGCAATTGAAAACCACATCACTCAGATGACGATTTGCGGCATGTTACACCATGAAATCAAGCACATAACCGGATTCTGCCTCACGTAAAATATAAATTTTGATTCCACATTTTACTCACTGGCTTCTTAAGGTTATAGACTTTGAAAGAGAACCTGCCTTTGCACGGAAGGAAGGAAGCAGACCTTCATCCAAAGACAGGAGGTTCTTTCCTTTCACAGCAAGGTGTTGTAGACACAAGTTTTCGGTAGATTCAAGCACTGCACTGGTCGCACAAGAATAAGTCCATCGGTATTATCTGGTGGTATTGCTAGCCACTGATTTATTGCATGAAAATAGCGTGATATTTGTACGAACTTTGCGTATAGCATTACTAGTAGGCTATTTATTATGTCTAGACCAATACATCTGTTGTTGTGGCAACTTCAGCACCCCATAAAAATGCGCATTCCGATATAATGTGTAATATCGGTCATACTGCACCCCTGCCACTTGAGTGCGCTCTTTTGTTCGAGTACATCCCTGCAATAAATGGCATAGTGATGGGTTTCTTCCTTCTATCAAATAACGGAATAATTCTCGCATGAAAAATAGCTGGAGGAAACCTAAGGCACTAGTTGGCACTGGCACTTTCAGCCGCGAAACATCTGTAAGTTCATGCAATACGGGGTGGCGGGGGTGGGGGTGGGCGGTCAGGATCCGGTGACCATCCTTCATTTTCACTGGTGAAAGAAAGGAACCTTCTCCTCCTCGCTTCTATAATCGCTTTTAATTTCGGCCATAAAATCGTCACTGCTATCATCACCATCTGCGTCACTTTCCCTCTCCATAGACATCAATAGCCTTTCTATCTCTCTAGGCGTTAAATCACGCTTTTGGAACTCAGTAAGGTCCAATAAACAGAACTGGTTTCTCCAATTGCTCCTCACTCTCTTTTGCACACTTACACACTTTGGCATTTTCAAAACATTCTGTAACACCTTTGCAACAAATCTTTAAAGATCTGCAAAACTGAGTGGGAAATGACGGCGTTATAGGCGTATGCGTGGTTCGCGCACAGAATGGTTAGCAAAACTGTTCCAATAAGTCACTGAAATCTTTAAGAATTGTCGCATCTGACAACAATGAGGTGTGAAGGTATCAACACCAACTACAGCCAATCAAAGCGTAAGCTGATGACATCATCAGTAACCAATGACGGTGAAGACACTTTCCCGCCACCGATGAACCTTCTCGAGGGTTTCTCCCGTTTATGCTCTGCTGTTTGAAGAAATTTTCGTCCTTCCCTGGAAAATGACGACGCCTCACTGAAAAAAGATTGTATTTCACTTCATTGTTGAACTAACAATAAAAGGATTTTGCGTTAGTAACTAACTGTATATGTAATTCAGCCAGAGTGTTATGACACAACTGACATGAATTTTCCAAGTTTAAAATTTTAAAGGAATTTCACGTCCTTATGATCATCACTGTGGGAAAAAAATATTATTTCATAATGCTTTGGCAACTAAATTTATATGTAAGTAAGCCCAACAGTTATGAAACACCTGGCTGACTATTTTAGGCGCTTATACCTCAGTGACCTTTAGACCTAAGCAGAGAAATTAAAGGATTAACCTTTTTTTTTGGAGGGATTCAAGCTTAAGGTACAATATGCTTATACGGAAAGGGGACTGACTATAATTTAGAGTTGTAAATAAACAGTCAAGTAAATATTCAAATTATTGCACAACTTGTACAGCATTCACATAAAATTGTGTTTATAATTCTGTACATATTTGAAAATAATATATAAAGTGCTGTTGTGTGGAAAGGGTGCATTTATTTATTATAATAATGCATGTAATCATAAATATGCATATATGGTATGTAAATACTATCTATATATATATTGGAATTTAATAATAACTAAAAAACTACTAGTGTACCCATTCTTCAGATATTAAACTCATCAAAGTGTCATGGATACCAAATAAAATCAACATACACGCGACCACACACACACACACACACACACACACACACAAACATGAAACTCGAAACAGCAAATATTTTCACTTGTCATGGCAAGGACCCCTAAACAGAATAATCAGGAAAGACAGAACTAAAGTAGGAGACTAAGAACTAAGATTTTTTGACACATCTGCGGATTTACCTGATCCCCAAAACTGAAAATCTTTGCCTGAATATCGCCGGAGAACTATGGTCTTCCACGGCTTTCAGGAAGCATTGTCATAAGCAAATCACATAGCAATTTTCTGCAACGATATTCTCAGAACTGCGAAAAATAACACCTTAGCGATTTCCCCAGAGACAAAATTCAAGAGCAACATTTAGAGTAATTCTTAACGATTCCGCAACAAAACCCGTAGCAATGCCACATAAAAACTGAAGAGTAACATTCACAAAATTGCTCAAAGAATGACCTAATTAGAGAGAGAGAGAGAGAGAGAGAGAGAGAGAGAGAGAGAGAGAGAGAGAGAGAGAGAGAGAGAGAGAGAGACTATCATCTGACGCTCCCAAAATATCTCACCCATTCAGTGAATCTCATTTCCTTCGAATTTTCCTTAGCGTAAAAGAAAAAAGAAAAAAAAGACCAAAAGTCAATTTCGCTTTCGTGGAATCAAGAATCAAGTTTCCCCTCGAAGTTCTTTATGACTTTTCAGATGACGTTCCGTTTCACAGTTAATCCTTCGAGTCTCTTTGTCTCTCCTTCCTTTAACTATTTCCTTAAGTAAGTCCTTCAGCTGATTTAAAAGCTTTAGCGTTAAATTGCTCGTTAGAAGGTATAATAAAAAATGGCTGGTATATGTACATCAGATATATGTAGATTATTTTTTGCAAATAGAGGCCAATAAAATTCTTCGTTTCCCAAGAGGCTCATGTAAACCTCGGTGAACGTAGGTCCTCGAGCACTTTTTATACTAATTCACCATCATTTATAAATATTCGAATAACCATTTATTAGCCTGTTTCATAATAATAATAATAACAATAATAATAATAATAATAATAATAATAATAATAATAATAATAATAATAATAATAATAACAATTGGGTATCTAAGAACATTATGTCAATACATGAGACACCAAACTTACTGAAAGAAGTTGATGACGAGATTAATGTAACAGTATAATATTTTAATTGCCAGCAACAACGTCACGTCAATATAATAACTACTAAAATGGAATAGAATACTTAAATTACCAACAGAAAACATTTGCTTATAGACTGTCCCTACACATTTACCAAAACTAAATCTTAATACATGGAATATTTTAAATTTTAGTGTTTCATGAGGACATTCTGCTAGTAGCTGTTCATGAAATAATAACTCTGGCCATAATGATAATCTTTAAAAATAATAATCTCAAATTCCAATATATACTTGGTATTTGGCGTGACGTTCATATCTACTTGAATGATTTATAAGCTGATGCATATAGACAGAAAAGTATAGTATATGATTTTGTATGTCATCAGGAAGCTGCAGAGGAATGTATCTGGTTGCAGATATAGGGGAAACATAAGAGTGACATTACCTTTTAACAGAATTAATTTTTTTTCAGTTTCTGGGAAAGGTTTTTAATCCTCTTAGGATTACCCTTTAGCCTCTTTCACGTGGCGAAATCTGTTTTTTGTGCACCGGGTAAAAATAGAAATAAGAAAAAAAAAAAAGGGCTTGAGGAATAAAATATTATAGAGTACTTGTTATCCTCCATGAAACGAGTTTGACCCATCTTGGCTATGACCTATATAACATAAGGAGCTTTTATATTGATCTGGTGTGTTGTGGATGGGTGTGGGATGTAGGGTGTATCGCCAGTTTTGGAGGCGTTGGTTGTTACAATTTTTGTATTAAAGATACTACCGATATTTGCAGAGCGCGTGAGACACAGGCAGTTTTTTTTTTTTTCTAGTTATCTCTCAGGATACAGAATTCGAAGGCTAAAGGGAAGTATTATTTCATGCAAGTACAACAGGTTCTCTTATTCCGAGAAGAAGAATAACAACGAACAACACTGTAATATCCTTCCCAATACTTTGTGAGGGCAAAAAGGCCATTCCTACGCTTTGCCATAAGAGCTACACGTTGCAGCAATGTGTGAAGGAGACTGCTCGTTACAGGTTATATCAGTAAATCATATGAATATCAATTCCAGAAAAAATCTCAGGAAAATAGTTAAGGCAAATCGTCCACTATTAACCACTATTTTGTGTGCAATGAACATGCTGACTGCTCTTCGGAAAGAAAGTTATTAACAGCGAAAAAAAGGAGGGGGGGAGGTAGGATCTTTCTTACCTATCAAAAACATTAAAATCAGCCTTGTACGTTTTATGTTGACCTGAGGATGTTTTGCAATTAGAACCTAGAAGTTCAAACGAAGATGCAATGCATCGCTACCTTAAAATAATTTACCTTGCACTTTAATCATTATTTATATTTACTCGTATACCTATTACCTTTGGTAATTTCTTTCAAATGAACACCTTATCTTTTTTGAAGATTGAATTTCAAGTCATTGGCCCCTGTATTCTAGAGCCATATGGGTTTACCTTCTGAATAATAATAATAATAATAATAATAATAATAATAATAATAATAATAATAATAATAATAATAATAATCCTGCATCATATCTCATACTGTTCGTATAATTATTGATCAGCATTACCATCGATTTATATATATACAAATTCAAAATACGAAATGTGAACTATAAAGGTAACAATCATTCCATTTTGAAGTAAGCTTTCGTTTACTACAGAAGACACCAACACCTAAAGGATCTTATTTGTAAGAACTCCGTAGGATTCAAGTTGTCATTAGGACGTAAGTTCTGCCTCCATTTTAGATTCCTTATACCAAGCAAACCCTTCTTTTCTTTCGAAGGATTTCAGCTCTGCTGGAAAGTTAGGCAAAATCACTACTGCATTTGTAGCAACATTTTATTGACAGCTGCATATGCAGGTGTTTTCCAACCTTATATATTGGGGAAATGAATGTAGGGTTGAATATTAGAATATAATTTTTAATATTGCTTTCTAGTGTATACAACCAAAAGAGAAAATTACAAAGGAAAATCGAAGCACACAAGGTCAGTGAATTAGTTTAGAAATGCTTTGTTCTGTTACAGAGAAGGAGCCTTTAAACTACTGGCAATTTTTTAGGTGTAGGAAATGATTCAGTAGATCTGATGTCGCTCATTATTTTGAAATATTAGTATATATATTTAGATACTCGTTTCCTCTAGACTTCGTAATCACAGTTCAATATCTTTTTATATATAAGCTGGCAATCAACTCTAGTTCGTCTATTTTAAAGGACAAATTTATTGTAGTAACAATATTTCAGTTGACAGTCATACCGTGTTATGACAGTGGTCTGCCTAGTAAAATAATAATAATAATAATAATAATAATAATAATAATAATAATAATAATAATAATATCTCTGAAGAAGACCCTCTCTCATACAAACTTCATTAAACAGAATGGTCGATGAGTCTATATTGCAAAGAAACTCATTCGAGAGAGTGAGAAACTGCAATACATACTCAATCAACGGCATCCAGACGGCCAATCAGTTTAATAATAATAATAATAATAATAATAATAATAATAATAATAATAATAATAATAATAATAATAATAATTGAACTCACGTCGTTCACGGACCAGTTGAAAAGATAGACGATAAAAGCTTTATATTCCGAACTGTGTCACATTATTCCCCTTATTAAGGTACAAAATCCGTGTTTAGACTTAGGCATATAAATGAATAAGAGGGATTGCTATGTATAAGTTCTGCAGACAAGGATATTTAGAGCAAGAAAGCTATATATTTCTCTGTTTTTATATTGATCGTACACCTGCCTTATCCGATTACTTACGGTGAGGTAAACATTGCCTGATCTTTCGTTATTTCTCGATTAAATCGTCTGTAACTCCAGAATTCGTTTTGTAAAATGCATCATAATAAGAGAAAGAACAGTTTGATGTTCAAAAGTGAACAGATATATATTCATCTCTGATTTAGAGAAAGTGATGATGTAATAAGGTAACTCGTTCTTAGGTTTACAGGTCTCAAGCAACCTTGTAACTGTACGAACATTTGCAAGTCCAAATACTGGTATATTTCAATCTAAGTGGGGAAATAAATCCTAGAAATATATAGAAACCTGTATGTATTCTCACTCTTGTTTCTGTTAATGTGAACATTTGATATTCGTCTCTTCACTTAAAATAGTGTAAATCTTGATCTTTCAACATAGGATATTCGTCTAAATGCTGACTTTTCACAACATCTGTTTTTTAATGTACTTTAAGTAAAAATACATTTACATTACATCTGCATTGCTTTTTCATGAATAACTTATGAACAGACAAATCATAGATTATCAAAACACCCCTTATTTATTTGCTATAAATGTTACTTAAAATTACCACGATATAATTCAGCCATTAAGATAATACTTGAGGTTTACAGGGTATTATTACATTATAAATATTATTATTCAGAAGATGAGCCCTATTCATCTAAAACAAGCCCCATAGGGGCCACTGGCTTGAAATTCATGCTTCGAAAGAATATTGTGTTCACTTGAAAAAAGTAACAGAAGATAATGGGAAATACAGAAAGAGGAGATCCGTTATTAGAAAAAAATAAATAAATACATAAATATATTAACATGTCAGAAATTTATAAAACAAAAAGAGAATTGCATTAGGGTAGTAATCTCCACTTGAACTTTTGAGGTTCCAGAGGCACGGCGTCCTCAGGGGGACTGTCCCACAATCTAACGGCGTGAGGAATTAAAAACTTCAGAAACTGAGAAGTTCGAGAGAGAGGCACAATTAATGTGTATCGGCGCTGCTTATCAGCAAATATTATTACGAACAACGATACGTGTGTGGTTTTACGGTTTAGCAGACAACAACATTGAACCCTTTGTGAAACACGAGTCCAGAGAGAGAGAGAGACAGCCCTCCATCGATCTCCTCGTAAATAGAATAATCACTTTGATGGATGGTCTCTTTGCCCCGCTTTCAAAGAGCTCAGGAATTGCTTCTGCCTCTTTATCGGTCATCTGCTGGGCTGTGAAATGTCCGATCATAAACAAGGTTACTGTGAGGATCTCTCTCTCTCTCTCTCTCTCTCTCTCTCTCTCTCTCTCTCTCTCTCTCTCTCTCTCTCTCTCTCTCTCTCTCTCTCGGAGACACACAGTCACAAAGAGATATTGGGAGCTTATACCTAGCATGTATCCTTTTTTTAACAACTATCTCTCTCTCTCTCTCTCTCTCTCTCTCTCTCTCTCTCTCTCTCTCTCTCTATCTGAGACACTCACTCACAAAGAGATATTGGGAAATTATACCCAGAATGTATCCCCCTTTTTTTTAATAACTATCTCTCTCTCTCTCTCTCTCTCTCTCTCTCTCTCTCTCTCTCTCTCTCTCTCTCTCTCTCTCTCTCTCTCTCTCTCTCTCAGAGACACACACTCACAGAGAGATATTGGGAAATTATTCCCAGAATGTATCCTTTTATTTGATAACGATTTCTCTCTCTCTCTCTCTCTCTCTCTCTCTCTCTCTCTCTCTCTCTCTCTCTCTCTCTCTTGAGACACACACTCACAAAGAGATATTGGGAAATTATACCCAGAATGTATCCCACTTTTTTTTAATAACTATCTCTCTCTCTCTCTCTCTCTCTCTCTCTCTCTCCTCTCTCTCTCTCTCTCTCTCTCTCTCTCTCTCTCTCTCTCTCTCTCTCTCAGAGACACACACTCACAAAGAGATATTGGGAAATTATTCCCAGAATGTATCCCACTTTTTTTAATAACTATCTCTCTCTCTCTCTCTCTCTCTCTCTCTCTCTCTCTCTCTCTCTCTCTCTCTCTCTCTCTCTCTCTCTCTCTCTCTCTCTCAGAGACACACACTCACAAAGAGATATTGGGAAATTATTCCCAGAATGTATCCTTTTATTTGATAACGATCTCTCTCTCTCTCTCTCTCTCTCTCTCTCTCTCTCTCTCTCTCTCTCTCTCTCTCTCACACACACACACACACGCAGAGAAACTGAGAATGTATACCCTTTATTTAATAATGATCTTGTTTTGCGATTATTTCTTTCATTTATATAGTTCATATTTTGCAAAAGA
>JANJGK010000002.1:38154071-38161571 GCA_039081455.1 Macrobrachium rosenbergii
ATACCGTCATTTGCATGTCATGTTGTTTCCTGTGGCAATCGATTTTTTATGCATAGGAAAAAAATCAGTGTACATATTAACATAGATTTTAATGAAATTTCCTTTCAGTTTGGATATCTCAAAATTAATCAGACTTGGAATCATGTTTTCCATTTTTCATAAAAACCATGTGAATATTATCATTAATAAGTTCAAAGGGATTATGGCTGATAATCTGAAGTGCAAACAAATGCAGCTTTTCTGAATGTTTTTCTTTTTAAAAATTCCAGGGATCTGTGGTAGTTAACCCCAAGCGAAAATGAAATGATTTAAAAGCATTAATTATGTTTTAAGAGGTTTAGAATATCAGTATTTTATATTTAGCTAAAGTAGTGTCAGACTAAATATATGAATGCCATATATTTTGCGGTTAGTCTATTTTGTTTCGTAAACAAATATCTCCCATTCAATCTATTTCATTTCAAGAAAATTAGCCAAATACTTCCTTATCGCGTAAATGGAAATCGAACAATTAAATGACGACATGTTTATGAATGGAATTCAAAACGAAAAGCAGAAGCAACTGAGGTACGATTTCTTTTTTAATTTGTGTATATGACGTCACATGAAAGAGTCGGGCAACCGAAGACATTTTTGGAATGGAAAATTTCATGAAGTCAGAGAAGGAGAAATTTCGATTTTATTCGCGAATGAAAACTTATTTGGGACTCTCTCTCTCTCTCTCTCTCTCTCTCTCTCTCTCTCTCTCTCTCTCTCTCTCTCTCTCCTCTCTCTCTCTCTCTCTCTCTCGTTCTGTTTAGGTCTCGGGTATAAAAGCAGCCATGGTATGTGTTCTGAAGACTGAAAAACGGCCCACTTTACCCAGTCACAGACGTCTTGACACCGAAAGAAAGAGAGAGAGAGAGAGAGAGAGAGAGTTACTATATCCGACATAATGAGACAGCAAAGTCATTTCTTTAAAGAACTGTGAACATAACAGGAGTGAAAATTCCAAATAACTTTCCTTTATTATTCGAATGCATTTCAATGATTTTAGCTGACATGTTTTACAGCTACAAAATAAATATCTAACTATTTTTCCGCTCTAACACTCCGTATCCTTCAAGGGAAATAGACATTTTACTCCAATAACAGTTTGTTTTTATTTAGGTCAACATGCTCAATATCACTCTCCTAAATAAATCGATTCTCCTAAAAAGGGTTAAAAGCTAAAGTGAACAATATTGCAAAGTATAGAAAGCATTTTCCTTCCTTGTTTGCGTGTTTTATAATAATAATAATAATAATAATAATAATAATAATAATAATAATAATAATAATAATAATAATAATAATAATGATTACTGAAATATTTTCTTCTATAACAGAACCAACCTGGCAGATAAAAAATTATCTATGCAATCAGCTACCCTAACAAACACAAATGAACCTAATGCAATCTGCCATTGACACTGACATACACCCCACAGTGAAACAAATTACATAATGATAACCACCACCAAAACGTGTTATGTGGAAAAAATGGTACCACAAATTACCCTTTCAGAGCAAAAGACCAGAAAGGCATAACATTTATTCGTGTCACAAATGGGTATTTCGACAGATGATAATGTCCTCACAAAATAGGGACAGTATGCTTTTATTATGATGTTATGTCGAGTCTATGGACGTGCGATCGGTTTCGAGAGAAGTAAACATTTGCTATTGCTGTAGTGATAAAGCAATCCTGTGACTTTGTTACAGGAGTCACTGTTCGTAAAATTCAGAAACTTTGCTTTCTGAATCAAAGATGTTCTTACCAAAATTAATGTTTTCTCTTATGGGACGAAGTATATTTTTTCCCCATTCATCAAAACAAAACAACAATGCTTTGTACGCAAGCAAAGAACATTACACAAAAATCATCTAATAATAACAAGATTAAAGTATGCATATATAGATAAACGGAGAGAAGATAATAGATTGGTAACACTTTTCAAATCGCTTCCAAAATAAAAGCAAACGGCCACTGAAAATTAGTCAAAATTTATTACATGTACAGAGAGAGAGAGAGAGAGAGAGAGAGAGAGAGAGAGAGAGAGAGAGAGAGAGAGATTCGCGATTAAAATATGTCAGTGAACAACTTTTGGTAATTCATCATAAATTATGAAAAAAAAACAATGATAGCTTAAGTAAAGAAGGGTGGTATTTGAAATATATAAAAAAGAAGAGTTCTTGGTGGAGAAAGAGCAAAAATTTCTATTAAAATATTTCATCAAGAGCTTGATGGAACAGAGTAAGTTTTTGAAACATTATCAAGTGTACGAATTACGCGTGTATGTATAACTAATGGATAACGTGCAGTAAGCGTGTTAAAAACGAAAAGGTTAAATAAAATGAAGACATTTTATATGATTAAGAAACTCAGAATGGAACAAATTTGTGCTGAGAGACAAAATGAGTCTCCATACAAAATTCTGATGAGGAATTCTTCCCCTAATGAAGGAATTCCAACTTCATTTAACTTCGCTCGAACATTTGCGAGAATTTATCATTAATCAAGTCATTTCAGGGAATCCGCAATCAAGAAATACATCAGAATTACATTATACTTGAAAATGTTCTGGCAGACAGGATGTTTTCATAAAAAAAAAAAAATTATCCTTAAGGAACTAGAATGTAAAGCACCGAAAAGAATTCTGGGGTTTGTCTGCTAAACCAACCTGGGGAAATATGAAACAAAAAAAATCTTCCCAGTCTTTCCAGTTACCTATTGGTCTACTAGAATCACAAATGCTTGTGAAAACTTAGAAAAGTTTGTAAAAAGATGTGAAAGGAAAAGAATCTACTCAGAAAATTTTCTCACTGGAGAAAAATCTGCTGAATTCCTGGACGAAAAGACTATCCTTGTGGACGAAGGCGACCTGGAATGTTAATCACAAAAGACAAAGTTATTGGGTTCTTTGGTCACCTCTTCTGCCAAAGCCTTCGAAGCCTTTGACAACTACTGACACAGACAAAGGCCAAAGAGAGAGAGAGAGAGAGAGAGAGAGAGAGAGAGAGAGAGAGAGAGAGAGAGAGTTATCATGAAAAATTTTCTTCAATAAAACTGATCATAATGAAACAATACTTCCTCCTATGTTTCATTTGTATGAAAATTTTATCAGTTATTATACAATTATACTTATAATAATTATGGTCATATTTCTTTATATATCTATAATTATTGAATCATCAAAAACGCATATTAATGATAAATTACACAAATACATTGTCAAAAACAGATGCTATTGATGCATACATGCATAATACATAAATACATACATACATATAGAAAAACATGTTTCCATTATTTAAGAAAACACACACATACGAAGCGGGAGAGAGACAGATGTCACTGATATATACATAGATACATACTATACATACATACATGCATGCAAGAAACACTGTTTACAGTATCTACACAAACACACAATTGTACCAGGAGGTAGAGACAGATATTTTCAAGATTTATGCAAACACACATACGTATAGAAGAGAGAGAGAGAGAGAGAGAGAGAGAGAGAGAGAGAGAGAGAGAGAGAGAGAGAGAGAGAGAGAGAGAGAGATTATCTCTCTTACAATCGCTTGCTCCTTCCAACACATCCAAGGGAGCAAATCCGTAATTAAAGCGGAGATGGTTCTGTTAATGACATTTTCCCCCGAGCAAAAGAACTTAATCCGGTCTAAAGAACAGGGAATATTTTCGTGAATTGAAAAGGGGAACCACATTACAACAGAATCTTGTTAGTGTCGTTTTGGTATCGCTAGAGGACAAGCACAATTCTGATTTACTCAGTGACAGATTTAATAGTAAAGATTTTGATTATCTGTTTCGAAAAGTAAATAGATAATTTTCGTAAATGACTGATAATTTTAACAGTAAAGATTTCGTTTCTACAATTTTTATGACAATCAAGTTATTTAAACTTTTTTTTATATTTTGTTACGACTTAGGGCATTAGTGCACAGGAAGTTCACATGTGGCTAGGTAAATAATTTTTGTAATTATCAACACTTAATTTAATGTTATAAAAATTATTCTTGAGTAAGCTGTACATACTCCAGGACACTTGGACTAATCACCCGCATAATTTCGTATAAACTTTCTGGATTTCTTGTCAATTTAATCAACACCTTTACATGCGTTTTTAGATGAGATTTCAAATACTATATATTTCTGATCAAACAAATAATTATCCTGAGCATTCTATCTAAAAACTTCCTCTTAAAACAGAAGCTTTTTTAAAATGAATGTCAATGGAGTGTTTGCCCTTGCAGTTACTAGTAATTCCAAAATCTGATAGCTTTATGTGGCTCTTTGCTTTTTATTTGTGAAAGAATATGAAAAAGGAGTAACTTGGAAACTAAGAACTTTATCTTAGATAATCTTCAGTTTTACGAGCGCTTATTTAACAAAGGTCTGTTATTTTATCCTAGAGGTGTGTCGTGCAAGTTGATTCGCTTACGTGTATGTGTGTGTGTTTGCGCGTGTGCATGCGTGTGTGTGTGCGTATGTATGTGTGTGTGTGTGTTTGAAATAAAGTAGACTATAAAATTCAGGGATATTTACCATTTTGAAGATCTTGGTCGTCTGAATAAATGATCCTGACGGTTTTATGACTGATGATTCTTCATTGAAAGAAGAGGAACTGGCACTGTATCAATCCCAGTTGAATATAAATTGAAAGTTGACTTCGTGCTCCTCATTCAATCAATCTCATTCTAATCAATGTTATAAAATAATCTAACCTGTAAAGTCTTAAATAATCAAGAAAATAAGAAGACACAGAATTTTAAACTGTTTGAACACCAGACTTTCTTTTCCACCCACGCATTTCCCATCCCACAGAGAGAGAGAGAGAGAGAGAGAGAGAGAGAGAGAGAGTAAAACCCATTGACTTACAAGAGCCTATAAAAAAAAACCGCAAGTATACCTGCGCGAGAATAGGTAAGCATCTCTTGGGCTAGAGAGGCCAACATCTCTTCTACCCATCCTGGTAAGTGAAGCTGAAGCCTTGAAGGTCTGTTCTATATAGGCTGTGGAAAACGAGCGCTGAGCTTCCGCGGGCTCTTGAAAAAATGTTGGAGCGCCTACTTCATTTGCATTCGAGTCCTGAGACCTTTTGGGGGCATTTTCTTCGACTACAATGAGCTATTTAAAGGAACCGACGATGGTGAGTGAAAGTTTTATCTGTAGGTGTCGCAGGAGTGAAAGGAGAGCACGAGAGAAATGCGAAAAAGAAAGGAAAGGTGATGAACTGTGGGCGAAGCGGAGGGTCGTTTGATGAAGAGCTGAAATACAGCAAATATAAATTTTTTTGGAAACGTCGTGGAAAATAACGATTACTGGAGATTTAATGTTTAATGGACAATATATAAAAATAGCTGAAAATAAACATGAAAAGTTAGATTCATAATTCAGTTCCCTTTATGCCTTACCATCATTTATTAATGCTTTTCGAGTGATGAATAAATTAATGAAATTACTATTTATTCCATTAACTTTCGATAGGTATTGGTACTCTAAGCTCTGTTTCATTTATGATTTTCCAACATATATAAATACTTTTGGAATGAGTTTGGTAAGTTGATATTTAGTCTTAACTTTTGATAGATACCAGTATTGAAATACAGTCAAATTGTTTCAAATGGAGCATAAGCTTGCCACTCACATGAATATATATATATATATATATATATATATATATATATATATATATATATATATATATATATATATATATATATAAAATAACAAATGCACAATATATAATCCAAAGGGAATAAAACTAAATAAAAGCAGAATAAAAAAAAAAAAAGACATTTCCTGTACTGATACACAGCGTACGAGTTCAATCACCAAACAGCATCACAAATTAGTCTAGAGCCTGACACACAACCTTATAATGAATCCCGGAGCCTAATTACAATCTGGGATGATTCCGCAT
This sequence comes from Macrobrachium rosenbergii, assembly GCA_039081455.1. Lineage (NCBI taxonomy): Eukaryota > Metazoa > Arthropoda > Malacostraca > Decapoda > Palaemonidae > Macrobrachium > Macrobrachium rosenbergii. Next base: position 38,160,044 of record JANJGK010000002.1, read on the forward strand.
CCGCCTCCCATCTGCATTTTTGATGGCTTCGTGTCCACCTCGTCAGCTGGTGTAAAATGCTTTAACGCCCGGAAGTTATCAGCACCCATTTTTTCCTGTGGTACGGGTATGAGGTGGGAGGTTTAGGGAGCTGGATGGGGGGGGGGGCTAGGAGGACGAGGTTATGAGAGCCATGTGCTTGAAGAGAATGGCGTCAAGTGAAATGATGTTGATGGAAAAAAGTCAAAAGGGAATGGACAGGATTCCTGTTGTAATCAGTATTATACACAATGTTCTGGTAACATTGCTTAAAATATCCTTATTTTAGGAATAATTCTTCTTTAATACTCTTGCTATTAATTGCTCTAACAGAATCAAAGTGGTACTTATAAAAACTCGAAATGATATTTAGATTTCTAGAGCAGACCTTTGTAATTAATTCATGTCATAGCTAGATCTTCGACTGGGAGGTACAATGTATTGAATTCGTTACTTTCGCAGTGTATATTAATTAATTGCATATTTGAATAAGCAGTTTACTGTAGGAAGATTCGATTAAGATATATATATATATATATATATATATATATATATATATATATATATATATATATATATATATATATATATATATATATATATATAGTCGACTCTCGTTAAGCCGAACCTCATTAATCCGAGAGAGAGAGAGAGAGAGAGAGAGAGAGAGAGAGAGAGAGAGAGAGAGAGAGAGAGAGAGAGAGAGAGAGAATTGCCAGTTCCCTCTATGCAGCGCAATTCTATCTGTGTTTACGTGGCAAATGGCACAGAGAGAGAGAGAGAGAGAGAGAAAAAAAATTGCCAATTCTCTCTATGCAGCGTAATTCTATTCTCGAGAAATTAAAGGGAAGAATTTTGTTTTAAAGTTATGTCAACGCAACTTTAGTAAATATCTTCTGAAGCAAGTGTGTGTATATATATATATATATATATATATATATATATATATATATATATATATATATATATATATATATATATATATATATATATATATATATATAGTTGCTGAAGAATCTCTGAACCAACAATTTTGCACTCAAAGTAATAAGAAGAAATTCATTCTATTTTTCATGTAACCAGTAAAATACATACACTATTAAAAACTACGTTTTGTATACAAAACACAAGCACTTATGTCATCGTCAGCTTCTCTGAGTAAAAGTTCTTTCTCAGACAGAATACAGCTAAAACCTGCAAGAAAACACGAATTCAACAATATTTTTAACTTTAATATAGTGGTATGAAAAATCCCACCACAGTCTGTTGTGGCGAGGCATCATCACTTGCAAATCCTATTCCCAGACCGTCCTCAGATTTATGACTGCAAACTTATGGCGACATTTGTAACAATAAAAAACAACCCTCTCCAAGATCGACATGATGAAATGTATTTTACAGTCTTACTTATCGTTAAAATTCACAAGTTGAATTACAATCATTTTGTTCATGTATATTTTTGCATTTTACAGAATGTTTTTGTTGAAAACAAAATGTGTTAGTGAACTTA
>JANJGK010000002.1:38166571-38176571 GCA_039081455.1 Macrobrachium rosenbergii
GGAGCATGAAGCCGAAACTAAATGACAAATGCATCAGAGATAGCTACACCGGGCAGGAGAAAAACCATTAGGCAGGAATATATATATCCCAAGCGTCACCAGACAAAAAGCGGAAAGTCAAAAGACCTCTGAAATTGATGGGACTCGGTCCCCGGAGTCTCGTTCTTGAAGATTTTAGACGAAAACCGATAAATCTTCCTACCCGGAATAATATATAGAGTCTCCGATAAGGTAACAAGAGGTTCCACTTCCTTTTATGGTGTGGTTCGATACCAACTTTTCCTCTTTGTAGACTTTGTTTCTGGTTTCTTTATAAAATAATGGGGCGTTTTTGTAATGCCACTGTAAAATAGATAGAGCGAGGAACTGTTTCAGAGGTACTGTCTCGTAAATACATTCTGGGTATTACGTTACTATAGTTAAAAAGCTAACATTAAGAATGTATATATACATGTATGTCTACAGGACTGCTGAAGTTAAAATTATCCTTGTAAATCTACTTTCTGATGGAAAAGCTCTTTTGGCGTATTTGCAACATTTCACAGACATATTGTGGACACGAATCGAGAACAATCAGCGTAAAAATTTAACATTGGCTATTAGGAATAGAGGCCTAGCCAAAAAACTCTCAGAGGAAATTTGAAACAAACTGTTTATTAGCCAGTTACCTTTCCGATATATATATATATATATATATATATATATATATATATATATATATATATATATATATATATATATATGTGTGTGTGTGTGTGTGTGTGTGTGTGTATACATATATACACACACACATGTATATATGTATATGTATGTATGTATACACACACACACAATATATATATATATATATATATATATATATATATATATATATATATATATATATGTGCGTGTATGTACTGTATGTGTGAATAATGCCATAACTGGTAACTGAATGAGGGGAATGAAATTCAGGTCTCAAGCAGGATTTGAACTCACGTCCACTGAGTTGCAAGCACACTGCATATTGTATATTACCCAGCACAATTATTATACAGAACATTACAAACTGTGTTGAAAACATAAGTATATAAAAACGTATGTATGTATGAAGAAGTATGAATATAGAGAGAGGCCGAGAAAGAATAATTCACTCTTTTCTCCTTACTGGATTGGGGGTTAACACAGACACCATTTCAGCAATATTTAAAAGGAACTGAAATTTAATATTTTAGCAGAATTATTCTCAGAAACTAATACAAGATCATATTTCTCTAAAAGAAAATCCCGCTAAAATTTTCGGCGGAAAATTAGGATGAAAATCGGTTGGACAAGAGAAAGAATTCAAATGTTATCACGTAGCACAAAGCTAATGTGTTTTTACGCAACTTCCTTCAGTGAGATTTTAAGAACTTAAAAAAAGACTATTTACTCCTGCAAAAGCCTAGTACAAATACAGAGAGAGAGAGAGAGAGAGAGAGAGAGAGAGAGAGAGAATGTGTGTCAAAAACTTAAGAAAAAACTTTATTCATAACTGGGAAGACCTAGCACAAACACACACACACACACATATATATATATATATATATATATATATATATATATATATATATATATATATATATATATATATATATATATATATATATATATATATATATATATAATATATATATATATATATATATATATATATATATATATATATATATATATACATATATATATATATTTCTCTCTCTCCTCCCTCCCCCCTCTCTCTCTCTCTCTCTCTCTCTCTCTCTCTCTCTCTCTCTCTCTCTCTCTCTCTTTCACTACGTTCATTTCTCAGAATTTCTTTCAACCTCTTTGTTCCTTTCTGAGTCCATTGTTCCGTGAAGATTCTTTGCTGCTATGCTTGCCTTGAAAGCGCCGTTTTCCCCTTAAGGTCCAGAGGAGAATAATATTTGATAGTCTACGAGATTCTGAGCCAAATGAATAACTTTTATTTTAGAATTTGAATTTGAAATTTTTTAAAGCAATTCCCTTGGTATTTTAATAATTTACTTAACTTTTTATATATTTATTGATTATGTTAAATATTTTTTTCTTCTCTCATAACTGATCTCTTCTTTCTGTATTTCTTTTAACCTTCTGTTACTTCTTTCAAATGAACACCATAGTTTTGGGAAGCTTGAATTTCAAGTTAATGACCCCTGTGGTGGACTTGTTTCATATGAATAGGGTTCATCTTCTGAATAATAATAATAATAATAATAATAATAATAATAATAATAATAATAATAATAATAATAATAATAATAATAATACTTCAATTACAGTGTCCTGTCCTTGTCCGGGTGTATAGCAAAACCTCTGATAAATGGAATCATGGCCACAGAATTCTAACGAATATTAATTCGATTTTATATCACATCTTCGTCTCCTCTTCAACACATGCCACGATAGTTGGAAGGAGAATGAGATCCATTTGGGATCTGAATCAGGGCCTTCTCATCTCTTATGGCATTCCTTGCTTTATGATGGCGCATTTCAGATTGCTGGGAACGGCTCTTGCGTTGGAGGAGCCATCGATCTCGGCTGCATTATACTAAAAGAGATATTTATCACCCCGGCTGTTGCATGCAGCCCCGCAGCTGCTGTTATTATCTGGGCCGTCGAGATGAATTGTGAAAGGATTCGGATGAAATGTTTCTCACGGGATTAGGAATCGTTTGAGGGAAATCTTTGTCTCTATATATTTTAGTGAAATCGAGAGGATGTACTCAAATTGCAAATGAAAAGTGGAAGAAGTAAAAATGAAGCGATTTGGATCATACAAATAATCTCATTTGGTTAACACGTTAGGATTCTCTACAAAGAAGTAGACTGATGGGAAAAATACATTTCCTGTTTAGTCTTCCTGTACACATGCGGAACACAGTAGCTACTGATCTGGATCAGATATAAATGGAGTGCATATTCTCAAATCACGCCTCATGCATATATGCAGATTCTCTTCGCTGACGAACTGTCAAGAATTTGAGTAGTTGGAAATCAATGACACTCAAAGAGCCTAGGGTACAGGCCTGACTCATTTTACCAAAATTCAGATAGAGCACAGCAGCACCAATATGCAGTAAATGTGCCGCGCTGTCGAACTCCTCAATTTTAGAGGTCCTTTATGACTCACACAGCGGGACTGTGGAACTGTATCCCTGAGGATACTGTACAGTTGGAACCTCAAAAGATCAAGCGAAAATGCAATGCATTACAACCCTACATCAGTTTTCCTTGTGTTTGGATAAATTACTCATATTCTTATCTATTTATTTATAATTTTTCAAAGTATTTTTTTCTTTTCTAATAACTGAACTCTTCTTTCAATATTTCCTATTACCTTCTGTCACTTCGTTCAAACGAACACCATATTCTTTGGATGCGTGAATTTCAAGTTAATATCCCCTGTGGGCTTGCTCCATATGAATAGGGTTTATCTAAATTACAATTCTCTTTTTCAAGAAGAAATAATACAAAGGATTTCCTATAAATACTCACGAACAATAATAAGACTGACGCATGAAAAATAAAAATATAAAAGAGAGTCGGTATTTGGCCCAGACTGGAAGCTACTTTGATTATTAATTCCTCAAAATCTCAATACCTCGAAATCCTGGCGGGAGGAAATTCCTGACGCTAATAAGAACAAGGGTTTAATTAATCTGGATTCTTAATCTCAGGAGATTCTTGCGTCTTCAACACGCTAGAGATTTTCAGATTCTTGCTTTTGATATTAGCTGGGGATTCCATATTCGAGGGAAATATTCATGCTAAAAAGATTTCAGAAATTAGTTACTTAGGATACATCAGGATTTTTTATCTATAATCTCCTTATTAATCTGAGGCACCATCTGTTATGTAGCTGATTGTGCATTCTATATAAGATGTTTTATGATTCTGATCATTCCTTGCATTTATATTTACCCAGGTTATACCATCCACCCCACAATACGATTTATGATATCAATTAAGTTAAGTATACCTCAGTTTAACCAGACCACTGGTCTGATTAACAGCTCTCCTAGGACTGGCCCGAAGGATTAGATTTATTTTACGTGGCTAAGAACCAGTTGGTTACCTAGCAACGGGACCTACAGCTTATTGTGGAATCCGAACCACGCTGTGACAAGAAATTAATTTCTAACACCAGAAATAAATTCCCCTAATTCTTCATTGGCCGGTCGGGGAATCGAACGCTGGGCCAGCAGCGTGCTATATGTTAAGTTTGCTGATTCACATTTAAAAGGTCATTTTAACAGTGTGTTGATGATTCAAAATCACTCTTCATCTTTCTGCCATTATGATATTGTTACTTAATATCCTTCTATTGTTCTGGCTACTTTTTCCGATTACTATGAAATCGGTTTCATTGTAGGAATCGGAAAAAAGTGGCCAGAACAATAGAAGGATATTGAGTAACAATATCATAATGACAGAAAGATGAAGAGTTATTTTGAATCATCAACACACTGTGAAAATAACCTTTTAAATGTGAATCAGCAAATTTAACACTGATGTATATATAGAATCTACTAGTCTCTTTTCAGAGATTCGTATGTAATTGTACAGTAATAGCCACACTAACCTCTTACATTCTCGAATTCTTCAAACGTTTTGCCTTTGAACATAAATAATATATCAGTATAAATAAAAACACCAAAAATGCAAAAGATAATAAAGCTTGCTCTTTTATTGAGTATTTCCAAACGTCATTTTCTAGATAAAAGTAAACACTACTAAAATTGGTCCAACACTGTCATGTAACTTCTGCCTTTAAAGAGTTCTAGATAGCGCTAGTTAACCCTCAATGTGTTTATCTAATCTGGATTGATGTGCAACATTATTCAAACTGGCAATAGTCGATTGATCATGCTTACAGTGATTGATGGTTGCAATATATTTTCAGTAGATGGAAAATGGCCAGATAAATGAAAGCTATAGAGCCCTAAATCTAGGTGTGTGATTGGATATATGCTTTTGTTCCTGTGTTTAATGTAAGGTTAAACTATTATTAAAGAAACGTATGGTAATTAATGATGCTTTTGTTAAAGATTCCTATAAAAATAAAGAAAAAATATATAAATCCTATATTTGATATCGTTACATAACATTGCTTTCAAACTTTTCATTTTTTATGTTCACTGGCAATTAATGTCTACAGTGTGTGTGTGTGTGTGTGTGTGTGTGTAATATTGTGTAATATATATATATATATATATATATATATATATATATATATATATATATATATATATATATATATATATATATATATATATATATATACACACACACACACACCTACCAGAAAAGAGATATGTTTACGAATTTCAGTTTAATAAACGTTATATAAGTTAAGAATACTTTGGCTTATCCATGTGTTCAAGTTCACGTACGTATGAAAATTACCTTAAGGGAATTAAATCTGCACTAGCTGGACGGTTCATATGAGTTCACATACACTTCACTTATACGAATGCGGTATGACTCCATACATTTCAACTACACATACAAGGAATGGCCACAATCAATTATCATAAATTATACTTAAATTACAAAAATTTGTAAATTTTATAAATTACTGAGGGCTTGACTAATTCAAATCGATTACTGGCATTCAGAAAACAAAGTGAATTAAAGTAATATATCATACATTGCTTCTTGTACAAAAAAACTCATTAAATCTGTTATTTAATTGACTTGAACTAGAAGCTATGCAATAAAATTAAACTACTATTCTTATCAAACTTCTCTCTCTATCTTAATACCTTAGATCAACCTCCAAGACAACAGGCAATTTCCTGAACCAACCTTTGATCCGGGAAGAAGCGTTGATACCCCGTTTCTGCAGTTGTTACGATTCGTAGAAAACCTCTTATAAGTTGTGTTGCATACTTGAACCCAAACTGTCTGTGCTGTTTCCCGTAGAAGCAAAGATTTATAATTAAAAAGGGTGCTTTACTATAGCCTATTAATTCTATTTAGTTTAAAATATTTCGTTTATACCGAGTTTACTGTAGAAGGGAAAACGAGAATATCCTTCTTGAGATTTAGGCAATGGAAAATAAGCGTTTCAAAGTCCAGTTAAGTTCCCACTGCAATAATTGTTTTGGGGGGACTGCCCCCACTTCCAGAACAGTTGCTAACTTCCCCCGTACCCTACCTCTAGGCATTTTTATAGAGACTACACTTGATGAAAGCTGTCCAACAGACTTCCCGTAGAATATGTAAACAAAAGGAACATCGTAACATACCTAAACACCATTGACTAAAAATACGGAATTTTCGTATGAAACAAATTGCCTTCAAGTGAAAGTAAAAAAAAAAAAAACACTGGAGAAATCAGTTTATAGAATTTGAAATCAACATAAAAATCAAGAAATTAGCTACACGCCACAAAAAAGTAACTGTTTCCTCTCCACAGCCCTAAGGCTTCATCACAGCACAAAATCAAGGAGAACTCTGATCCCAAATCTCAAGGTACCTCAGGAAAGGTTCCAACCGAAGGTTACGACAACGGGCGAACGACCTCTCGGGTGACTTTTGGAAGAGTGTAGAAGAGTATGTGTGAAATTCTATCTTCTTCTTCTTCTTCTTTAAATCTCGCTTAGTTTAATATTTTTTATGCTGGATTACTTTAACTAGTTTTTTAAGGGTAAATTTAGCTAAAGTTTGATGGTACAGGTCATGCATGTACCTAGCACTAGTGAAGGAAACTGCCAGGTCCTGGTGTGCGTGCACGCTCCACTGCTAAACTAAATAAATAGATGAATAAATAAAAAAAATAAATAAATAATTCAACAATCAATAAGGAAGTAAATAAATAAGTAAATAAATAAATAAATAAAATATATTATTATAGTAACGGCTCAATTTCGTTCACCTCAAAGCTTTGTTCCCTTAAAAATTCTCTAAGTATTAAGAATAATGCAGAAAACTGATAAGCCCGTTCGAAAAATAAAGGAAAAAAACGTATGTCAAAAGAAAGCAAAAAGGAAAATATAGAAATATTCGAGAAAAATGTCAACAAAATAATTTTGGTCAGATTTTGGGAAAATTTTTAAGTCCATAACACCGTTATAATTGCCTGGGTGGACTGTGATTTCGATAGGGAAGACAGTCACGTACTTCTCAGCCAATTGCTTCATTTATTGGATTTTAGAGCCACCCATAGTGCTGCGTTTTCCATACACAAGTTGACAAATGTGGTGCAAATGAGACCCAGTAACTGGCAATCAAAACTTGTTCATTATTCGACATGAATGAAATGTCATAAATTAAGATTCAGCCAAAGTGAGGAACAGCAAGCCGGATTAGCCATAAATCAAGAACGGAATATATCTAATGATGCTATCTGTGAAATCGACAGTAGATGATTAATAGACCAGCTTCAGCGATCTTTTAATTTCAATCGGCAATTGGATGTCACAAAAGAGACTTACAGAAAGCCGAGAACTGAATAATTATCCGGATAAACTGATGTACAATTCAACCAAAATGGGGTGTTATTGTGAAGTGAATGGCAGACTGAATAACGAACTCAATATAACCGGGTTTACATAATTATCTTAGATTAGGATATGAACAAAATGCATGCATACATACAAACTGCAAACATATATACACGCATATTTACATTCATACACAGATGCATGTACATAACTTATATCACGGGAATGACAATGTGATATGAAATATCAGAGGAAATTGAAACAAATTAGTGTAAGAGAGAAGTTTCAATTTCCTCTGTTTATGTATGCATACATACACTTTTTGGATACGCTTGTCACTACCTATAATAGTAATGGGTGTATTTAACACCTATCTATTTCTGGTTGAAGTGGAACTAAAATGAATGATTCAACTTAATTCAAAGACCACTGTTATCGCATCCACAGTCAGAGTTTGTAGAGAACAAATTTTCCACTCAATAAACACCTTTTCAACGGAGCTTCCCTTTTGGGCTGCCTTAGGAAAAGCAATAGAGACCAAACCTGTTGTGCCCAGGGGCTACAAGCAAATAATTACCAGATTTTATTTGTTTCTCTGCGAACAATTTGATTTGACTCTGTGTTAGCGTCAGGGTTGCCATGGCAACGGGACAGGTTTGGGAAGGTTAGATACAAGCTGTTTTTCTCCAGTAGATGTTTAAACGGAGAGAGAGAGAGAGAGAGAGAGAGAGAGAGAGAGAGAGAGAGAGAGAGAGAGAGAGAGAAGGGGGGGTTTATTATATCTGCTGGAGAACGTAAAGAGAGAGAGAGAGAGAGAGAGAGAGAGAGAGAGAGAGAGAGAGAGAGAGAGAGAGAGAGAGAGAGAAGGGGGGTTTATTATATCTGCTGGAGAACGTAAAGAGAGAGAGAGAGAGAGAGAGAGAGAGAGAGAGAGAGAGAGAGAGAGAGAGAGAGAGAGAGAGAGTTTCATTGTATCTGTTGGAGAAAGTAGATAATGGAGTCTCATTGTTTACGTAACTCAGCCTTTCTTTGAACTGAGGGATGACATAAGTAAGCAAAAAACAAAGTAGGTAGATAGATAGACAGACAGATAGATAGACCGACAGATGGATAAATAAATAGATATTACTCATCCTCCGTGCAAGAGAAGAAGTGACACCCCATTTCTGATTTATTTTTTCATCCATAAATGATATTCAGGCTAAATTGTTTCGAAATATGTAGTTCACACTGAGCCTCAATCAGAACTATATATTCCAACGGAGTACTTAATACAATTCATTACACATCACTATTAAAGATTTGTGTCAACTAATTTTAATACATACCTTAAATTTCACCGTCATTATAGCGAGCCTCTCTCTCTCTCTCTCTCTCTCTCTCTCTCTCTCTCTCTCTCACCTTTGTCAATCCTTATATACCCCATCAGATGTTCGTGGAAAATAATAAAGAGTACAGAAACAATGTTACAGTCATGTGAGATGGAAATGATTAATTTTGTTTTCGAAAATCTAAAATTCTCATATGATTCGTCTCTTCCGGAAAATTTGGAGCATAATATTTTTGACTCTTCAGAATTGTCTATTCTACTTCATATTCATTTCGTGAAACGCCATTTTCGAATTTCAGGAAATTTATAAAAATATGACGGACTCTCGAACATTCGCTTAGGAAAGAGGATGATAATTATCATTGAAATGGACACTTAAAATAATTATATGAAATGAACCTTTGTTAAATAGAAGAAAAATTTACATTTTCTAAATGGTAAAGCAAGTTCATTCTCGCCTGATATGCTGTACAATAAAGAATTTTCATCGTAAGTTATTGAAAAGCCTTGAATATATAAATATTTTTTCTTGAATCATTTAAATTAAAATATAAACAAATAAGGTCTTTAATCATCTTCGTGGACGATAAAACAGTAGATGAAAAACAAGGTCGGCTTCAGAGAAATATCGAGAGAGAGAGAGAGAGAGAGAGAGAGAGAGAGAGAGAGAGAGAGAGAGAGAGAGAGAGAGAGAGAGAGAGAGAGAGAGAGAGAGAATGAAAAATTAGTAACACTCGTGCTCGGAAGTAGTAATCTAAATCGAATTTTTTCTGAGTGTGCTACAAGAACCAAAAGAGAAATAAAAAATAAAACTAAACTGTATTAAAAGCTTTTTTGAAAATAAAGGACATAAATAAGATAGCCAGAAACTTGAATGAAACAAAGTACTCTCTTCGGTAGTAAGCAGGGATCGTGGGATCGTCTTTCTGCATATTACTCATAAATTAAGCCACTAAAAACCAGATTTATATATGTTACACTTAATGAGCTTGCAATTTATTGCACTGCTGGTTAATTGACTACTATAACTAATGTTTTTCCTTTTCTTTCTGATCCATATTAATGGAATGCTGGATCTGAATATAAATGAAACACCATTTCCTTTGCCTTAGTACTGATTTGCTTGTCAATGTTTTTCACGACTGCAAATTTGCGTCCAGATTTCGTACCAGAATGACCTCAGTATCAGTTTTTAATAGTG
>JANJGK010000002.1:38186922-38191922 GCA_039081455.1 Macrobrachium rosenbergii
TTGTGAATCTGACACAGGTGCATTGACTAACAGCTGAGTGGCCTTACTGTCTAATTTTCTTGTGCATCTCTGTTTTCCTCAGCCTAAAATTCTCTTTTTCCAAGAAAATAATTATTTCTAGAGAAGAAGTTCATTGGTTATTGTGGTCCATTTCTCATTCAACTTCTGGGAGTTAAGAATAATCCCTTCTTTTTAAAGCCCTTTATCTTCGAAGCTCCTTTTTATACTTAAATAAAAATAGCATCTCTTGTTTTCCTAAATATGCTTATGTTGTGTAAAACTCCCGATTTTCCTTGAAGGGATCCATTCTTCACTTCGACAGTTTTTACGAAATTCCTCTTATATCAACAATGGCATATTTATACATCTTCTGTCCTCTTTCTGTTGCTTCGAATAAACATTGCATGTTCAGATTTCGTTCTGATTAATCTCCCTTCATCTCCTTTAATCTCCATTAATCTCCCTCGCTCGACCTCACCATTAATCTTCCTTAATCTCACTAAATCTCCTCTTGACAGGCTGTAGTCCCTCGACGATCCTGCTGCGTTTTAACTTGTCCTGTTTTCCGTAGTTAACTTATGTAATATAATTTTGCTAAGCTAAATCCTATTATTATTATTAGCCAAAGGGAAAAGATTTAAGATATATAAATAAAATGAAAATGAAATTTGTGTTTTTTATGAGTTATTTAGTTTGAAAATTTGTAAAATTTGTGAAATATGTTTCATATTTAATTTTACGAAAGTAATCATGAAGGTACTAGATATATAATAAGTCTGTTGATTTTGCTATATAACAGCTCTTTATCTGTGTAACGGAGAGATAACATTAGGAATTTAATTTAAGCGTGTACAGTAAGTGTCTATATATATATATATATATATATGTGTGTGTGTGTGTGTGTGTGTGTGTGTGTGTGTGTGTGTGTGTGTGTGTGTGTGTGTATGTGCGAGCGAGCGCGCGCGCGCGACATGAATAGTGCTCGAAACAGCATAACTTAGCTCTAAAGAGGACGAAGCTGTTGGTAGAGAAACAAAAGCAAGGAAATGAAGGGAGCAGAGACAAACGTTTTGAGCTTTTGATATCCATTATCTACTTAATTTAGATCATTATAATTATATTCATAACCTTTCTGAGTCTGTTTTCCATCAAATAAGCTTCTTATGCTCTTGCTTTCCTCAACAGTTACATGTCGAAGAACCTAATCTTAATAAATTTTGCATTTCTTTCATAAGTTTGCTCAGATTTTACTGTCAATTTACCGAGTACTATCAGATTTACCTGTTAATACTGCCTCGATATTGTTGACTTTTTTTTTCTTTTCATTTATATCCAAGAAACAAATATAGGAAAAAGTTGTGGGATATTAACGACGTGTTTATAACTAAATTAACTGTTCAAGTTAATGGCCCCTGTGGGCTGGTTCCTTACAAATATGGTTCGTATTCTAAATAATAATAATAATAATAATAATAATAATAATAATAATAATAATAATAAAAGTGTGGGAAAATTCTCACGTGAAATAACTTATGACAATAGCAAAATTTAGCCTCTTATTTTCTACCGCCTCTGTACTTTCCTCGGACATATTAGGCGATAATTCTTGCAGCCTTGAGGCCACTCATCAAAAAGTGACAAATGTAATGAGGCAGTTTCGTTTTCTCTCTGACAAATGGAACTTCATAAAATGCTTTTACCTGAGAGGGTAGGAGTAGCTGGGTGTTCCGTAGCCTAAATTTGGGGAATTCAGTTATGCTTTAATATTTTCTTAATACTGTACAATAATTCTAAAGCAACAAAGTAAAATTATTTTGCGTTTTCTTTCTTTATTGCGGATAATTTACGATGATTGGAACGTTTTCATAAATTGAAGAACTTAATTCCAAATTATTTTTACGGATAAGAACTTAATTTTCTAATTATTTATATTGGGAAGAACTTAATTTGCAAAGTATTCATACAAGTAAGAACTTAATTTATACATTACTTAAATAAATAAGAACTTAATTTGCAAAGTATTCAGACAGAAAAAAATTATACACGTGTTTGTTTTGAGCTACGATGCTTAAAATTAAAAATATTGGGGAACAATTATTTATAGAGGCAGCATTCGATATGGGGTAAAAAACAATGGTACACATTGAGTATAAGTTTTTGAAACAGACGGAAAATCAGATGTCAGAGTTCATTCCCACCTCCCAAACACAGTTTATGTCATCAATGCATGGCCGTCCTCAGGGGTGATATAATTCTACAAGGGTTGCTGGCCTTATGCCAGCACGGGCTCTTTCCCCGAGAACAGAGTTTGTAATTTGTTTCAGATTAAGCTGGCCTTATGCCAGCCAGCACGGGCTCTTGTTAATAGAATGGCCTGTAAGTGAGAAGAGCAGTAGGGGTTGCTGTTTAAGATTAAGCTGGCCTTATGTCAGCCTGCACGGGCTCTTGCTAATAGAATGGCCTGTAAGTGAGAAGAGCAGTAGGGTTGCTGTTTAAGATTAAGCTGGCCTTATGCCAGCCGGCACGGGCCCCTCGTTCCCAAAGGAGTAATTAAAAAGAGCAGAGAACTTACCATGGTTTATTTGAGAATGGTGAGGTCAGCATAAACCACATTTTCATTGAGTAATCCAGAATGAAGCATGAAAATGTGAATAAACATGACTAAATAGGAAAATATTTCACAGCAACGAACATAAAGAGATTAGTGAGATGTTTAGTACCATTCATTACAGCTGGGAATGAATTTTCTGTTGCTTTTAATTCCCTGGAAATATAATTAACTGAGAAGGTCCATTCTAAGGGGCTGTAAATTACTCAGTGTTTCGTATAGTGTAATCTTCGCTACTGGTTGCAGAATTTTCTCACCAGGGTTGTAAATATTTATTAAGGATCAAAACCCTACTGCGGTATTCATACATCTCTCTCGCTCTCTTTCTCTCTGCCTCTGTCTCTCTCTTTCTCCCTATTTGTCTGGTTGTCTATCTGTTTCTCCCTCCCTGTGTCTGTCTGTCTCTTTCCCTCTTTCCCCAATCTCTCTCTCTGCCTCCGTCTCTCTCTCTCTCTCTCTCTCTCTCTCTCTCTCTCTCTCTCTCTCTCTCTCTCTCTCTCTCTCTCTCTCTCTCTCTCTCATTCGAATTGACAAAGAACTCTCACTGCTGAATAAATTACCTGCTCTCCAAAGGTAAATATTTCTAGCAGCAAATAGAAATACCATTTGTCAAGGAAGATTAATACATGATTAGAATATCACAATTACTTATTCATAATACTCCGCAATCAAAGTTAATGAATAATTAGTGACAACAATGCTGTATACATAATCATTTAATTTTAAACTTGTCTGAATAAGAAATTCTGTTCGTTGATCAAATTCTGTGCCACAAAGAGTTAGTTTCTTTGGGACTCCTAGATTTTCCTACATCCTGCTTTTGTTGTTTTATCTTGTTTTTCAAAGAGTCCTATGGACCTCAGGATATTTAGGAAGTTCAGAATACTTCAGACTTTCCGTTGGTATGATTAAGAAGTTTTAACTCCTAATTCTTCCTTTGGAAATTCGGGGTACAATTTTTGTCTCACAAATTCACAGCAACATTATCCTTCTACCTGACAATTTATCAAATTAGGGAAGATAATTTTCCTTTAACAAATCTCCTAAACTCATGTTTACCCGTTTACGTCAAAATTTCCGCTCATTAACTCAGGGAAAAAACGAATTGTATCCTTCATATGGAAAAATTTAGGTAATTTACTGGAATTACAAAAACATAAGGGAAAATGAATGTGGGCTATTTCCATGTTCCTACAATCAAGTATTTATGATGTGTCATTTTATTCCCCATTTCTGTACTTTCATAGTAAAATAACCTTTATTACGTATAGATATTAAGCTGGGATTACTCTGCGAACTTTAAATTACGTGGTGTTTTATCATACAGAAGAAAACACGATTTTAAACCTATGTGAGAGAGGCGTGTATAAACGGGATAATTTATCGTAAAGGGACGAAAATAGCTACATTTAAATCTTCAAAACTGTACAGAAGGTTTTCGTTTATTGGAAAGATCGGGTTAAATATATACCTAAAATCATTTTGCTTTCGTTTCGCTTGCTTTAATGTTCAAAGAGAGAGAGAGAGAGAGAGAGAGAGAGAGAGAGAGAGAGAGACGAGAGAGAGAGAGAGAGAGAGAGAGAGAGAGAGATAATACCTTGAAATTGGTACTACTTCAGTAGGGCGTGCATTAACTGGTCGAGACTGTGTCTCCATCCTGCTTGCGCCCCCACAACTGTCAACTAACACCAAGTTCATATTCACTGGTTAGGTCAAGAGAGGTATATTAGATTTTAGAGAACGCATACTCTTGTCCCTCCTTGCCCGGTTTAAGAAGAGAGAGAGAGAGAGAGAGAGAAGAGAGAGAGAGAGAGAGAGAGAGAAGAGAGAGATGAGAGAGAGAGAGAGAGAGAGAGAGAGATGTTCTTCTAGGTGATGTTGTACAATGCTGCAATGCCCGAAAAATTAATAATAGCCCCTACGCATATTTGGAGATTTTGCAAAGGCCTATGGCAAAGTTTGACAACTTTAAAAGGTTGTCTTATCTCAAGCGATATGGTGGAAATATATTATGGGCAATTAGAAACTCAGTTATCATTGGTAATGTTTCCTAACTTAGGGGTTGGGTGTGCGGGGGAGGGGGGACGCCAGCACAACTCGGTGGAGGACCCAAGACCGAATAAATAAGGGGACTGGAGTCATAGGGCCATCTATCCATTAAGCATTTGCCAAAACCAATGACGACATGAGCCGTTGAAGATAGAAACAGCTGAAGTAGGCTCATTCAAAACATCGACCCCGACTAGGGATTAAGCTGAGGAGGAGAAACTGTTTCAACAACAGGTGGGAATCGGCAAAGAAGGCCTAACGTTTTGCTGTGTCCGATAAGTTGGCGACTTGTATTTATAACATGTTTTCTGCTGTGTGGAATCACCATAAGAACACAGATATA
>JANJGK010000002.1:38199422-38206922 GCA_039081455.1 Macrobrachium rosenbergii
ATATATATATATATAATATATACTTAATTACATATGTATAGACAGATATACAGATATATAAGCACATAAACAGAAAGACAGACAGACAGATAGATAAGTGAATGCTCCCGTATAAACCAAGCTTGGTCTATACGGCTCGCTGTTCAGCCAATACGGTTCATCCCGGATATCATCTCTGCTTCTATTCCCATTTTTTTTCTTTATTTGTTCCCAGACAACTTTTTCATTCGTTGATTGATGGCTTTATTGCAATATCTGTTTGTCGCATTTTTCTTTTGGAATATGGACTGGTTTACGGGAATTGGAAATACGTTGGTTTTGAAGGATAAAAGCTTCGGGAATCGTTGACCGGAACGGAGGAATATTCTTTGCACTGACTTTCACTACTCTCTCTCTCTCTCTCTCTCTCACTCTCTCTCTCTCTGTTGTTTGAATGCATACCACAAATAGGAAAAAGTGTTTGAAGGAAGTGCTCAGAGGTAAAAGCATTCTCGATCCCCACATGACAAATATTGACTCTCGGTTTGACATACTTGCAAGAGTCCCTTTTTGTGTCTTCGCTGACTTTCGCTTTTTATCTCTTCTTTCGTACCTCTGGTTTTGTCATTTATCAAAAATCCACACCAAGTACAACTATTTCACCAGAGTAGTTTTTCACATCCGTCCAAAAAATATATATATAATTATAATATATATATATATATATATATATATATATATATATATATATATATATATATATATATATATATATATATATATGTGTGTGTGTGTGTGTGTGTGTGTGTGTGTGTGTGTGTGTGTGTACATGTATATTAAAGAACAACGCATAATACTGTATAATATTATTTTCTGCAAATATAGAATCTGTTACGGCAAACATAAACAGAAATTAAAACAGGAAGATGAAGTATGAATTCGCTTGATAATGCCTTCCGGCAAAAAATATATAATAAGCTGCATTGCAATTCACATCTGTGTCAAGGACACCTCATCAGGTCCAAAGCCCTTGACTTATTTTCCCCTGAAAATAAAATTATGATTTTTTAATCATTAATCATTGCAACACGAGCTCTTACAATTACCTTACCGTTTACCACTCTAAAGCAGGCGGTAATTAAGACCATTGATTAGAGGCAACTGATGATTGAGAATATATTGAAATAATTAACATTTAGTTAGGAATAAATTTTTCACTTTTTCACCGAATTTCTGAAATCTGTTTTATTCATGTTGACAAACCCGAGGAATGTGTTCTCATGGGCTTATGACCGTTTGAGGAATTCGGGGAATTTAAGAGAGGAAAAGATTGTGGACTCTAGTATGAGAGAGAGAGAGAGAGAGAGAGAGAGAGAGAGAGAGAGAGAGAGAGAGAGAGAGAGAGAGAGAGAGAGAGAGAATAGAAATCTATATATTGTTTCCGTTTTTAATATAATTGCGCAATATCATTGCTATCAGCTGACAGCATAGATGTCAACTCCAAATTTTTATCTTTCCAATAATTTTGAACTCCTTGTTCATTTAATTTCTGATGATAACAATAGCCTTAATATTTTCTTTTCGTATCATATAAAGCCACATTGAATCTATCAACAGAAAACTTGAATAAATGATTATTACTGTAGTTTCTAGAACAGAATATATCACAGGCAAAGAACTATGAATAACTATGAGTAGAATTGATGGCAAGGCTATCAACTGATGCCATCATAAAAATATTTCTATAAATAACAATTCCTGAATACAGTGCTAACCTTTGATGCTAAGACTAAAGATATATATTAAAAAGTATGAAAAAAATGCCTTCGCTATTATTTCCTGTGAACTATGTTAGATGCAGTTAACAATGCTCTCTTATTGCTTCTAGATAAAATGTTTTTTTTTTTATTCCAGTACCTAAGAACCAGAAAGTAAACAATATGTAAACGTCATTTGAAAACTCAACTTTTGAAAACCATTTTTAAAAACAATGACGAAGTTGTCACGAGTTTACTGCAATAATAAATTTCTATCTTTCAATGAAGAATTTCAGCATAGTTTTATTTCTACAATAATTTTGCTTAACACACACACACATATATACATATGTGTGTGTATATATATATATATATATATATATATATATATATATATATATATATATATATATATATATATATACCTTTAAGTCTAAAAAGCTGTGTGTGTGTATACATTGGTATGTTAACGTTACTAGCAATACATACTATAATTAATGCATTTTTTTTCAGATACATTACTCCGATTAGACAAGAAGAAAGAAGAAAAAAGGTTATAATAATTAACTGATTCTGAAGTACGGTATTAATGACTAACATCTACATATGAATACTCTTTTGTATCACCTACCAAAAATAAAGATAAGTCCTTATGAGACCCTAACGCATGTCTCAAAGAAACAAAGCGAAAGTATGAAGGAAATAGCTTTCATAACGGAGCCCCTGACATTCCACAAATACCCCTGAGGTAACTTACGATATTGCATTCTCGAAATCTTCCTTAGTAAAAGGAAACGAATTTCCCTGAGAAATTTTCCATTTTATTCACTATGAATAGAAGGGCTAAAGGTTTTCTTGGTCATAGGAAAGCATAAACAATAATGTGAAAGGAGCAATGTTCCTACAAGATGTTTTGCAAGTAATTATTATTATTATTATTATTATTATTATTATTATTATTATTATTATTATTATTTATTATTATTATTATTATTATTATTATTATTATTTTTTGTCTACAACAGTCATCCTATTCGACTGGGTGGTTTTTATAGTGTGGGGTTCCGGGTTACATCCTGCCTCCTTTTAGCAGTCCACCATTTTTCTCACTATGTGCGCTGTTTCTAGTAGCACACTCTTTTGCATGAATCCTGGAGCTACTTCGGCATCTAGTTTTTCTAGCTTCCTTTTCAGGGATCTAGGGATCGTGCCAAATGTTCCTATGATTATGGGTACAATTTCCACTAGCATATCCCATATCCTTCTTATTTCGATTTTCACATCTTGATATTTATCATTTTTTTCTCCTTCTCATCTACTCTGATGTTCCATGTATTACGATATCAATGAGTGACACTTTCTCCTTGATTCTGACAGTCAGCGTTACGTCTGGTCTATTGGCATGCATCACGCTATCTGTTCTGATACCATAGTACCAGAGTATCTTGCCTGATCGTTTTCTATCACTACCTCAGGTTGGTGTTGGTACCACTTATTACTGCGAGCTAGCTGGTATTTCTTGCAAAGGCTCCAATGGAGGGCTCTTACTACTGAATCATGTCTCGTTTTGTACTGAGCTGGACATTCGCTTGCTATGTGGTTTATGGTCTCGTCTTTCATATTGCACTTCCTGCATATGGGTGAGATGTTATTTCCATCTACTGTTCTTTGAACATATCTGGTTCTTAGGGCTTGCTCTTGTGCCGCTGTTAGCATTCCTTCTGTTTTCTTCTTGAGTTCTCCCCTCTGTAGCCATGGCCGTGTTTCATTGCTGGCCAGGTTTTTAGTCCGTCTCATGTACTGTCCGTGCATTGGTTTGTTGTGCTATTCCTGTTCTGTTTTTCGTTCTCCTCTCTCTGTATATTTCTGGGTCTTCGTCTAATGTTATCAGTCCTTCTTCACATGCACTCCTTAGCCACTCGTCTTCACTAGGGGAGTAAGGTAGGGGGAGGGTAAAGGGATCCATTTACAAGGCCATATGATGATTTTCCTCTAGACCAAATGCGTCTTCTATGTACTCATTGAACCACCGATGTGCAATGCAGGTCTAAATTTAGAAAATGAAGTTCCATGGACATAAAAGTCAACTTGAATCTGCACATTGTGTATATATATATATATATATATATATATATATATATATATATATATATATATATATATATATATATATATATATATATGAATGTCTTTTCCTGTAATACTACAGTGTAATATGAAAATAAGAAGGCCCATAAAACACTATTTAAACGTTGAAACCATATATTTCGGGCACTTGTTTCTGTGCCCCTGTTCACTGGTAGAATATGGACAGGTGGAAAGTTACAATGGTATATATACAAAAACATGAAGGTGTGGCCTTAGGCCTCCGATGTTAAGGAGGTGGCGTTTCTTAAGAAGGAGGAGATTGACCAAATTCCCTAGTGGTTTTTGGCCTCATTAGCTCCCGTTTGGCGATGGATCTGGCGGTCGCGTTTCTTGGGTCATCTTCCTCAAAAGGGGTCCGAGGATTAAGGTGTCAATGGCGTCCGATTTCCAATGTCCTCCTGACAGGTTCATATTGTTGGTTTGATTGATGATAGCAGATTCCAGCATCTTTCTTTTGTACGGACAGCTACTCTTGAAAACCAACTCCGCCCCACTCCAGTTAATGACATGCCCTGTATTTCTAATATGTAGGAAAATTCCCGAACTCTCCGAAGCGTAACGTACTGATCTTTTGTGCTCTGTTATTCTTTGCGAGAGCGATCTACCTGTCTCGCCTACATAAATGTCATGACAATTACTACACGGTATCTTGTAAACTCCGGCTTCTTCCCTTTTGTTATTTAAGTATACGTTAACGAGCGAACTCCCGATGGATTTGGGATAATGGAAAATGAAAGGATTATTAGAACTGAGTTGCTCGGTGGCCTTTTGGATGTTTTCATCGTATGGAAGCTTTATTTTGTTGTTGAAATCTATTTGTCTGTTGTGAGTGGGACCTCTGTAGTATATTTTATTTGCTTTATTAATAGCCCTCTCGATAATGTGTGGTGGATAGAGCAGTTGCGTTAGGTGTTGGCGGATCGTGTTAAATTCTTGATCCAGGTACTCATTTGAACATATCCTAAGTCCTCTGAGGAATAGGTTGCACCCTACCATGATTTTTACGGAGACGTCGTGGTAGCTTAAGAAATGAATGTAGGAGACAGCGAAGGTGGGTTTTCTATATACTGTAAATGCATACCTGTTCTGTTTTCTTATGATCAGTACATCTAGGAACGGGAGTTTTCCGTCCTTTTCCCATTCTGTTTTAAATTTTATGGTCGGAACTAGCGAATTTAGCCTATTAAAAAATTCCTTAAAGTCCCCCCAGCTATTGTCCCAGAAAGTAAAGATATCATCTACGTATCTAAGCCAGATCATATTATGGGGTTTGATAGACGACAAAAGTTCTGTTTCGAAATATTCCATGTACAAGTTTGCTAGAAGGGGTGATAGGGGACTTCCCATGCTACAGCCAAATTTTTGTTTGTAAAAATTACCATTGAAAGAAAACACGTTGTTAGTTACACAGAGGTTGATAAGTTTTAAAGTTTTATCTATGCCAAGAGGAAAATGGTCTTCATATGGTTGTAACTTCCTCTCTAAGAAAAACAACACGTCGGCAATCGGGACTTTAGTAAATAATGAATCGACGTCTAGACTGAGCAGTTTGATGTTGTTTGAGGGGATGTTTAAACTATTAAATTTTTGTATGAAATCTTCTGCATGTTTGACGTGGGAGGATGAGAAGGTTCCTATCACCCCTTCTAGCAAACTTGTACATGGAATATTTCGAAACAGAACTTTTGTCGTCTATCAAACCCCATAATATGATCTGGCTTAGATACGTAGATGATATCTTTACTTTCTGGGACAATAGCTGGGGGGACTTTAAGGAATTTTTTAATAGGCTAAATTCGCTAGTTCCGACCATAAAATTTAAAACAGAATGGGAAAAGGACGGAAAACTCCCGTTCCTAGATGTACTGATCATAAGAAAACAGAACAGGTATGCATTTACAGTATATAGAAAACCCACCTTCGCTGTCTCCTACATTCATTTCTTAAGCTACCACGACGTCTCCGTAAAAATCATGGTAGGGTGCAACCTATTCCTCAGAGGACTTAGGATATGTTCAAATGAGTACCTGGATCAAGAATTTAACACGATCCGCCAACACCTAACGCAACTGCTCTATCCACCACACATTATCGAGAGGGCTATTAATAAAGCAAATAAAATATACTACAGAGGTCCCACTCACAACAGACAAATAGATTTCAACAACAAAATAAAGCTTCCATACGATGAAAACATCCAAAAGGCCACCGAGCAACTCAGTTCTAATAATCCTTTCATTTTCCATTATCCCAAATCCATCGGGAGTTCGCTCGTTAACGTATACTTAAATAACAAAAGGGAAGAAGCCGGAGTTTACAAGATACCGTGTAGTAATTGTCATGACATTTATGTAGGCGAGACAGGTAGATCGCTCTCGCAAAGAATAACAGAGCACAAAAGATCAGTACGTTACGCTTCGGAGAGTTCGGGAATTTTCCTACATATTAGAAATACAGGGCATGTCATTAACTGGAGTGGGGCGGAGTTGGTTTTCAAGAGTAGCTGTCCGTACAAAAGAAAGATGCTGGAATCTGCTATCATCAATCAAACCAACAATATGAACCTGTCAGGAGGACATTGGAAATCGGACGCCATTGACACCTTAATCCTCGGACCCCTTTTGAGGAAGATGACCCAAGAAACGCGACCGCCAGATCCATCGCCAAACGGGAGCTAATGAGGCCAAAAACCACTAGGGAATTTGGTCAATCTCCTCCTTCTTAAGAAACGCCACCTCCTTAACATCGGAGGCCTAAGGCCACACCTTCATGTTTTTGTATATATACCATTGTAACTTTCCACCTGTCCATATTCTACCAGTGAACAGGGGCACAGAAACAAGTGCCCGAAATATATGGTTTCAACGTTTAAATAGTGTTTTATGGGCCTTCTTATTTTCATATATATATATATATATATATATATATATATATATATATATATATATATATATATATATATATATATATATATATATTATATACATATATATATATATATATATATATATATATATATATATATATATATATATATATATATATATATATATATATATATATATATATATATATATATATATATATATATATATGAATCTACTGGTCACTTTTTACCAGATACATATGTAATTGTAATAGCCACAATGCCCTTTTAACTTCTTGAATTCTTTGCGCTTTTCTGGATACGCTTGTCACTACAAAGCCTTAAGATCCAAGTACAAGAAATTGAAATTACTGTGATGTCCGGTAGCGGGAAACGAACCCGTGTCACCATAATCACAAGGAGGTCATGCTGCCGACCTGACCACGAGAAGGATAAAAGTCTATTGCCTCTCATACATACATATACCTGTCGTTTTCAGATATATTTATTAGAGCAGGAATAGACCAATCCTCACCATAGCAGCCAAGTGGGCAATCGTTTTTATTACTTTTTAGGCTGAAATATATATGTAGAATCTACTGGTCACTTTTTACCAGATAAGTATGTAATTGTAATAGCCACAATGCCGTCTTAACTTCTCGAATTCTTCAGGCTTTTTTAGATACGCTTGTCACTACAAGGCTATAAGATGTAAGAGGCTTTTTATCCTCCTCGTGGTCAGGTCGGCAA
>JANJGK010000002.1:38211922-38219422 GCA_039081455.1 Macrobrachium rosenbergii
TCAACACCACATTTCAAAGAAAAATCACATATTCCATACATTACATTCGAATGTTCCCTATGGTTTCGCATTACATGAAGAAAAAAATTTTTAGCAGTAGGAAGAAATCGTGATTTTTACCTCTCATTTGCAGAAATATGGTTTGTGGATTCATTTTTTATACAGTGCTTCCTTTTCCCAAGGCTCCTATGACCCGGATGTAGGGCAAAGAAACACTGAGGGTATGATAGGAAAAATATTATAGACAAATGAGCTGTTAAAAATTATTGTCACTTGAAGATATGTAATTCGGATATTGCTTGTCTTAGATGCAATACATAACTGAATGGTTTTACTATCAGAAAAAGGAGGCAAAGAAAATCAACGTCAAACCTTATATATCGAAAAATGATTATAAATTTCTATAAACCACAGGAAAAACTGTATCAGAAAAATCTAAATTTGGTTTTTCAGTCAATGAATCACCTTTAAGCTAAAGGTACGTTTTCTAGTCTTTATCATCAACACAACACTAGAAAACTATGAATATTTGAACTTGATAAAACTATTTTATTCCTGCTCGATGATCCCATCTGAAAAGTAGCCTAGAAATAATTTAATAAAAATGAAAAAGATATACTAACAAAAAATTGCTTATCCATTTTTCTATTCCAAAAGCATTTTACAATTTGGAAATGATACTTTAATAATAAATAACTGGTTTACTTGTCTATTCCTTAAAAGTTTTGCAATATGGAAATAATATTTAAGAAAAAAATAACCGGTTCACTTCTCTATTTCTAAAACATTTTGCAACACAGAAATGGCATTTTAAGAAAAAATAACTGGTCAACTTTTCCATCCCTAAAATGTTTTGCAATTTTAGGAAATCATTAAAATTGTTGGGTTCGAATAGAGAGATTCCCTTAATGCATGGCAAGAAAGGTTTCCGCAACCCTTCCTCATTCTTTATTCTGCAGGAAATGGGTTAAATTCTGTAACATAATTTCGCAAGGAATTGCAAAGATTGACGGGAGACACTAATGCAAGGCCAAGTGTTGTCAAGATTATCCTTCTTTCATGTATAAAAAATATCTCATATGCAATTTCCATCACTTTTCGCAAAGGAATCGTCTGAAATGTTTGACAAAACACTGAAGAATATATTGCAGAGTGAAATCACGAAAAGCAAAATGATAATTTCGTAATAGATATATTGTCTCTCTCACTCTCTCTTCCCCAGAAAATTGATGATTTCTCAGTATACCCTCTTAGCTCTCTCTCTCTGTCTCTCTCTCTCTCTCTCTCTGCTTCTTTCAGAACACCGATAAACACATTATAGACCTTTATTCTCTCTCTCTCTCTCTCTCTCTCTCTCTCTCTCTCTCTCTCTCTCTCTCTCTCTCTCTCTCTCTCAGATAAAAATTCATTTCGTAATCTCTCTCTCTCTCTTTCTGATTCTTTCAGAACACCGATAAACCCATACAGAACTTTACTCTCTCTATCTCTCTCTCTCTCTCAAAAAAAAAAATTCATTTCGTAATCTCTCTCTCTCCCTTTCTGCTTCTTTCAGAACACCGGTAAACCCATAATAGACCTTTACTCTCTCTCTCTCTCTCTCTCTATGCATGCATTCCATTACCTTTTACACCTTCTACAATGAGTCTTCTCTACTTCTTAGCTCATTTTAGACAGAGAAAGGAAGGACTTCGCTGCCATACCGCCAACTTTTCTCTCTCTCTCTCTCTCTCTCTCTCTCTCTCTCTCTCTCTCTCTCTCTCTCTCTCTCTCTCTCTCTCTCTCTCTCTCTCTGGCGCCTTAATGACTCTTTCCTTGTGCACAAAAATGTCTTCATTCTTAAAACGCGGGATATAAGGTCCCGCTCCCTAGAATGACCTGGGAATATTATTCCATTATCTTCTGTACCTCGTTTGGTGGGTGGAGTAGTAGCAATAAAAGAAAGGGAGAAAGAAAGATAATAATAATAATAATAATAATAATAATAATAATAATAATAATAATAATAATAATAATAATAATAATAATAATAATAATATGTAATGTCATGATGGTCTACTGTATATCTAGTGGGATTAATAATAATAATAATAATAATAATAATAATAATAATAATAATAATAATAATAATAATTATTATTATTATTATTATTATTATTATTATTATTATTATTATTATTATTATTATTATTATTATTATTATTATTATTAACGAATGCATTCTCCTTTTCGTTCTGCATCTCATTCATTTTACTAAGCAACTTCTTCTACTTCAAAATCAAGCAAGCAAAATCAGACCAAAAGTAGAAAGGCAATAAAGACGATAATTTATTTTACACTTTATACGAATGTCGATGCGAAAGGAAGAAGGGAAAAAACTCTATCCAATGGAAGAGATTTCCTTTCGGATAAAACGTGCGGTAACAGGAATGGAGAGGGATTACTGTGATTAATCCCGCCTCCCTCTGATGGGATTTTAATGAACGGATTTGCATGATCTCGCAGGAAACGGATTAATTGATTTGGAAGTATGTGTAATGACTAATTAATTACTTTTTGTATTTTGATAATTACTTCAATATCTATTGCTATTTGTTATAAAATGATATTGGATGATAGTTATAAGGGTTTTCTCTCTCTCTCTCTCTCCGTATGTATGTATGCATATATATATATATATATATATATATATATATATATATATATATATATATATATATACTATATATATATGTATATATATATTATATATACATGTATATATATACTGTATATATATGCGTGTGTGTGTATACATACATACATACATACATACATACATACATACACATATATATATACATATATGTATATGTATATATATATATATTATATATACACGTATATATATACTGTATATATATGCGTGTGTGTGTATACATACATACATATACATATATATATATATATATATATATATATATATATATATATATATATATATATATATATATATATATAATGAGGCCAAAAACTACTAAGGAATTGGTTATTCTCCTCCTTCTTAGGAAACGGTCACCTGCATACCATCGGAGACTTAATGCCACACCTATATATGCTTTGTATATATACCCTTGTAACATTTCATCTGTCCATATTCTACCAGTGAACAGGGGCACAGAAGCAATTGCCCGAAATATATGGTTGCAACGTTTAAATAGTGTGTTATGGGCCTCCTTATATTCATATGACACTGTGGTATTACAGGAAAAGACATTCATATATATATAGATATATGTAGTGGGAACTTCCCTTCCTTTTAAATTACGTTTTCATCTCCCCACCCCTACATTTATTACACCAGTTTTTCCCTTATCACTATTTATTGCTGCTTCTCTTTAAAGAATTTCAGAACTTATTGCAACCCGGAAATAAAAGGCTGAAAACAAATTTCTGCCAACTGCAGAAAATGATTATTTATATTACTTTCATGCACGTTTTCAGTGAAATGTTCTTTTTCCCTTTCTAAAAGAATCCAAAAGAGGAAGGAGGAAGATTTTTGCTTTTCCAATATCGAGAAAAAAAAAACTGTCTTATCGATAAAACGCGAATGGCAGAAAAAACTGTTAGGGTGAGTTTTCAGAATTCTTTTTGGTGTTTCTAATAATACCTTGCGAAGGTAGGATATTGCCTTTCTGAGAATCCTTTTACTATTAATTTGATATCGATGTAACGGATATTTCACAAACACACACACACATATACATATATAAATATATGTTTGTGTGTATATATATATGTATATATATGTATGTATATATGCGTATATATATATATATATATATATATATATATATATATATATATATATATATATATATATATATATATATATATATGCTTGATTTGAAACCAATAAAAAGGTAAAAACGTGGTGAATATACAAACAAAGTTACAGCCACGAAGGAAAAGTGAAACAATGAGATGCTAAGTATTTTCGTCTCATTACCAAGACATGGTCACAGCAACTAAAGGTATTCGGAGAAAAGGGTATATATATATGGTGGGTATAAGTCCTAAGGGAATACAAAAGGGTTGGGAGGTCACACAACTGTCAAAGGATGAACATCGAAATCTACCTATTGGTAATCCTCTTTATTATGCCATTCAAATCTTTCCGGAACATGATTTATTACAGGGTCGAAAGAGAATAATCCTTTGCTTATATTTAGGTTTTTCTGCCAGGTCATATATATATATATATATATATATATATATATATATATATATATATATATATATATATATATATATATATATATATATATATATATATATATATAGACACAATGTGTGTCTAATATGCTCTTTTGTCAATCAAGCACTAGGTAATTTTACCACACTGGAAGTCAGATACGAACGTCTAACTAGCTAGTTATCTAATAACTCATTACTTAAGGTCCTGACATAACTACTCTGTTCCAAAGAATCTCTTCTTTGGAACCTTACATATCTTTGAGGTCATCTGTGGAAATACATTCATAAAATTTAACACAGTGAATTTGTGTTCTGGGGGAAAAGTTTAACCTACATTCCCAGGGTCATGTTATGACGAGAATGTCTGAAAAAAGGACCTTATCATCTGCATCTGATTCAGCAAATGAATTCCATAAAGGGGATAATATTGTTTACGTGAACGAAAACAAATAACCATATTCATGTGTTCCATCAAAGTTCAAAAGCATGGAAGCAAAAAGTGCAAAAAATTTATTGTTATGTACATATTTGCCTTTACAACGAGACCCCCCGATATCTATATATTTTATTCAGAAACATATTCCCTCTCCCTCTGAACTATTTTCCTCTTTAATTCGCCGAATTTCTCTTCCTTCACTAATTCTGTTTTCATTTCCCCTCTTCGCTTTTGTTTTCGATATTTATATCGGCTTTCATCTGCATCCCTTTACCTTTTTCCACCATTTTCCTTTCTACTTTTTTTCATTTTTATTTTTCTATCATAGCTAAAATGGAAAGCTTCGTAAGACCTAACTTTATTATTTTGTAGATAGTAATTTTGAAAAATGTTTCTTTCCGACACTTTTTGTGGCTGTAAACTAGAATTCTTTTGCTGTATGAAGTTTAAATACAAGGAAAACGTCTCAACATTTCTTTTGTATTTGGGAAAACGTGTTCTATGGCAGTTATATGTCACTGCCTTCCAAGTTGTTATTGTATTATCACCTGGACTTACAGAAGATCGGTTTTTGATAACTATTTCACGCTCGTCCTCAAATATCCTGCCTGTAGGACGATACAAATTCAGTCTTCCGCAGTAGTTTATTAGACAGAGCACACTGTAGCGAAAGACAAGAAGAGAGATAGCCTACAAAATATACGAGCGTATAAATGATGCAATACAAAACATATGAGCATCGAAGCTCAGCATACAATAAGGAATCATATACTTCTGCCTAAAGGAACACCACACTATAAACGTGAATTACACAACCATCTCTCGTTTGATACTGGAGGCAGGTTCTAATAAGGTAACAGGCAATGATTTCTTTCCCTTTTCTTAGAAAAAAGTGACAGTTTTTAGACATTAAGATTCTGAGAATTAAGTCTGTTACAGCATAAGCCTACTGACACACACCAAACTAAAAACACGAATTACACGAAGATCTTTCATTTGATAATGGAGGCAGGTTCTAATGTGTAAAAAGTAACGACTTTTTTCCCTTTTCTTTGAATAAAGTGACAGTTTTTGTTAAACCTGCTAAAACATAGGCCTAATGATATACTCGTATATCAAACTATTAACATGAATTACACGAGCATCTCTCGTTTGATACTAGAGGCAGGTTCTAATATAAGTAATAGGCAACGACTTTTTTCTTTCAGAAATAATTAGCCCTTAAAGGGGAACTTTTAAAGCATAACTGGATATAATAACTCACAGCGTCAACACCATTAACCTTTAGGCTTGGTTTAGTCATTCTGGCAAAACTGAGCAGAGTGACGAGGGCGTGTTCACTCTGCAGCCCGTGTGATCAAGTGGGATTAAATCACCTCCTTTGAAGATGCTCCCTTCCAAGTTTCGTTATTTTTTTTTTTATTTTCTTTAAATTTTCTAAAATTTCCTTACCGGATGCTCCGAAGGTTCATTATACGCATTTCCTTAAAACAAAAATACAACTAGCGTCTTGTATGAGTTAATTTGTCCAGAATAACTGACGAGTAGACACGTTATATATACAGTATACTTGGAAAGTGTGAAGAAGGCAGATGAATCACAGACTTTATTACGGTAGTCTACAATGTCTTGGAATCTATAGGCTTAGTATGTCTAAACCGCGCAAAAAATTTGTGGCAAGTTCGATTAGTATAAAACGTCGTATTTCCATATTCTATATATATATATATATATATATATATATATATATATATATATATATATATATATATATATATATATATATATATATATAGAATATGGAAAAACGATTATATATATATATATGTATACAGTATATATATACACATATATATGTATATAAATACAGTATATACAGTATATATATATATATATTATATATATAATATTGTAGCCAGCAGATAGCTTTCATAAATCTACGGGAGACAGGGTATTTCTTATTAAGGTCGCCTATTGCATTTAGTAAGATGCCTTTTAAACATATCTCTTCTCGGCTTTAATTTTTATCAGATATGAATTTGTCAAAAGCAACAATGAAATCTAAGTTATTTTTCCGGTCAAGCATGAAGGCAAAGTAGTTCAATGCTTGTTTTGTCTTTGCCAATTAACCTTACTTTTCTCAAAAATTCTGTGGGGACGTTTTGGGGGGGAGGGGGATTCTTCGTTAATTTGTAAGTGTTAGTGTCACTAAGGAGTTGGTTGATTTTGTCGAGGTCTTTGTCGGATCTACTTATTACAACAGCTACTTTTTGTAGCCAGCGGATGGCTTTCATAAATCTACGGGAGGCAGGGTATTCCTTATTAAGGTCAGCTATTGCATTTAGTAAGGTGCCTTTTAAACATATCTTTTCTCTCCATTAACCAACACTTGGTTTTTGAACCTTGGTTCAAAACCAAGTGTTGGTTAATGGAGAGAAAAGATATGTTTAAAAGGCACCTTACTAAATGCAATAGCTGACCTTAATAAGGAATACCCTGCCTCCCGTAGATTTATGAAAGCCATCCGCTGGCTACAAAAAGTAGCTGTTGTAATAAGTAGATCCGACAAAGACCTCGACAAAATCAACCAACTCCTTAGTGACACTAACACTTACAAATTAACGAAGAATCCCCCTCCCCCCCAAAACGTCCCCACAGAATTTTTGAGAAAAGTAAGGTTAATTGGCAAAGACAAAACAAGCATTGAACTACTGGAGAAATTTAAAGTCATTAACCCAAAAGTACCTTACTTTTACGAACTTCCCAAAACTCATAAAGGTAATCTTCCATTCAGACCTATCATCTCATGTGCCGGAGCTTTCAATTATAAA
>JANJGK010000002.1:38224422-38239422 GCA_039081455.1 Macrobrachium rosenbergii
ATGCGTGTTAAGTATGGCACAAACCACCGCCCCCCCCCAAACAAAAAATAAACTCGCGAGAGCAGTCAAGGTGAACTTGAATTTGAAAAGTTGCCAAAAATAGGTGGATTGTGATATCTAATATTTCTTTGCACGCCCAGAAATAAAAAAAAAATCTTCCAACTATATATAATTCATTACCATATGCGTTTATGGCACAGTCCCCATCCACCCAAATTAAAGTAAATAACCTTATTCGCTTGAGCAGCCAGGGAGAACTTCTGCTTATTGTAAAATGTGACAAATTACGTTCATTTAAAAACAAAAAAATTATAAATGCTTATAATCGGTAATATTTTTGGAAATGCAAATGCATGATAAATTGTGTCCATAATCATAACACATATGTTTCAAAAAAACATATTACACATAAAAGCACAAGAAAATAATGAAAACATACAAAAATCACATAAAAAATACCATCAAGTAATGCACTGCATAACAAAATATATAGAAATAAATAAACATACGTATATGAAATGTAACCTGGTGTACTCACCAGCAACCCTGGTCTCCAAATCTTGCTAATGACTCCTCCTCTGTTTCGAAGACCTTGCAGTTCACGTCGTATGACTGAGAGGAGGAGGAGGAGGAGGAGGAGGAGGAGGAGGAGGAGGAGGAGGAGGAGGAGGCATTCCTTATTCTCCTACTGCTGTTTCCCCCCGGACCTGGGAGGGGGGGTGTGTGCCGTGGTGGCTGACGAGTGCCAGCAAGTGGTGTCGTTTCGTTATAGTAAGCACGGAACATTGGGTCTTTATGCAGAGAGGTATAAATATATTCTGCACGAAGCACAAAGATATATGGTGTCCTTTCGAACGCCCTTCATAGAGCAAACACGGCGCCTCTTCCTTCCTTCCTTCTTCTGCTTCTTGAAGTCTAGAGGCCACAGTGGCTCTGGCACCTGCGCACTGCCACCAGGAGAAGGACGACCTATGGGGTCAGCGATCCTCGGCACTTTGTTTTGGAGTCTTGTCTTCAGGCACCGACGAAGGCACAGCAGCAGCAGCAGTAGCATCGTCAGAAGTGTTAGAGCACGAGCGGCATCAGTTGATGTACCAGGGGTGGACATAGCAGCAAAAGCAAAGCAGGCACAGGGGCAGCAGGATCATCCGGAGCAGTTGCAGCAGAAGTCGCATTAGGGGGAATGGCAAGATCACCAGCAGGAGGTCACTCATTCATCTATACTGAATTCCATCAAACTGGTGTATGTCAGGAGGGGTTCGGTTTATCTTGGTCTGTGGTAAACTTGCGATACAAAATGTATGCATTTTCTGTGACCACTTCACCGTCTTCCGTATGAAGCTGTAGTATTTGATCGTTTGGTCAAAGTGGTCAACTCCCCTCATATATATGTATACTGCATGTCTTTCCCCATGGCAACAGGTCGTTGTATCGTCGTAGTTACCGCCTGAGTCACTCCTCCCCCACCCTCCTTCACCTGCTTTTTCTGAACACACTCCTCCCCGCCCCCTCCGTATCCGGGCCTTGCAAGTTGGTTATTACAGTAACCAACCTTGTGTTTGTCCCCCCGCACAAGATAAAAGTATTGCCTTTCCTTCCGAAGTTGATACTGTAGCAGGGAGAGTTTTTTTTTTTTTTTTTTTTTGCCTAGAGTGCCTTTGGTTGACCTCTCAGAAGCCGTGAAGTGCCGCTGGTATGTACCTCGTGCTCATGGAGCTCTTCTTCTGTCAGTTTCACCAAATTATAATTATTATCTACGTACAAGTGATCACCTTTATTCAGATAGGCCTATGGGGCAAGCAATTGAAAAATCACATCACGCAGAGGGCGATTTGCACCTTGGTACACCATGAAATCAAGCACACAACCGGATTCTGCCTCACACAAAATATAGATTTTGATCCCAAATTTCACTCACTGCCTTCTTGGGATTATTATACACTTTGAAAGAGAGCCTGTCTTTACACGGAAGGAAGGAAGCAGACCTTCATCCAAAGACAGGAGG
This sequence comes from Macrobrachium rosenbergii, assembly GCA_039081455.1. NCBI lineage: Eukaryota > Metazoa > Arthropoda > Malacostraca > Decapoda > Palaemonidae > Macrobrachium > Macrobrachium rosenbergii. The sequence goes on from JANJGK010000002.1 coordinate 38,226,428, forward strand.
TTCTCTCCTGGCACATCAAGATGTTGTTGACAAGTTTTGGACAGAAGCAAGCTCTGGTCGCATAAGGTTAAGCCTATTGGCATTATCTGGTGGTATGCTAGCCATTGATTTATTGTATGAAAATAGAGTGATATTTCCACGAACTTTATGACATCACTAGTTGCCACGCTCCTTGATAGTATTTATGATGTTTAGACCAATACTTACGTTCTTGTGGCAACTTCAGCACCCCCATAAAAATGCGCATTCTGACATTATGTGCAATATCGGTCATACTGCAGCCCTGCCTCCTCAGTGCGCTCTTTTGTTCGAGTGCATCCCTGCAAGAAATGGCATAATGATGGGTTTCCTCCTTCCATCAAATAACGGAACCGTTCTCGCATGAAAAATAGCTGGAGGAAACCTAAGACACTCGTTGGCTATGGCACTTTCAACCGCGAAACATCTGTGGGTTCATGCAATACGGGGTGGGGGGAGGGGGTCAGAATCCGTAGACCATACTTCATTTTCACAATGGAAAAATAGGGGATCTTCTCCTCGATGCTATCGACACTTTCAATTTACATAAAATCGTCACTGCTATCATCACGATCGGCATCGCTTCCCCTCTCTAGGCGTTAAATTATGCTTTTGGAACTAAGCAAGGTCCGATAAACAGAACTTGTTAGGAGGGGTGAAGCCCTCAAATGCTGGTTTCTCCAACTGCTCCTCACTCACTTTTGCTGGGCTCTTACCCTTATAAGACAGTGCTCTAATACACTTAGGCATTTTCAAAACACTCCGTAACACCTTTGCAACAAAACCTCTAAAGATCTGCAAAACTGAGTGGGAAATGACGGCGTTAAGGTCGTATGCTTGGTTCGTGCACGGAAGGGTTAACAAAACTGTTCCAGTAAGTCACTGAAATTTTTCAGAATTGTCGCATCTGACAACAATGAGGTGTGAAGGTGTAAACACCAACTGCAGCCAACCAGAGCGTAAGCCGATGACATCATCAGTAACCAATGACGGTGAAGACACTTTCCCTACACTGAAGAACGTTGTCGAGGATTTCTCCCGCTTATGCTCTGCAGCTTGAAGGAATCTCGCGTCTGATTTTTTTTTTTTTTTTTTTTAGCCAGAATTTTCTCCCCTGGCTCTTTGACAAAACGACAACGCCTCATTGAAAAAAAATTGTATTTCATATTTCATTTCATTGTCGTTAGACTAACAACAAAAGGATTTTGCATTAGCTATTAAGTGTGTATGTAGTTCAGCCAAACAGTTATGACACACCTGACACGAATTTTCCACCTTTAACATTTTCAAGGAATTTCATTCACGTCCTTATGATCATCCCCGTGGGGAAAAAAAAAATATTATTTCATATAAAGAAAAACATTGGTGATACCTAACTCCAATGGGATTATGCTTTGGTAACTTATTTTATATGTAATACATTCAGCCGAACAATTATGAAACGCCTGACTGACTATTTTAAGCGCTTATACCTCAGTGACCTTTAGACTTAAGCGGAGATTTGGCGAGTGATTAAAGGATTGACCTTTTTTTGGGGAGGATTGAAGTTTTAGGTACAATATGCTTATATGGAAAGGAGATTATAACATAGAGTTGTAAATAAACAGTTTAGTAAATATTCAGAGTAGTGCACGTGTATAGCATTTACATAAAATTGTGTCTATAATTCTGTAAAGTTTTATATCTATATATATTTGAGAATAATGTACAAAGTGCTATTGTGTGGAAAGAGTGCATTTATTATAATAATGCATGTAATCATAAATATGCACAAATGGTATATAAATATTATCTATGCATATTGGAATGTAAAAATAACTAAAAAAACTGCAATTACGCTCATTCTTCGGATATAAAACTCATCAATGTGTCATGGATACCAACCAAAAAATTACCATACACGAGCACGCGCGCAGGCACGCACACACACACATGAAACTCAGAACAACAAATATTTTAACTTGTCATGGTAAGGACCCCTACACAGAATAATCAGGAAAGACAGAACTAAAGTATGAGACTAAAAACAAAGATTTTGCGACAAATCTGAGGATTTACCTGGCCCCCAAAACTGAAAATCCTTGCCTGAATATAACCGAAGAACTATCTAGTAAATGTATCTGAATTCGACAGATATAATTATGTATTTGCTTTTAATTCCACTCAATAACCGAGTAAATAACAGCCAAGTGATATTTACAATTATTGACGATTATCGTGTTTTCGTAAGGCAAAATTTTCATATGAAAAAATTATATATTTTTCATACCATCATATCATTTTTTAATCATTTCTAATTTTTAAAAGATTCTTTGTTAAAAAAAAAGGCTGGAAAAATTATATGACTAATATCAAATGATATGTGGAGTCCTTGATAATTAGTTTAATGTTGTAGCGATTTCCTTGTCAACATCTTTTATACTACTGAATTTTTAGTAAATTTTTTTTAGTAAACGTATTTCTGGGTTTTGAAGAATCGTTATATATATATATATATATATATATATATATATATATATATATATATATATATATATATATATATATATATATATATATATATATATATATATATGTGTGTGTGTGTGTGTGTGTGTGTGTATATACATACGCACACACACACACACACACACATATATATATATATATATATATATATATATATATATATATATATATATATATATATATATATATATATATATATATATATATATATATATATATATATATATACATATATAAGAGATTCAGTATATAAGTAAATTCAAGAGCTTGACAAACAATTAGGCTGTTAGAAGAATAGTAGAATATAGAAAACATCGGAAATTACATCCACAGTTTTTATACGAACGAATTTGAAATCCTATTATTTTCAGAGAAATAAAATAGTATTATTCCATACATATAACTACCTTTCTAATTTTATATCGCCCGTTGAAAGATTATACTCCCATTTTAATGAATGCGAAATGGAAATTGTACAAGCGCCCTTGAATCAATGTTTATATCTAAAGTCAACGTTCGGTACAAATTACAATATCAATCCAAGAACGATCCTCATTAGCCATTAGTATATTTCTCTTTTACTTCAAAACAACTTTTTGTGCATCAGCGAAAATGAACAGTGACTTTGCCAACTAAAAGCGAAATATAGAAGAAATGTTTTGTATAGAATAAATGCGTAGAAATAACAATTTTACTTCCCCCGCGCGAACAAATGCGTTATTCCCTTTCTACGACAGAAACATGGTCTGCGCACGCGCGGTATTTTCCATGAATATTTGATAACCTCATATCCGGACTCAATTCTCATATCCGGACTCATAGAAGTCATGCTCGCACAACGGATATTGAATTTTTGCTCAATAAACGACTGACACAATGAGTCGTCCAGAGTTTAGATGCACACAGGAAGTTAGATCTATAAATCTAGTTCTGCGGAAATAAAAAATTCGATAACAAATGAGAAGGAATGTAACGTTCATCAATTAATAAAGATCTGTAGGGTGACAATAGTTCTATGTAGTATATAAACATTATATGTGAATGAACGTAAAATTATATATATATATATATATATATATATATATATATATATATATATATATATATATATATATATATATGTGTGTGTGTGTGTGTGTGTGTGTGTGTGTGTGTGTATATGTGTATATATATTATGGCTAATTGGTTATACTTACTCTCAACCCGTAAAGGCATAGGTTCGAATCCCAATTAAGCTAGGAGATCTTATCAAATAAAATGCTCGTTAGGGTCAAAGTACTATTGTAGCACCAATTCTAATATAATCGTTACTATCAACACTTACGATCTACACTCGTAAATACATGAAACTTTTCTATATATCTGCTCCAACTTCCTCATCTTTACCTCATTTGCATATGGACTTCTTGGTAATGCGTGTATAGGTCTGCCAGCCGTGCAAGGATCCCCCGGACGGTTGATAGATCACGGTCTCTCTTCACCTGTCAGCTGGCGTTGCTGACACACGTGTGGGCAGTTTGTGACTTACCTTTGAGCTGTCAGCCAGGTCCATTCCAGGTAGAAGGAATGCGTTGGCTTGACTCAGCTATTATTCAAACGATCCCTCTTAACTAATTCTATTATTATTAAAATAAATCTCATGTTTTCTTAAAGTTTGCTAAAAGGGAATTTAATAGGCGTATGGTCATACTATAACACTAATGTGACTGAAAAATTATAATGATGAATTAAACTTTCTTTTTGACTGTCCTTCTCTCTCTCTCTCTCTCTCTCTCTCTCTCTCTCTCTCTCTCTCTCTCTCTGTGCGTTTGATTATCTGTCTCTGTTTCTCTGTCGACTGTGATGGCTCTCTGTTTATCTGCTTACCTTGGTGGCCTTCTCTCTCTCTCTCTCTCTCTCTGTTTATGTTTCTCTGTCTACTCTGATGGCGTGTTGATGGACTTCGCTAATCCGGATATAGACCAATCAAACTTTCATAGCGAACACCCTGGCGGCAAACGCCTTTTTTTTTTTTTTTTTTTTTTTTGAATCATAGTTTTGTTACAGCTGATATGCTTATGGAAGAGCGAGTAAACTTTCCATTAGCTATTCCTTCCCCACATACATTTTCTGTTATTTTTCCTACTAAGTTTAGTCAATTTGATTTCTTGAGACCAACCTATCTGCATAGTGCGCAGTTATTTTTTTTTAGGGAAAATAAATAAAGAATAATTAAAGCCTGTAAGATAATTTCTTGGTGCGACTAATAATTGGTTACTTATTTTCTCATTAATATGCCTGTATCGTCAGTATCGAAATCTTTATGAGGTAACTAAAACTGTTGACATATAAACAAATACAAAGAATTCCAGTGATTTTACAGACTGTTTATGCTTCTTAACAGATGTCTGACTCTCTACCACAAGTTCACGAATATCTTTACACAATCATCCAAATTTCTTCATGATTTTATCCTATATACTAATTCTAGAAAGAAAATAACCAAACTTCTCCATTATGGTTTAAATCAAGCTTAGATAAAATCTTTTTTTTTTTGTGCTACGTAATGATTTCAATCAATCAACTGAGTTTTGAACATATGTCTTTTCTGGAATGAGATGTGACTTCTTCGAGGAATCCCTTGTATATTTGAGCAATTATAATGCCCTGGAAATCTAATAGGTGGTTCTGGCTTATCACAGGTTAAGTCAAGAACAAATAATCCAGGGGATAAAGTTATGCTTAAGTATTCTTGAAGAATGGGCAATGTTGCTTGCAATGAAAAAAAGTCATGATATCTTCCTGAGTATATTCAATCCACTTTTTTATTAAAAATGTTGTCGGAAATAAATACGTTTGTCTCAATATTATTTAAATTACTTTAATTTGCCATTTATCTAGGTTTTGTTTAGATTTGAAGTAGAAAATATACTTCGAAAAAATGTAGCAAATATGCCCATTTTCTTGTGCATTAAATCTTGTTGCGTTGTTAGAAATACGCTTCTCTCCTCTGACGATGAGGGCAATAGTTCTCGCAAAGCTTAAGTTTATAATTAAAGAGTATTTATTAACAATGACCTACCTGTCAGAGTTTGAGTTTATTGAATAATGAAAGCTGTGCGGATGATTCTTTTAAAAGCGAGTAAAAATATTTTTTGTTTATCTCGTATTTTTGAAAAAATATACAAATATACGAAGCGAATGGAAAGGCTAAAAAGATTTTCCTTTTTTGAAACCAGTATTTATATTTTAATATATACAAATATACGAGGCAAGTGAAAAATCAAAAAGAATTTACTTTTGAAATCAGCGGAAAATTTGAACGAATTTGACAAGGAGGATATGACTCGTAAGCTAGTTGACTGCGTAGGGAGTGCTGTCATTTCCCGTCAGTGCCATTTGCTTAAAAGTACCCTGTGTGTCTACAATGAAATATTATACTTTAACTGATTAGTCTTCCTGGTTGTTGTTTTCAAAGCCGTCGTTGCCTTCGTATTTAATATCAGTTGCACATTCGTAAAACCCCACTGAGATCATAAAATGATGATATGCAGGTATGTCAGTTATTTTATATAATAAATACTGAAATATTTAAATTGCCAGCAGAAATGTCCTGTAAATACAATAATTACTGAAATGGAATAAATCACTTAAATCGCTAAAAGAAAACACTGGTTTGCAGACTCTCCCTAAACCTTTACCAAAGCAAACTCTTAATGTATCGAATATTTTAAATTTTATTGTTTCATGAGGAGATTCTGCAAGTAGCTGTTCATGAAATAATAACTCTGGCCATAATGATAATCTTAAAAAATAATAATCTTTAATTCCAATATATATTTGGTATTGGACGTCACGTTCATATCTGCCTTAATGATTTATAAGCTGATGCATATTGATTGACATCTCCAAAACTGATTGTGTATGTCATCAGGGAGCTGCAGAGGAATGTACCTGTTTACAGACCTCGGCGAAACATGAGAGTGACATTATCCTATAACTGAATTAATATTTTCCTTTTAGTTTCTGGGAAAGGTTTTTAATCCACTCAGGATTACCCTGAAATGTAAGCTTCTTTAACAGTGACGAATTCTGTTTTTTTTTTTTTTTTTTTTTTTTTTGCACCAGATGAAAATAGAAATAAGAATAAAAACAAGAGCTTGAGGAATAAAATATTATAGAGTACCTGTCACCTACCCTCCATGAAACGAGTTTCACCCGTCTTTGTTATGACCTATATAACACAAAGAGCTTTTGTATTGATCTGGTGCGCTGTGGATGTGGGAGGTAGGGTGTATCGCCAAGGGCGGGGGGGCGGGGGGCGCTTGTTACAACTTCTGTATCAAGGATGTTAACGATATTTGCAGAGTGCGTGAGACACAGGCCAGTTTTTTTTTTTTTTTTTTTTTTTAGTTATCTTTGAGGATACAGAATTCGAAAGCTAAAGGGAAGTATTCTTTCATGCAAGTACAACTGGGTCTCTTATTCCGAGAAGAAGGCTAACAACGAACAACACTATAACACCCTTCCCAATGCTTTGTGAGGGCAAAAAGACCCTTTCTACGCTTTGCCATAGGAGCTATACGTTGCAGCATTATATGAAGGAGATTGCTCGTTACAGGTTATATCAGAAAATCATATGCATGTTCGACTCTTGGAAAATTCTCGGGGAAATGGATAAGGTAAATCCTCCACTGGTTATTAATAGACAAAAAAAAAAGAAGTAAATAATGCGCAAAAGTTTCTTCGGCGCAATCGAGTTTTCTGTACAACCGCCACAGCTTATAATCAAGGCCACCGAAAATAGTTATCTTTCGGTGGCCTAGGTATAATGCTGTATGAGCCGCGGCCCATGAAAATTAAACCTTGCCCAGTGGTAGCCTGTTCTATATCGTTGCCAGACGCACGATTATGGCTAACTTTAATCTTAAATGAAATCAAAACTACTGAGGCTAGAGGGCTGCAGTTTGGTATGTTTGATGATTGGTGGGTGGATGATCAACATACCAATTTGCAACCCTGTAGCCTCAGTAGTTTTTAAGATCTGAGGGCGGACAGAAAAAGTGCGGACGGACAGACAAAGCTGGCACAATAGTTTTCCTTTACAGAAAACTAAAAAAGGTGGTAGGGTGGGGCCTTTGTTACCTAACAACATTTTAAATTCAGACTTGTTTGTTTTATGTTAGCCTGCGCAATTAGAACATCAGAAGTTCAAGCGAAGATGCATTGCACCATTGCCCTAAAACAATTCTCCGTGTACTTGTTAACTTATTTATATCTTTACTTACTTATTTATTAAATTATCATTTTGTTTGGTTATCTACTAAGTGATCTCCTTTAACTGTATTTCGCATCACCTTTAATTTATTTCATATCAACACCATGTTTTTTTGGAAGCTTCAAAGGCCCCAATAGGCTTGCTCCATGCGGGCTGATCTTTGAATAATAATAATAATAATAATAATAATAATAATAATAATAATAATAATAATAATAATAATAATAATAATAATAATACGGTATCCTGCATCATATCCTCATTGTTCGTATAATTATTGATCAGAGTCACCATCGATTTATATGTAAATATTAAAAAGCCGGAATACCAACTATAAAAGTAATAATTATTCCATTTTGAAGTAAGATCTCATTTGCTACAGAAGACACCAACCACCTAAAGGATCTTATTTGTAAGAACTCTTTGGGATTTAAGTTTTGCCTATCTTTTATTTATTTTACACCAAGCGAATCATCTCTCTCTTTCTTTCGAAGGATTTCAGAAAAAAAAATGGAAAGTCAGGCAAAATCAGCACTGCAAATATGCAATTGCACCAACGTGCACAATTTGATTTACTGCTTCACATGTAAATGTCTTTCTAACTTTAAATATTGGGCAATAAACAAAATATAAATATAAATTTTGATGTTGCTTCCTACTGTATACAGTTAAAAGAGAAAAGTACAAAGGGAAATCGAAGCACACAAGGTCAGTGAATCAGTTTAGAAGCTGCTTTGTTTCTGTTTGAGAGAGGAAACCTTAAAATTATTCGCCTCTGTTTAGGTGTAGGAAATGATTCAGTAGATCTGACATCACCTATTATTTTGAAACATTGGTGTATGTATAGATACTCGTTTCCTCTAGATTTCATAATCATGTTTTGATATATATATATATATATATATATATATATATATATATATATATATATATATATATATATATATATATATATATATACATATGTGTGTGTCTGTGTGTGTATATATAAGCCTGAAATCAACTCTAGTTCATCATATTTTAAAGGACAAATTAATTGTATTAACGATATTTCGGTTGACATTTACACCGAGTTATGACACGGGTCTGTCTAGTAAAGTAATAATAATAATAATAATAATAATAATAATAATAATAATAATAATAATAATAATAATAATAATAATAATAATATTTCTTTCACACAAACTTCATTAAACGGAATGGTCGTCTGGATGCAGTTGAGTTTATATTGCAATACAAACTCAACGGCATCCATACGGCCATTCATTTTAATAATAATAATAATAATAATAATAATAATAATAATAATAATAATAATAATAATAATAATAATAATAATAACTGAATTGAAGTCGTTCACGGACCAGTTGAATAGAGAAACGATAAAGACTTTATATTCTGTATCGTGTCACATTATTCCACCTGTTAAGGCATAAAAACCGTGTTTAGACCTTGGCATAATAATGAATGAGAGGGATCTGCCATATATTAGTTCTGCAGACAAGGATATTTAGAGCAAGAGAGGTATATATTTTCATCTTACACCAGCCTTATCCCATTACTTCCGGCGAAGTAAACATTGCTTGTTATTTCTCGATGAAATCGTCTGTAACTCTAGAATTCGCTCTGTAGAGTGCACCATAATAACAGATAGCACAGTTTGATGTTCAAACGTGAATAGATATATAACTATCTCTGATTTAAAGAAAGTGATGATGTTATAAGGCAAGTCGTTCTTAGGCAACCTTGTAACTGTATAAACATTTGCAAGTGCAAATACTGGTTTATATATGTAGAGCCTTTATGTATTCTCAATCTTGTTTGTGTTAATGTGAACATAAGATATTCGTCTTTTCACTTAAAATAATGTAAATGTTGATTTTTCAACATAGGATATTCGTCTAAAACTTGACTTTTCATAGCATCTGTTTTTTTAACATCACGAGAATATAGTTTACGTAAAAACATTTACATTACATCTGCACTGCGTTTTCATGAAAAACTTACGATTACACAAATCATAGATTATCAAAACACCCTTCTTCATTTGCTATAAATGTTACTTAAAATTACCCCGATATAATTCAACCATTAATATAATATTTGAGCTTTACAGGGTATTATTATATTATTTTTATTATTAAGAAGATGAACCTTATTCATCTAGAAGAAGCCAACAGGGGCCATTGACTTGAAATTCAAGCTTCGAAAGAATATTGTTTTCACCTGAAAGAAGTAACAGAAGGTAATGGGAAATACAGAAAGAAGAGATCAGTTATTAGAAAAAAATACATAAAATGTGAGTAAATTAATAAATAAATACATAAAAATGTAAGAAATATTTTAAAACAAAAAGCGAATTCCTTTAGGGTAGTACAGCATTGCATCTCCGCTTGAACTTTTTGAGTTTCCAATTACACGACATCCTCAGGGAAACTGTTCTTCAGTCCAACGGTGTGTAGAATAAAGGACGTCAAGAACTGAGAAGCCCGACAGCGAGACACATTTACTGCGCATCGGTGCTGCTGTGTGTGGTTTTACGGTTTATCAGACGACAAAATTCAATCCTTTGTCAAACAAGAGTCCAGAGAGAGAGAGACAGCCCTCCATCGATCTCCTCGTAAATGGAATAATCACTTTGATGGATGGTCTCTTTGCCACGTTTTCAGGGAGCTCAGGTATTGCTTTTGTGTCTTGATCGGTCATCTGCTGGGCCATGAAATGTCCGATCATAAACAAGATTACTGTGAGGATCCCTCTCTCTCTCTCTCTCTCTCTCTCTCTCTCTCTCTCTCTCTCTCTCTCTCTCTCTCACACACACACACACAAACAGACACATCAAAGAGAAACTGGGAATATATACCCAGAATATATCCTTTGTTTACAAACGATCTTGCTATCTCTCTCACTCACTTTCTTAATCCTCACACACACACACATACACATACACTTACACTTACACATACACACTCACAAAGAGAGATAGGGAACGTACAGTATATTTAGAATATATCCTTATTTAATAAAGATCTTATCTTGGGTTTATTTCTTGAGTTATTTCTTGTTTCTATATTTCATATTTTCTTAAAAGATAAATGGTAATACAACGAAAGAGCTGTATGTAATTGAAAGCGGAAATTTTTATTACTAGCGTAAATAGGGAACTCACGATGATGAAACATTGTCATATTTTTTTCATTTCTTTTTTCCAGAAAGCTTTAAGAAAGTCCGATCATATTATAGAAAAACAGCTTCTTTGAGAACATGTAGCTTTCAAATAAAAAAATAAAAACAAATTCGTGGAACACAGAGGAATTTTGGGACCTTATTAAACAGTGCCATAAAAAGCAATAAAATTTCATAACATTTATGAGATATAAGTAATAACATTTCATAATTTTTATGGAATATATAAGTATTAATATTACATAATACTTATGAAGTATGTAAATAATTATATTTCATAATATTTATGGGCCATAAGGAATAATATTCCATAATGTTTATGTTATATAAGTAATAATATTTCATAATAGCTATGAAATATAGCCTAGTGAAACACGGCTCTAAACGAAAGATATGATTGTAGCTTGAATTTGACCCTCCCCCAGATGAGTAAATTAATTAGTTACAAAATAATTATGTTCAACAAAGGAACATTACTTTTCTGTTACTGACACTAAGTTAAGTATATCTTAGTCTAACTAGAGCTGGTTAACAGCTCTCCTAGGGCTGGCCCAAAGGATTAGATTTATATTACGTGGCTAAGAACCAACTGGTCACCTAGCAACGGGACCTACAGCTTATTGTGGAATCCGAGCCACATTATGAGGAGAAATGAATTTCTATCACCAGAAATAAATTCCTCTAATTCTTCATTAGCCGCTCGGAGAGTCGAACCCTGGGCCAACAGCGTGCTAGCCGAAAGCTCTACCGACCCCTCCAATGAAGAACTTGTTACTGACACAATCATCTTTCCCAGCCCTGACGAAATGCGAATAAAAAACAAGTGGTAGGTAAACAATTTTCTCTTACACCTACTAGTGTGTTAAATGAAAATACAGTTACAATGCAAATAAAAATAATGGTAAGTAAATTATCCAATTTCCGCACTTACAGTTATGCAATAACTTAATCAAAATATAAAAAATATAAATAAAAATCATGATTAGTGAACATTTTACTCTTGCATCTACTAGTATGCAAATGGTTTAATTACAATACAAATAATAATAATAGTTAGTAAATATTTTATTATTGCACCTGCTGGTATGCAAATAGATCAACTATAATACAAATAAAAATGATGTTTAGTAGATAATTTATTCCCGCGCAAAATGTTGTGCATAATGTTCGATTAAAATCAGATTTAAATACAAACAAAAATGATGTATAGTAAACAATTTATTCCCTTGCCAACTAGTATGCAAATAGTTCAATTATAATGCATTCCCAAACTCTGTATATTTTTAAAATCACTAGCGAAAGTCCAGGTAGCAATTTGTCTTTGAAATGCAATCACACTCAGCCCGGAGGATTGCATTTCCAATAAACATCAGTTCTGTACGAAAGGACCACACAGATGAACCTAGTGAATATTAACGGAGTTTGTCTCATATCGAAATTTGAGTCAGACTCTACAAATCTGGAGAAAATGATTTCAATTTGTGTTTATGTGGGGATGGTGTCGTGTCAAATGACGATATGGCTGTAATTGACACAAAGGATTCGATACTTCAGGACACATTAAGAAGTTGCTGTTCTACGTCATATATATATATATATATATATATATATATATATATATATATATATATATATATATATATATATATATATATATATATATATATATATATATATATATAAATTTCATTACTTGATGTCTCCATATACAAGATGTTCAAAGTACCTTAAAGGAACAGTATCGAAATATTATCTTCGTGTTGTTTTTCCCACCGGTTGTTTGTGACCATATTCGGTTCGGGAGAATTCAGAATAATATATCATCAGGGTTTGTAATATATCTCTTTCTGTGTGATGTTATCACTAAGATATATATGTAATTCTTAAGACGAAAAGAAAAAAAGAAGAATTTCCTCGTCATCAGGAATGTGGACATATGTAGAAGTAGCCGTAAAAATGTTAGCTTTTCTGCCAGGCTGGGTCTCATTAAGTTGAGATGGTTTGAACTTGTGGAAAGAATGGA